>CM032806.1:737500-880000 GCA_019155185.1 Beaufortia kweichowensis | reverse complement strand
GAGAGACAGATAGAGACAGATAGAGAGAGAGAGAATGCTTTGTGTGTGTTTGCATATATTGAGCCACAGCAAGAGACAGCATATATGTTTCACAATCAAACGTGTATGTGGTGTAGGTTTGCGATGACCTGATCACACTTCTCGTTCTTTATGTCCAGAGCGCCGCTGTGGTCCTCCTGCTCCTCTGAGTCCAGTGGGCGAGTGAAAAACCACTCCGACTGCACCTACAGAACCAGAGAGAGACGGATCATCTGAATATTCATGTCCTGGGCCTCCTGCAGCACCAAAACCCCCCGAAAATCCCTCGACTGTACCCCAGCGATGTGCTCGAGGTGAAGGCCAACTCTGAGAGAGAGAAACCAGAGGAAAGAATGAATTAGTGAGAGGTTTGATAAATGACTCTTTCGTTTTCCCTTACCCTGCGTTTCCACGAATTAGAACGTCTGGCTTTCTCTGATGGGATTCATCGGGTGGGATGTCACATGACGTGACGTGTCATGTAAGGGTGCAGAGTTGATGCAGTCTAGATGCATTTAAAAGTGTTTTTGATTTACAGATAACATGATTGATCATATTTGCTTTAATAAATTATTCAGATTTTTTTTATGCTAGATTCACCAGTATGTTTTCATCACAGGGCCTGGACTGAACTCACTGCCATGATGCTAGAGTTTGTTGAGTGGTTGCTAGGGCGTTGCTAGGTGGTTTCTAGGGTAATGTGTCTGATCACTGAACCAAAGCAGACCTGTTCTCAACAATTCACATGATTTGTGGTCGTGTTGATGTTTTGTAGGGAGAAGTTACACACTGCAATATAATCACTAAGAGATATCAGTGGTTTTCCTGTCTTTGCTAAGTGAGAGATGTTCTTAAGTTATCTTCATTGTTGGACCTGGGACAACATTACAATCTGTTTTTCTACAGAGATGTTCTTCCAGTGTCTAACTATGTTGAGCTAAGAACATCTCTTACTTGGCGAAATCAGGTTGAGCAGAAATAGATATAGATATATAGATGTAGATGCATGTATGTATCTAGAGGATATAGAGAGAGAAATAGAGAAAGACATATATAGATGTTGATGATATACTTCCCTGCCCTTTATCATTTATTGTTAGAAATTTTGTTTCCTACAAAAATATGCTGCACTACAAAGCTGGTAAATCCTGTTTTATGTTGACTTTAAAGAAAAGTAAATGGAAGATCTCATGTTTGTACCAGCTACCAAACTAGTAAAATACCCTTTCCTTTACCAAATGTACAGTTGTGAATCCTTCAATTCAACTGTCCATCTTCTGAACAGTCTGTGTGTGTATTATTGATGATATGATGTCTTATTTGGACGTGTCCATCTTTGTGACCAGTTGTCATGTGTTTAAAGGTCCAGCCCTCCTGATTCCTGTCTATTTGTGTGTTGATGTGGATCACTGGTCTGGTGTTTGTAACTGGGCTGCATCTGTGATTGTGTGTGTGTGTGTGTGCAGCATCTCATTACCCAAAGAGTGAGCACTGGGACACTGGCCTCTGTCAGCAGCCCAGTCGCCCCCGGCAACTCTGCATCCCGACTGTCTCATCCACACACACACACACACACACGGAAGCCAACGCCAAGTGAAACTCGAAGGTTTAGCATCGGGTCCGGGCAGTTGCTGCATCTCTTATTGTTTCAGAACCGAAAAGCCTTGTGGGACCCAATTGGGGCCTCATTACTTTATTGTTTTGAAAAGCTTTGAATGCGATTTACACACAGAATCTTTGAATAATTTCTCATATGCTTTACTTGTTGTAGTTCACTTCCATTTCTTTGTCTTTGAGTTTGCACTGGATTTGCTTTGTTAAGTCTTTTTTCAATTGTTTGTTTGTTTATTTATGCGCTGTGTGTTTGTATCCTATCACACTTTTTGTAATATTAATGTATTCGATACTAAAACCCCCTTCTTTCACACACACACGCAATGTCAATTAATCTGTAATATTCAGCATGGCTTATTGAAACAAATGAGCGTCTTGTGTTTGTTATTGCCTCTAATGGTTTCCTAATGTGCCGGAGTCGGTCGGCTTAATAATGAAGTATCAATATGGCCCTTCGTTGTTATTAAGGCCTTTCATCATTTGCTGGACACTTGTTTAAAAGCAGTTTGATTTGAGCAGTATATGTAGAATAATTGTGTGCTTTGACAATCGTACATTAAGAGTCCTGATCAATAACGCCTCAGTTTCACAGTCGAGGAACTCCCGGATGAAGTTGTGTTTTAACAGGGGAGGGTAAAGACACGCTCACGGTAAATAATGACCGCACGTAAAAGTAAAGCAAAGCCTCGGGGTTTATTAACATCTCTGCGATCTGTCAATCAACTGAAAGCTCGTCCCAGGGCCCAATTATCTTTGAAGCCGGGGCCGCGGGGTCTGGATGTGATCAATGAGCGCGCTTCAGCGTCGATACGGGCGCCGGAGAAGACCTATTGATCAGACGATGTATACGAGCGGGAAAAATGTCAGATTGAGCCAGAGAGAGACTGCAGTACACAGATACACTTGTGTCCTAATATATGTACAGTAAGTAAGTGTACTGTAAGTGTTTCTCTTCTATCAGCAAACAAGGTTCAAATCTAATATTCCTCTTGCTAATAATACCTTCCAAATCAATACTCTTATTATTGGTCATACTTCACAGTATTTTCAGGTTTATCACATGTGTTTGTTTATTGTGTTTAAATACAAAAATTGATATAAGATATATCGTAATTCTTACTGGTGGTCAAACAGAGACTGAATTCTTTATTAATGTGATGATCTACAAGGACAAACTGTACGAATATAAAGTGAACATCTACTAAAAATCACCTTGACACAAGTTGATGAATGATATTGCTTAGAAATGTTAGTTGTGAGAAAGGCTTTCATTCTGGTTATTGAAAACAGTTTTTGAATGAGCCGTAAGTGTCCAGATACTTTTCATGGCCGCTGTGTTTGTATAACACGTGCGATTTGTCTGTGTATTTATTAGGTGGCAGGTGGGCAGCATCAGGGCCAGGGGAGGCAGTGGCACCGTGGTAAAGCCCTAAAACCCCGTGGGATCAGGAGGAGGGGTCAGGACTGCACCTCAGCGAGACTGACATACGTGCTCAGGGGGGACGAACGACAACCCCCTTCAGAAACACAGCAGCCTGCACTGTAATTAAAGTCTGAACCAGACGACAAACCACCACTGGCACAGCATGAGACGCTCCCTCACCAGCCGCACCAGTCGGGTACATAAAACCAGTGCAAAACCACACCAGTGCACACACACGCTGACTCATGTGAGGAACTACACAAACAAACACATTTCTAACATGCCCGAAGCAAAATATTAGACAATCTCCATCTTAAGTTCCTAACTGTTTTATCAACAAATGTAATAAGAAGAGTTTACAAAATACTTTAAATGTATTAATTGTTCAGTGATTTTTACACAATATACACATCCTATAAAGAGAACAGAATAGAAATGAAATGCAAACGTTATTAATTATAATTTCAAATGAAATGTTTTCTGACTTCATCAAATCTAAATTTTGTGACTTCAACATCAAAAATAATGCCACAGTCTGTGTATGTGGATGGCTTTTTTTTACTTTTACTTTTGTTCAATTTTGCAAAAGACTAACAGAATAAATAGTGATTTTGATGAAACATGAAAAACTTCACAATGAAATTGTTCTGTTTTGTAGGATTGACCCTCGAGCTGTCTTACCGGAGCCCAATAAATGAACAGTTTGTCTTAGCAGCGTGTACTGTAGACACATTTCTGTCCCTTTCTTCTCTAAATCTGTTTTCCATTCATTCTGTGAGCAGGTCCCTCAGCTGGACTGATGTCTCAATGATGATGGATGATTATTACATCTCGATGGCTTTATGATGTATGCACTCGTTAAAACTAAAAGCCTGATCGTTTCGCTCCAGTAACCTTTCTGTACATCATTTAAAGTGTGAAACTAATAAAGCCGGCGTTTATTTGAAGAAGAGGAAATTAGGAGGTTTGATTCAGAACTGCTGCTCAATAATCATCAGCTGACAGAAAGAAATCATGGCTTTCTGTTTGCTTTACATGCGGCTGAAATATTGACTGAGATTTTAAAAAGAAATGAATCTTAAATCCACAAACTGTTTAAAAATCATGGTTTAAGGTTTTAAATGAAATACTGCACTTGTGTTTGCAGGACGCAAAAGGTTTGTAAGCATTTGTGAGACTCATATGCTAGTAATCTTATTTATGGTTTGTTTGTTTGAGAGAATGTGTGCGCTGTGTCCATAACACAGTCTTACAGAAGTTTGTAACTATTTTTATGGTATGGATTTGAATGTTTTGTATTGATCTACTTTTGCACCAGTGATGGTTAGTTTTAAGGACAGATGCTGCACATGTCAATGATCTTAAATGAATCTTACAAGTTTCACATACTGAGCTGAGAGCGATATCACCCCGCCTGCAGACATGAAGCACACACAGAAAAAATTAATTAGCTGTTTGTCATCTAAAGTTGATCTCAGGGATTTTTGTTGTGTGAATGGAGAGCAGACGGGTGTTTGGAAGGGGATGACCATCATTACAATAGCAAAAGAAGTTAAACTTATTAAAGAGAGAGTTCATTCAAAATCATCATGTGGTTTATAAACCTGTATGTGACTCTTTCTTCAGTGAAACACAAAGGAAGATATTTTGAGAAATTTTAAGAAGTGTGAATGAATTATGAAAGAATTTTCAGATTTGGGGTGAACTTTACTTTGCTTTAAGAGACCCGGGAGTTATATATAGATGTATATATATAGATGTGTAAGATCTTGGTAGATTTTTGGGATTGTAGGATTATTAAAATATTATCAATAAAGCATAATGTATAACATTTTGAACGCCATTATGGAGAATCTTACTGAGACTGAGAATTGCAGATGTGTTTATAAATCACCATGACCAGATCATACATTGCCTACAACTTTACTGTCCAATCTTTACTATCCTTAGCTAAACTTATCCCACTCCTCTAGAAATCTTGTTTTACTCTGAAAAGTTTGACAGGATCTAGCATCAGTAACTATAGGAATGAGCATTTTATTTATTTTATGCTGGTTGGTTTATCACATTTCCACAGCTTTGTTTTTGGCTGATGTTCTTCACATGCAGAGCATCAATCCTGATAAATTGTCAGCATAACTTTTGCAGTATGTATATTGTCTGTATATTGAGGATTTATTGCATGTAGAATCACAGTGATGAAGCGTTTTGTCTGCAGAAAGCTTTGGAAAGTGTGTAAGCTGTCAGATGAAGTTGTAATGAAGGAAGGTCTGAAGTGTTCAGGTTGATATGTGGTCTCTCACACACACAGGCTGCCAGTCGCCCGCTGCTTTCCGCTGTTTTCTTTGTTGTGAGGCTGTATTCCCCCGGCCCAAAGGCTCATGGGTAACAGCTGAAGCTGTGGCGGAGGGGCCTTGCCAGCCTCAGGGCCTCTGCCACCCTCTCTCTCTCTCTCTCTCTCTCTCTCTCTCTCTCTCTCTCTCTCTCTCTCTCTCACACTCTTTCTATGTTACCCATATGGTCCGTCAAGCGCTAATTCCCCAGAGGCCTGTTAGCAGCACACAGCCTCAGTTCTGCCCCTCCTCCCCTCCCTAGTCTCTCTCTCTCTCTCTCTCTCTCTCTCTCTCTCTCTCTCTCTCTCTCTCTCTCTCTCTCTCTCTCTCTCTCTCTCTCTCTCTCTCTCTCTCTCTCTCTCTCTCTCTCTCTCTCTCTCTCTCTCTCTCTCTCTCTCTCTCTCTCTCTCTCTCTCACACACACACACACACACACACATGCTACCACACAACAGCCCAGTATCCCCAAGACTCTCCTCTCTATCTCTGTTTCTTCTGCACTCTTACTGCACAATGTTTCTCTCTCTCTCTCTCTCTCTCTCTCTCTCTCTCTCTCTCTCTCTCTCTCTCTCTCTCTCTCTCTCTCTCTCTCTCTCGCTCTCTCTCTCTCTCTCTCTCTCTCTCTCTCTCTCGCTCGCTCGCTCGCTCGCTCCAGCCTTCATCTGTCTTCCATTTCTCCAGGCTCTGCTCTGTTATATGGTGTGGTGCAGTTAATACTTGAATTTATTAGTCCCATTAGATGAATGAATTATCTCCTTTTTCGTAGCACAGGAAACCCAGCAGACTGTAATCACGCTCTCAGGACGCACAGGTACCGGGACCCAATCATACCTTTCACATCTGTCTGTCAATCACTGGCTTTTAAAGGGATCAGACACCTCTGATCAGAACTGTACATGTGTTGTTCCTCTATTTTTATAAATGACATGACTTTTGCTCTGATTTCTCTATGAAAATGTCAGTCGTGTGTATTTTCCTTCGGGACGCCACTTTACAAATGAGTGTTTTCATTGATTGTATGTGTTTAAATTATTAATGATATTTATTTGCAGGTAATTTAATAGACCAGCTAACACGGCGAGTGATTAGTTTTGTCTTTAATCACTCATTTGTTTTGACGTGTGCTTCGGGGACCACAGGGGCCGCTGTCTTTCTCACTGTGATTTATTCAGGCTAAATGTGAACTCATGTTTCTTCAAACTCTCTCTAGACCTTCCCCTTTAAAACTCAGCAGACATCAGCTCTTACATGACAGATGTTTGCTGTGCGATCCTCTGTCTCACAGCCAGAATGTCACCGTTTCTTTCAGTTAGCTTATATCTAATCCATCTTTCATCTTTTGCTCGGTTTGTTAATATCTGTATATCTCAGCTAGACTTGTGGTGTACAGTAAGTACAATATTTTGAGGTTTTAATGGTTTCATTAAAACAACATTTTAATGCTCTCTTGTTTGTACAGTATGTCACTTTGAATCAAGAGCATCTGCTTAATGAATAAATATAAATCTACTAAAAGAACTGGGGTGGTACCGCGGTATAGTGATAGTGTCAGATACTGATTTGTACTGTATATGTGCTATATTTCTATACCATATCCAAAAAATAAACAAATAAAACCAGATATTAGAATGGCATGAAAATTGAAGAAGTGTATTTTACCTGTAGAAGTATTTTAAATAGCACATGGTAAAGTGTTTCTCATCAGATAGACACTGCATTGAGTTCTAGCGCCCTCTATCGATCAGATGTGTTACAACGTCATTAAATGATTTATTTATTCATCAAACATTCTGCACACAGAAACACGTGATCTCTATTTATAAACAATATTACTTACAAAATAGGATCATAGTATTACCATAGTACATTTGGACATGGCACCATGTTAACAGTAATATTTTTGTGTCTTGTGTTATCTGTGCTTTGATTGGCTGTGAATGGGACTGTTATATGTATATATTATGTATATCATTTACACAAATATCGTTTTGTTTTCTTTCCTTTTAAAAGAAGATAACTACATTATTGTTCAAACTCCTCATAGATTCTCTAACTGGGGTTCACATACCTATATTTTGTATTTGCATGAAATCTGTTTGCCATAAATTTTAGGATATATTTTGTTAACTTTTTTTTAAGAAAGGAAACGCGTTGAAAAATGTATGTAGGATCAAGCAAACAGGGCAAAGTGTAACCCTGACTGTGTCACAGAGCATCAAAGGTGTGTGTGTGTGCGTGTGGACCTGCTGTCAGATGTGTGAATTATTTATCATTGTGTTATGCCTCCAATCTGTTTAGGTGGCAGGAATGAAGACGTGCATTAAAACAAACACAAGTTCAGGTTTGTTCCTGTCTGTTTAAGGCTTGTGTGATAGCGTGACGGGGGTCCGGACCCTTTACAGAGCCGGTCAACACTGAAGTACATCAAAGACCTCCAGAGTCACCCCCCTCTGAACTGGATTCATAAAGCAGACCTGAACATCTTCACTGTCTACAAACTGCTGGTTTCCAGGTCTGTTTGTATTTTACAGCTCAGTAAGCTTTTTACACATCCTCTGTCCAAATAAACATCTTTGTATTTTTTGTTCATCGGGTGCAAATGACATTTTGTAACATAAATTGTTTGTGATTTCAAGAGATTGTAATTTCTGTCTTAAAGGAATAATTCACCCAAAATAATACTTTTATTACTTTCCAAACCAGTATGATGTTTCTTCTTCTGTAAAATACCAAAGAAGCTGTTATGCTTTACCGTACAAAGACTGTAAATGAGTAAAAACTGATACGAGTCTCATTTCTGGGTGAACTGTTCCTTCAAACATATGTTTCCTTCTCTGTAAATAAATGTATAAATGCAAATTACGTCTGATTTAAAAGATGTTAGTCTTAATGTTGAATGTCATGTCAATCATATAACATGTATCTTCATTAACATCATGTTCTTTTCCAGTTTAAACATGTGATTGATGCGGAGTGTTTAGACATCCCGTTACAGGCCGTGGTTCTCATGAGATGTTCAGACAGAAGTCACAGGTGTTTGGGAAGGGCTTCTCTTCATGATTGATGTGTTGTAGGTGGGCTGACAGCGCTTCACCGTATGTCCTGTCATATGGCAGAGGTTTGGTGTTGATTCTAAAGATGAGAGCTGTCACTTTGAAATGCTGGAGTATTTCTGTCTGATGTCTTGATAAGACACCTGTCAGCTGCTTTGACTCTCTGAGAGATCTTACATGTTCATACAGTATCTCTGCTGTAATAAATACAGGTTTGTATAAAGAAAGAACTGATTATTTTACCATGATACATATTAAATTATACTATAGTGTTTAACACGGCTGAACTCTTCAGTAAATACCACAGTTTACTATAGTAAATACTAAAATATACTACAATATTTTTTAGCAGATTTGGACACTCTTAGCTGGTTTTGGACACTTTAAACGTCTTTCCAGTTTAACAGAACACAACATCATGAAGGTGAGTAACTATTGATTACATTGTTCTTTGTTACCAATGCCTTTAAAAAAAATGTCAAATTATGAATGATTTAATTTTATTGTTGTGTAATGATAGAATGTGTGTTGTAATAGATATATTTTGTCATCTTGCTGTGTGTTGTTTGTGGTGTGTCAGTGTTGAGTGATGTCTGCTGTCTGTCTGGATCCATGTGCCGGGGTTTGATGTGTACCGGCTGCTTATTGGCTGTTTGACTGTAAGGTCTGTCATTGGTTGACGTTTGACCTCATGCTAACTTACTGGATTGCTTCCAGAGATGAAGTCCAGCCCTCTGGAAATCCAAAGCTCTCTCTCTTTGAAACTTTCCTCTGTTGTGTCTTTGAATGGCGAACCTCCCTCCACCCTTCCCAAAAAACTCAGCCTGTCATCAAGTGAATCTCTCTCTCTCTCTCTCTCTCTCTCTCTCTCTCTCTCTCTCTCTCTCTCTCTCTCTCTCTCTCTCTCTCTCTCTCTCTCTCTCTCTCTCTCTCTCTCTCTCTCTCTCTCTCTCTCTCTCTCTCTCTCTCTCTCTCTCTCTCTCTCTCTCTCTCTCTCTCTCTCTCTCTCTCTCTCTCTCTCTCTCTCTCAGTGCCTGCAGCTGGTGGGGTTGAGCCCGTGTAGCGGTGCTCTCGGCCGGGCTGGGGCTCTGCGGGGGGTGGGGAGGGACTCTGGATCCAGCTGAAAGAGAAATCGAGAGAGAGAGAGAGAGATCGAGAGATCAAGGATTAAAAGAAAAAGAAATCTGCGATTCCCCCTGGCCCACCCCCCATGGCTGTTTCTTTTTTCTATTCTGCTTCTCTTTCTTGCTGTCGTTTCTCTCGGCCTTCATTCTCTCATGTGCCTTCATTCACTTTAATCAGTGTTAAACCAGAGTAAAACTCATTCATAATGTGACGTTTTACCCTGTAAAACAGGATATTTATTAAAATATATAGGTATAGGTAACATAAGGAAAAATAAAAAGACTTTATTTGTGATTCGCTATAGAACCGCACAATGTGTTGTTACAGTTTCAGTATTTACAATGGTTTGCTTAAATTACTTAGAAACTTCGAATTAAACAATAATGAGTTTGCAAACTTTTACAAAAAATACGTTTATTCAAGTGTGCTGCTGGGATATCTCTTTAAAAATATAAACAAGAAAGTATACTTTGTAAAACTTTATGTGTACCTAAAAGTGAATCTTCTGTCAAAAAAACTCACTGGAAAATATTGTGTATTGAGTTTGCTTAAGTATACTTAATAAAATGCACTTGAAGTATGCTTCTTTATTATAAGCGTAAGCAAATCAAAAGCAGAATGTTAAATTTGATGGGTTGGTGATTGTTGCATTAGTGTCAAAAGATAAGCAAGATTCAATCTAACATCTAAATGTTTTCCCAGAACTTTTCACAGTCGGACCGTTTGGCAGTGGAATTTGGCAGCGATCTAACATTGTTATCGGTCATTACGCTATTTACCTAATGCGTCTGCATGTAATTGGATTACATGATCCCGGTTGTCAGCCCAGGTGTGTTATGCATCTATTAAATGACTGACGTTTTTATGCAGCTAAACTGAAAGCCGAGAGCTTTTTTCCACTCTGAGTGAAATCAGGTGCTCGCCGCTCACTGTGACGGGCCGTAAATGTGCACACGGTAATAACCTTCTCGCTCTTTCCTTTTCACCTCCCTCCATTCTGTCTCCACTCTCTCCGTCCGTGTGTTTTTTCTTTCCGTTCCATTTGCAAGGTGTGATATTGCTTTAATTCAGCAGAAACATGTGGAGAGATCTGGCGTATCTCCGGGGGTTGGTGGAGAAACCAAACTTCTCTACGGCCGCTCGGTTCGCCGCTGCCAGACTCGGGCAGCTTGTGTTGTTGAGCGGTAGGGTCTGCTGGGAATGAATGTAGTTAGTGCGACCTCTGACCTCGAGAGCTGTTGACATGGAAGGCGGCCAAGAAGGGCTCTTACCCGATTCTTTGTTAATCTCATTCATGGTTCACGTTTGCAAAAGTGTGTGTGAGGTGGGGCATTAGGGGGGTTGGCAGCTCAACTTGGTGGAATGTGGCCTCTCTCTCTCTCTGTCTCTCTCTCTGTCTCTCTCTCTCTCTCTCTCTGTCTCTGTCTCTCTCTGTCTGTCTCTCTCTCTCTCTCTCTCTCCCCTCTCTCTCCCTCTCTCTCTCTCTCTCTCTCTGTCTCTCTCTGTCTCTCTCTCTCTCTCTCTCTCTCTCTCTCTCTCTCTCTCTCTCTCTCTCTCTCTCTCTCTCTCTCTCTCTCTCTCTCTCTCTCTCTCTCTCTCTCTCTCTCTCTCTCTCTCTCTCTCTCTCTCTCTCTCTCTCTTTCTAACTTTTTTCCCAGGGTTATTGGGAAGAAACTGTGGGTCTATGACCAAGACCGGCCCTGCCCTCTCAGCTCAATCGACACTGACAGATTCCTGGCCTCAGACTGCCAGCTGGCACACAGGAAAAGAGAGAGAGAGAGAAAGTCAGCCAGGCTGCTGTTTATAACAGCAATATTTTCTAATTATCTAATGCAGGTGCCCAAACATATAGACAGAATGATTTTTATTCTGTACAAACTTGTATGGTGTAAACCCCCCCCTCTAAACCTAACCCTCACACAAACCTTTCTGTATTTAGACAGCTTTCAATGAACATGATTTAGTGCGATTTATAATCAGTTTGAGTCATGGAGACCTGTGGTGTCTGCTAAATGAAATTAAAAGTGAAAATGTAAAGATTGCTATTAATTATTTCTGTACTATAATGGGTTCAACAATACCAGGATATTTAAACAAAGATATTCCCACTATGGTTGTGTTTTTAATGTTATTCTTGTGTGCTATTAATAGCTCATAATAACAGCTCTCGGGGTCAATCATGCAAAACTAACGCAAATAGCAAACGCAAACAAACCATCGAGTGAATCGCACGCTCCATTTGCTCCGGCCGTGTCTTTCTTCTGCACCTATAGAGTAAATCAGAGTCTGACAGAGAGACACAGCACAGTCTCACAGCTCCAGCTGAGTGAATTTACATGCTCTCAGTCTACAGATTATATAGCAGGTTAACCGCTGAAAGAGATGTGCACCGTCCAGGAAAAAATCAATCAAGATTAACTTAGTCACCTCTCAATGGAGCGCTGTGAAGCTCATCGGGGGGTTAACTACCAATCCCAGAGCTCACAGACGGTCAGAGATACGCTACCAGATCTTTGTAATGTGCTTCGGTGGTTTTACATGATGTAAAGAAGATATTTATAGACTGAAGTAAGAGTCATATACAGGTTTTAATTAAATGATGACTGAATGTTTCTTTTTATTGTCCATTTGTCAGCCACGCATATGTTTATTTCTCAGCATCGTGATAGATGTGGGATATTTAACTATATCTGTATTGTGTGCGAGATGTAAGGCTTCAGTCCTCAAACGCTTGCAACATCTAAATCATCAATGATTTGCGATGATTCTCCGTTAGTTCTGTCTTTGGGGACCGGTGTTCACAGGCCGGTCTAAATCTTTCAGTCTCATTCTTCCAATAAAAGAGACGCTACAAAGAGAATGTGTAACGGAGGAGAACAGCAGAATACACTCCATACCTGCAAATCAAAGGAATGAATGAATGCAGTTTGGAGAGCGAGCGTCTCCCCTCCTCCAGCCCGGTGAGCGAGTCTGATGCATGCTGGGATTGGGGAAGTGCCTGCCGTGGCTTTACAATGACGGGCGGGTGAATTTCGGGCTCTCCTCTTGTGTTGGGTTTGGTGGGGAGGTCTTCACAGTCTGCTCATCACAGCGGGATCTCTCACAAACCTGCCTGACTCTGGACTCAAACCGCTCTCTCACATCACAACCGCTGTACAATGTTTATCCCTCACCGTTCCTCCTGCCATGTTGACTTTCACAGACGAGACAAATCATGTGCCACCAAACAACATACTACATGAATCGGGTTTTCATTCCTTTGGAAAGCAGATTTATTTATCACGTACTTTATATTGAGAAACGCTTATACCATTTTAAAGTAACTTATACTGTTAACAAACCTGTATATACAACACTGAATTTAAAAGTTTGTGTTAAAATGAGTTAGAAATGATTCAAAAGACGTTAATTTAGTGTAAAATGTGTAAAATATTGTCATTGTTGTGACGTTGTTACAGTGACAAAGTTAGTCTTGACAGATTTTTAAATGTAAAGATTTTAAGAGTTTAATTTCTATTGTCTGTATGGTCAACGTTGAAAGGACTTTTAAGTTACTAGTAATGACTTTTATTTTTATTTTTTGACAGTGTAATTAGTGAGTAATTTAAATACAAAGTTGATGAACAGTAATATTACCCAAAAGTTGTCCAAAACTGGATAACACAAAATAAACTTTCAGTAACATTATCTCATTATCTACTAGATATTTGGTATTTGCTCAAATAAATATCACCATTACATTTGCTCATGCATATAAACGATTCTGATTTGACCAAAGGTTTTATTTGTAAGTTTTAAATGAAAACTTAATGTTTTAAACTTATTTGTTTGTGTTTCTGATATATTAAAGACAGGTGGGCTCTTTTGAGTCTCTTCAAACCCGTCACGGAAACACTCTACAAACATGTTTTTATACCGATCTGCAGAAATGAAACACTAAATGTTTCTTGGTATCTGTGCATCACAAACTCATTTCTGAATGATCTGCACACAGATGTCCTGTAGACCGCTGGTGTTTCTGTCGCCGGTCTGCTTCTGGTTATCTCAGGGTCTCTGAGCTGTTGTCAAACAGATGGAAGACATTAAAGAGAAAGACAACAGGTAAATCACAGACACAATCTAAACCAGCCCAGAGAAACTGACTCGCAACAAGACACAACTCGTATTCGTGCTCGTATTATAAAGCATTCATCACTGCAGCTGACGCGTCTGCCTGTTAAAACTACATTTAATTTAACAAAAGAGCTATACAAATAATATAAAGACATTAAAACAGCTTCTGTAATGTGACATTTATCGGAGTAAAACTCAATATTTCATCTGCAGAATATCTTTCAGAAGTGAGGATTTTAGTATAAGATTATCAAAACAGTATATATATATAAATATATATAAGTATATAAAATATATATATATATATATATAAACAGTCTTTGACATGCACTTACTGTGTAAATCATGCAACATTTTCTTATAGTCATTACATATATATATTTCAGATTTCTGTCAGATTAGTGATGTGTATTAGCTCATGTGACTAATAGATTGATTTGTGATTTATAGAGATTTTTTTAATGATTTTGTGTAACTGCTCTTGCAGTCAAACACCTGCTGGTCTCACAAGTAATAAGATGACCTTTGACCTGTGAGAAGCAACAATAACTGCATGCGTGCTGCCCAATGATCAGCTGTTTGCATGACCTCTGACCCTTTAGAGTCTGTTCTGTTGTTGTACTGGTATTCACATCTATACTGGTTTTGTAATGGCTGTTGGTTAACAGATGTACTGGACCAGTTTAAACACAAGATCAGATCAGATCTACACTATGGGTTTTTTTAGATGATTCTTACACTTCTATGAAATATTTGTTAATATTCTTGACCACAGGGAATATGAAAAGTGGCATGAAAAAAACTCATTATTTATTTCTGCAAAATGAACTTTTTTACACTTTAATGAAAGTATTTCTTGCTTAGAATTTGTTTTGTCTTGTTTTCTAGTAAAAATATCTTTCTTGAACCATTCAAACATTTTTTAATCAAGATGCATATACTTGAGAAACCAAATATCTTAAGATATAAAAGTCTTTTTTCTGAAAATGATCAAAGATAATTTTATGCCTAAAACAAGATAAATATCTATCAGTGAGGTAAGAAAAAGCATTTTGTTTTCCTTTTAAATGAAGTTTATAATTTTACCCATTGATGGGTTTTTTTCTTCTTGTTTTAAGCATAAATTCCAGTATTGACATTTATTCACTTTTATCCAAAGCATCTGCTAGTTTTTTGCTTGTCAAGTATTGTATATATATCTTGATTTATGAATGCATAGATATTTGTTCTGGAAACTAATACCGAGTTAGAAAATCATTTTTTGTAATGCAAACATACAATTCATATGATAAGGGACAAGATCTGTTGGATAATACACAAAATTTTAAGGTTTTATTTATGAATAATATAATGACCGTTTGACTCTTTGATAATGATTCTAATGACCATCTGCTGACAGATTTCTCTTGTGTCGGTGAATCCTGGCCGTGGTGGATGGAGATGGTTGGTCATACGGTCTTTGGTTTAGCGAAGACAAGTCTTTATGAAGTGTCCCTACTGTGGCGAGAGCACACAACACCACAGGCCCTTCACACTAAATAAACTTATATGTTTACACAAGACGGCGCGCCACAGAGGAGCCAGTGGGGCATGTTACCGCGCTCGGTAACCGGTCCCCGGGGGTTTACGGGCCATGTGGATGTAAAGGTGTCACGCTCTACAGACGCAGACACAGAGCGAGAGCTTGTAAGAGGATCCCGGTTGTAACTTTCTAAAACATCGTCCAAATCAAACGCTAGACGCAGGATGCTCTCCTCGCTCTTCTCCTCTTTACAACCTCCTGTGATCGCCGACCGGTCTCCCGCTGAAAATCACAGCTAAACCTTTGAACTCGCAACGTTACGTCCCAACTCTTAAGAGCGGCCCCCGTCACCCGGCTCGGATCCAGCACTTCCCCTGCTTTACTTAACCTCTGACCCCCGAGAACCGTACCGGCCCTGCGCCTCTGAAGCCGGCCACGAGGAACAGGAAGTCTAGAGTTACAAATTAAATATGTGCATGTCATAAGTCATAAATCCACAGCGAGCTGCTACTGAAACGGCATGTGGCACGCAGCGTCCACTCATAAAGTTTTAAAGCATTCACTTCTGTTAGTGTCTCTGGCGGGTGAGAGAGGAACGTGAAGCGTGTGTCAACAGGAAGACGACGTGAGACGGGCTGCAGAGAAAAGACAGCCAGTTATGAATCTTTGTAATGTAACTGTTAGTCTCTTTCAGGCAGGACGCCTTCTCGCATCCAAAAAGCACCAGGAGGTTTTATGACAAATGATATTCCTCTCGATTCCTTCACACGCTTGTTATTAAACTGCGGTAAGTTATTGTTTCACTGACAGAAATCCACAAGCCTCTCCTGAGATCCATTTTGAAGTGTCGAAACAAATAATGACCAGATGTTTCTGAATGAACAAGAGATCTTGATGAAAACACTTCATCAGTGTTCCTCGGTTTTTTCAAATCTGACATTTGAACATTTCCTCTGTTTTTTAGAGTAGGAGGCAGAATAAAGAGGACATCCAGCTCAGCTGATGCAGGAGGAACATCCATCTCTCATTTCAGACAGATCGTAAATAAAAGAGATTTTTGTGTTAAGGAGAATAAGATGCTCCAGTGTTTTTACACTCTCAGCGTCTCAGCTTTTTCTGCTCTTAAAGCCAATTTACTTTAGCAAAGAGATGCTCTTACGAGTGCAAACATGAATGATGTCTGTGGTGTCTGCCGTCACTTTTGTTAAAATGTGTGAATTCAGGGAAGTCCATTAGCACGCCATCTTTTCTGTGGTCAGAACAGCAAACTAGCAATTTACTCTATATACTTTTCTGCCGGTTGTGATTTTCTATAATTACTTTTTTTCAACAAAACAGATATACAGTGGTTTTAATTTTTGGAAATTGTCACCATATGGACAATTCCATCAATCATGTTTATCATATTGATAGCTCAGATGTTGATATTTGGTCTCTCATATTCCTCATAGATAAACACAAGAAAATTAAAATAAAATAACTATTTTCTTTTCTTTGAAGAGTTGTCTCTTCACCATCTGTTGGGTATTATTGTTTGTTGTGTCTTGTGTATCTGTGTGAGATCAGCGGCGGGTTGTGTTGTCATGCTCTTGTGGATCAGATCTCATGGTGTCTGTTTATGTAGATGTCCTTCAGTCATGAGGATATTTGTTCTGATGAAGCACATGTCTTCTCTGCTTGTTTTCCGTTGATCATCGGACATTTATCTTTAGTTTTTTTAATGATCTTTTTTGGGCTTTTGCCTTTTCTCAGATTTAAAAGAGTCAAGAACAGGAAGTGAAGTAGGAGAGATGGGGTGGGATCAGGAAGTGCCATGAGCCGGACTCAAACTGCCGTATGGTGGAGCAGTGACCTGCACGAGATCATCAGCTCTGACATCAGACAGTATTTGGTTCTCTGGTGTTCTAATTTACCACATTAAAAACACTAAATGTATTGATTAATATAATATTTTACAAATATTTGTATACATTTTTAATAATGCACATTAAATAATGCACATATTATAAAATATTATTATTAAATATAAATAAATAAATATTATTAAATCTTAAATAATTAAAAATATATATGATTTATAATGAGTTATATGCATGTTTCTGAATTATAATTGAAATTATAAATATTTATAAAGTATATATTTTTGTATTACAGCAAGCATTCAGACCTAAAGTCTAGGTGTATTTTTGCAGTAAATGATTTAATAATATAGATTTGGAGGCTTTGAACATGGCTCATGCAATCAAAGTTTAGAGTCTCAAAGTTTTATAAATTGTTATAAATCGTGTCTGAAATGCTTTTACTTCCTCGACAGGCATTAACACTTGGTGGTGGTGAAGGAAAGAGCAAAGAATAACCTGTATCTGCATTTCAAACATCACACCAGCCTCATTATCCAACAACTGGCTTTAAATTTGTTTGCATTGTGACAGAGTCTCACAGCCGTGCGAGAGCTCGCGGAAAGCGATCACTCCGTTCGGCTAATTTGCCAAAGTCCATCCATAACTAGATGAAGGAAAGTCTGTTTAATCCGTTGTCAGAAAGTGTGACCCCCCCGCCTTAAAATACAGCCGGGATAAAAGTGCAAACAGGATTAGATGCTAATCCCCGTGGATTGTTTGTGTCTTTCTGTACTAGTCTTGCCAGCTTGTTGTGCTCTTGTCACACTCTTTAGAGGTAAAGCAGATGGAGAGATGGTACGGAGAGAGCCGGAAACGGATAGAGATGAAGTGCGTGCGTGTTCGCTGGCCTCTGCCAGTTAATGAGAGCCGCAATGAAGCGGATACATTCATGGAAAACTGAAGCCGCAATTAAGGCCGGTGGAAGCTGCAGTCAGCCACTTTAGATCTTTTAAATGTAAATATGTCTGTCCCGCTCAAAGAGCTTTGCAAGTCGCTTTAAATGAAGCTTCTCTCTTCTTAATGAGTGAACTGTGATACCAATAGTCCGCAGCCAGTTACAGGCAACTTTAAAACGACGCCTCTGTTGGAAATTGTGTTTCGTTTTGACCGTCGTGAGAACTGAACGCCGTGTCACGGTTCAGCTGCGTTTGCTTTATATTTTCAACTGGAGTGTCAGATTTGGAAAATATAAAGTTTTTTATATCACATTTAATTGGAATTACGTGTTTTGTTTGTAGTCATTTCTGGATGCTCTCGGTTCTATTAATGTTGTTTTCTGATGTTGGCTTTAAAATGAGAATGCCTTTAAATTTCAAACAGGCTGTTGTTTATTTAGTAGTTGAGGAATTGTAGAGATCATATTCTTTAAAAATCTTTTATTTTTATCTACAGTTTGACTAAACTGCAAACCTAGTTTTGAAGAGGAGCTGGAGTCCTTGAGTTTGCTTTGAAGATCTGCAGAGAAAGAAAGAGTTGATTAGTCAACGTGTACGTGTCACTATTAAACAAACACGTCTTCCACACGCAACACTTACTTGTTTGTTTATGAAAAGAAAACATTGTGTTGTGTATCAGTTCTCAGTTCACGCTGGAAGTGTAAGAAACAGCAATAATGAATAAACATGGAGGGTTAATGAAAGAAACTCAAGGTTGAACGTTTCCTCCACCGTTTCCCACATAAAGTTTGTTTTTAATGAGTATCAACGGGCTTCCTGATGTTTTTGTTATGTGTTCGTCTTCTCCGCCGTGTCGTTTCACACCAAAATCTGTAACATTACAACAAGCTGAAGGTGATAATGGTGCAGGAAATTTTACTTTCCATGAAAACAACCTCAATCCTAATATCTTCAAATGTATTTTAAAACACGCCGCTCGCTTTTCGACTTTTATGTGTAACTACTGTAGAAAATATGACAAATTAACCCGCAGAAATGATTTGACATGAAAGTGGTTGGAGTCTGACAGTACATGCAGTAATCCAGCGCTCATGCTTTAAATGTGTAATCCTGCTTATTTCACTTTTCTTTGACTGATGTAAGCACAGCGTGGCTCTTTGTAATACTGCCCTTGAGAATCCCACAGGAGAACAGCTCCGGCCCTCTGTGTGTGATAGAAGAACAGGCAGAAAGAGATTTCATTTGTTTTTCTCTTTGTCATTTTACATCAGGACCACTGCAGCAGTCATTTACAAAGAAGTAGGACGTGTAACATGGTAAGACCATGATATTATTTAGAGCATCATCATGTATGAACTAGATAACCATAGTATTACCATCTGATAATACACTCTTAAACATAAAGATGTTTCACAATGTCATAAAAGAACCATTTTTGCCTGAATAGTTCGAAGACACTCGAAGAACCTTTTGTGAATCAGAAAATAAAAGTTATTATACACTATAAAAAGAGGACAGAAAAGTTCTTTGGGGAACGGTTCTTTAATGGCATCACTGTGAAGAACATCTCGAAGCAGCTTTGTTTTTAGAAGTGTATGGTCCTTTTTTTGTGGGTGTTGTATCCTGTTCTTTTGTTTTGAAATCATTCCAGTCTACAGGTGTCTGGTCCTCTGTGTTCAGAGCAGGTCACACAATCCCAAACCCCCAACAAAAGAGGAAAGATTAACCTTGTTTCACCCACAGCTGCCCTAATGCTAACAGACAGCTAGCAGTTGTCGGGTCAGCCGGTGGTGAGCCGTGACCCTGTGGTGTGTAAGCTGGCAAACGGCATGGCACGCCGGAGCGCTGAAGCCCAGGGTTCTGTGATGGTATATTTGTGTGTTGTAGTTTAGTGGGGATGGTTTAGAGGAACGCTGTGGGTCTGATGGTCAGTGGAGCGAGGACGGGTCTTCTCCCAGTGGGGGTTACAGGGTTCTTTACCACATCACATGGTCTATTTACCACTCCAGTGATAGACAGGAACATTTACCCCACCGGCCCTCCAGAGCCCTGCCCGAGGGTCTCACACCACAACAAACCCAATAACTTATACGTCAGATGGTTTGACATCTCTGGAACAATGTTTTAGAATTAAGTGTTTATCACTTAATATAATAATATAAAACCAGCCTGATTTTGTGGGAATTTATTTTGCTAGGTGGCTATTTTGTATAAATGTGTACAAAGTGAGTTGTATGATTATTAGAAAAATAATAAGAGTAATGAAGTCTCCCCCCTTCACTTTTTAAAATCAAGACGATGAGTGTTGATGTTATTTTAGTTTAGTTTTTAGTAAAAGCACCATTTCATTTTTACTGTTTTGTAGTCTGAAGAACTTTTTTGCACTACAAAAACTTAAAACATCAAACGTTCTTTATAAAACAATTTAGGCAAAAATTATATTGTCGTTTACCTTGATTTTTTTGGAATTGTGACCTTAACTAAAGGTTTTTGGGAAACCAAAACGGCATTACTGTGAAGAATTGTAGCACCTTTATTTTTAAGATTGTGGTGCAAATTAAACCAAGACGTCTAAATAAAAATGTATGAATTCATATGAATCAGCCATTAGCCAAAACTTCATGTTTTTAAAGCGATTTTCAGATTATTTAACTGTAATGAGGCTTGTATTTAACCAGACACTGAGATATTTAGCCTCAATAAAGTGACTAAATATCTCTCTAACCTTTAAATGTACAAATTATACCGCTGCCCTCAGTGAAAACTGCAGATTATGCAAAATAGTGTGAAATCTTAAAGAGAATTGATGGAGGCAGATTTATTATGTAAGTGGTATATTTAAATGAGAACACAATCTCATCACGTGAATTGTCTAGTTGTGTTGTGAAGCAGGAAAATCTCCAGTCTGTGTTTAGAAAGCATTACTGTGAGTTTTAGAAGTATGCTGTTGCTGAGGTTTAACATGATTGTCCACGTTTATCTTTTGCTTTTACACATCTCTTCATGCACAATGTTACACCGTAACGCACAATAACGCTTTAGCACCAGTTTCCCGTTTCATCATCCGGCGACACTGACGCTTTCTTTCAGCCCTGTTTGTTTTTCGAGGGTTTTGTTCGTCGGTTTTCATCATTCCAACTCTTTCTCCCGCGCTCGTATTTTGCTCTTCGTCCTCTTCGTCATTACGAGGAGAAAGCGGGCCTGCTTTTCTCTCCGGCCGGCTCTGAAGTCTTCATACTTGAGTCCCATCAGAGCTGCTTCAGATTAAAGTGAGGGCTGGAAAGTGCTTCCTCTCTGGCAAAGAGCAAAAGCCCATCAATACAACAGCAGCTCTCAGGGTTTTTCTCCGGCTCTTTCTTACAAATATAATTCCACATTCCCGTCGATATTATTGAGATGCGGCACGTAAACCCGGTCCCTCTCTCCCGTTTCTTTTAACCTGTTAATGTGTATTGATTTGGGCCCACCGTGCCGGAGCGAATGCTCAGCTTGCTGTAGGGCTCTTGTGTTCGACTGCTGCATCTGACTCTTCAAGCTTTCACAAGACAGACTTTCTGTTTTTATATCAAAGCTCAGGGCTTTTTGGATGGGGAGGTGTTTACTTATTTCTTTTTTTACCAGATAATGTGTTACAATAAAAGAATATGTCTGGATATGAATAATGATTTTTAAAGGACCGCAGTCAAACGCAAAGGCTTTTTAGGAGCGCTCGGTTGGAGCGGACGGTCTGAGCTTTGACTCTGCATTGATCTGTTAATGTACCTGATTCATTTTTCTGCTCTTCTCTTTGTCCCGCGTTTCCGTCGCGTCTTCATGTGATTCTTCTCGTTGTTGTGACAATCCAGTGAAAATGGAAAGATTTTGTCTAAGGCTTTTATTTCCATCAAAATAATCTTAAGAACTGAATTAAATGAGCAGAAATGCATTGCTTAATGTTTACAAACTCTTTAAACATGAATCAATAAATAACAAGAGTAACATGAAGCTAAACGTACATCTGCAAAAATGGATTTCTTTCTATAAAACAGTTCGTTTTAGTCCTTGCTTGTGATTGGTCAATATTGTGTGTATCACCCTTAACAACATAAACATATATCACAGTCACTCATTTTTCTAGCGGACGGAAGCTGCATTCATAGATATTTTTAATATTGTTTTAATGATGAGCGTCTTTTCTTGGCTTTACTGCTGGTTTTGTGATATTTTCACATCTATAGTCAATACGTCTATTATTGTGTACCTGTGCGAGCAGGTGTCATCATAAAGCATTAAGAGGCTGGAGAGGCCGAAATACATCACTGACCATGTAATTATCCACTCATGTCCCTCCACCCCCCCCTCACCTGTCACTCAACTCGTGTTTCTGTCAGCCCTCGACTGACCCATCTACCCCCCGTCACCCCTCCGCCCCCCGTGACATCCTCCCCCTTTCACTGTCACCTTTCCCACCTTCCCTGTCACCCGTACGTGTCGACCAGTCTCATTTTCGAGTGAGAGGGCCACCCGTAGACGCGACATCTCTCTGTCTGCACATCTCATTAGAAACAGCTTGCCTGTCGGGCTGACAGCGCTAATCGAGATCTCTCCACAGCAACTGGCCGTTCTCCGCTCCGCTCTTCCATTGGCCGAGATCTGCCCGAACCGTATGAGACTGGCCTGAAAGTGTCCTTTAATGAGTCGACAAACTAATACTTAAAGTTCATTTAAATACAATTATTCTGTCCATGTTGTTCACACCTGCATTCTCTTGGTTTTGTATCTTCAAGCTGCTGTACCGAGTCATTTTATAGTGACCATGAGTTTCCAAAAAGATTTCTTAAGAGTATGTAAATAATGGAGTGTTTTCATTTTTGTGTGCATTATTTCATGCAGATTCTCTGTTGATCTACATTATTATTCTTCAGGGTAACACTTTAGATTTTCTACTAACTAAATCATCAGTTAAATCATCAACTAGTAGTCATCAGAATATTAGTAGACTATCAAAACACTTCACAAATGGCATAGTGTTAGTAGAATGTCTAAAGTGAATCAAAATAAAATGAACTTCTACTGTTTTCCCTGCAACAATGTTTGTATCTTTCTCACCAGAAGAAATCGTGCCACAATCTCAGAGCATCAGAACAGAAAAACAGGTCAGTTTCAAAGCCTACAGCTGTGTAGATTAACAGACATGATGATGATGATCTCTGGAGGATACTCAGTGTTCACCATGAGCTTTCAGACGGCCTTGTGCTCTTTAACAACAAAGAAATCAAGTTAAAACCTGATGCTTATTTTATGCTTTGTTTGTCCTTGAAGGTTAATCATTAAGATGGTTAGAGATTGTGTTAGGATTTGTTTGATGTATATGATAAACAACATCATCCTTTTTATTTTTATTCTTTAACAATACAGCTCTAGAAAAGTCACATTTTTTAAAGATAATGAATTACAGAATAAAATGAAATGTTGTGATTACTGTAGATACAAACTGAGCTGTGAAATTCCCTCATGAATATTAATGAGGACGTGTGACCCGGGGCATGATGTTAGACAGAGTACAATCCCAAAATGCCCTGCTGTGAGGAAGCTTAATCAGATCATCATCTTCCTCCTTATTGGTTTCATTCAATGTCTCTGTCTCTCTCCAATTGAATTTAAAGATCTCTCTCTCTCTCTCTCTCTCTCTCTCTCTCTCTCTCTCTCTCTCTCTCTCTCTCTCTCTCTCTCTCTCTCTCTCTCTCTCTCTCTCTCTCTCTCTCTCTCTCTCTCTCTCTCTCTCTCTCTCTCTCTCTCTCTCTCTCTCTCTCTCTCTCTCTCTCTCTCTCTCTCTCTCTCTCTCTCTCTCTCTCTCTCTCTCTCTCTCTCTCTCTCTATATGTATATATGTATATATGTATATTAGTGATATTGATTTAAATTAAACATCTTTTAATGCTGTTTTGGTCTGTTCTGTTTTGTTAGTCAGCTTTAATCATATCTATATTTGTTCTACAGTGTGGTTGCGGGTGGTTGATAACATGCAAGTCAAAAGAATCCCTAGTCAGGTCTGTATGATTTACTGGTCTGTAGATGTGATTCTGTACCTCCTTAAAATAAATCATTTAAAAGGTAAAAAATATTTCAGGGAAAAGACAGAATACAATATTTACAATATTTACAAAACTTAGAAATATTATTGTTTGTTTTATAAAGCACATGTTTAAGTAGTGCATGTGCTGTATATATGACTACACAATATAAATAATTGAAAGATTAATAGGAAAGCTGTGAGGTCCTATAAAAATATTGTACTTGTGACTATTATTTTTAAAAATATCATGTTGTTTATGCACATACTTCAATTCAAAATGATTTACACTGCATTCAATCCACATATCTCTCAGTTTTATAAATGTTTATATTTTATAAATATATATATATACAGTATGCATTGCTTAAATCAGTTTGTAATTGCAACAACTATGAATATTTCTTTTTTAAACTCTAAGCTTCTTTTCAATCTCTCCTCTCACAGTCTTGAGATGGATCACACATGTTAGTAACAGGCCCCTCCACCCCGACGCTTCAAATGAAACACCCGACGCTGCTCGACACACGATCTTAGCTAGTTATACAGGCAACATTTCCATGTTAACCGTGTTCCCTCACTCGCCATCTCCAGAGTTAGTTACGGCAGCCTGTGAACACGCAGGAGGGAAACTATTATCGTCAGAGAGCGCGAGAGAGTCTAGCGCTGGAGTGCCGCTCCTTCATTTTCCCAGTCAGCAGGTGTCTGCGGGGTTATAATAGGCCTTACATGTGTAATTAACACATGGTAAGGCGAGCAGGACCCGTCACATGGGGACAGCAGGAGAAAGCGTGCTCTCCTTCCACTGTTCTTTCTTTAAGCTTTATCTACATGTCACTCTCTCTCTCTCTCTCTCTCTCTCTCTCTCTCTCTCTCTCTCTCTCTCTCTCTCTCTCTCTCTCTCTCTCTCTCTCTCTCTCTCTCTCTCTCTCTCTCTCTCTCTCTCTCTCTCTCTCTCTCTCTCTCTCTCTCTCTCTCTCTCTCTCTCTCTCTCTCTCTCTCTCTCTCTCTCCACGCAAACACACTTACAAACGTCTGCCTCTCACATTCTCTCTCATTCCTCACACACGCTTTGTCTCGCTCACCCGCTTTCACTCAAGCACCTTTAGGTCTCTCTCTCTCTCTCTCTCTCTCTCTCTCTCTCTCTCTCTCTCTCACTCTGTCTCTCTCTCAAAGACAACACTCTAAAAAGGCAGCTGAACGGTTGCAGGACAGGACCTGCATCTCATGTATCCTTCATTGAGAATCCAATCCCATAATGCATTGTGACAGGACAAAATGTTGAATCTGATTAAACATAGATGATTCCCAGTATGTGGGTCTTAAATCTTAAACTACTTACTTTTTTGTAAACCATACAAACTATAGTCTACCTTTTGTCCCAGAGGGTTACAGTTTTAATCTTTTTTTATTTTTTGGATTTTTACACTTTTCATTTTTAATGGTCACAAAGTTTCTTTTAAAAAAATGTAACACGTGTTCAACATTTGTTTTTTAATACTTTTTAAATGCATTTTTTTATTGAATTACAGTTCAGTTATACAATTAATTATAATTTTAGGGGATATATATAGAAAATTTAAAATAAACCCCTACTTATAATGTTTTGTTACTTTATTCATATCTATATTTTTACATTTTCTAGGATGCTAGAATGTTATTTCTAGGTTGTAATATTACATTTCTAAACATTTTTAAACTAATATAATAATTTATAGAACATAGGAAAAGTTTAAAAAATAACAGTGGAAATGTTTATGAATGATTAAAATGAATTTTTACACATATGTAACTCTGTCTGTAAAATCCAGACTAAAGTGAGATCAGAAGCATCAAAATAGTCTGTGTTTTATTATTCTGCACACAAAATACCTGTTGGTTTTCTAAACATTGATTTGTGACAGAACATTTTTGTGAAAGTTAATCACAGTTTTCAGATGCTTAAGGAAAGACAAGCTATTAACACTATTAATAAATATATGTATATGAGTTAACTCAGTTTCATATTTAATGTTAGTCTATAATATAGTTGCTGCATATTCCAGATGACTCCATCATGAGGTTTTATTTGAGTTTTTTTAAAGTAGCATGTCTTCACAGGTCAGCTCAGAGGTTTTTGGAACAGGGCCGTTATACAGAAGTCCCGCTGTGTAAAGCAGCGCTGCTCTGACAGATTCTCTCTCGCCAAACCTGTAATTAACCAGCGATACATTAATGAAGAGTTAATGCGCAGAGACGCTGTGGTCTAATTGAGACCGACGTGGCTTATAATTAGAGCTATAGTCACACATTGAGATTTTATGAATGAGTGACTTTGCCAGGTTTTGACGCCTCCTCGCCGCCGTACACCAGCCACGAGCTGTTATTAGCCCGCGCCGACGTGAAGAAGACAATATGTTGCCGGTCATTTTTTTTCAATCCAAACAGCAGATTTCTTTCTCCAGGCCGTCTCTGACTCTCTCTGTTGTTAATTAGGAGTGTCCGACCGGTGGGGGGGGGGAGGAGGAGGTGGTGGAGGCTCAGAATCCAATTATTTCTCTATTTTTTTGCCCCGAACGTTTTCTTTTTTCCGCCGAGTCTGTGGGCTGGTGATGTGGAGATTTGTGAACAAGGACACGGCAGTAGAAGTGATGTCCAGGATGGATTGAGTTAGAGGTCATGAGGATGAGAAGTGTTATCAGATGTTTGTTGCTGTATTAAGACATGGGTAATGCATTACTTCAGTAATGGGTAAAATAAGGACAAACTGTTGATCTGTTGGTTTATGTTAATGACACAGTATATTCATGTAGCCAACTAAACATTTAATGTGTTAAAGTTATAGTTTACCCCAAAATAACAATTTCTTTGATGTGGATCATAAACCTGTATGTGACTCTTTCTTCTGTGTAACACAAAAGATATTTTGAGAAATGGTTTTGTGTTTTGGGGGTCAGTGTTGTTTGATTATTTAAAATATCTTCTTTTGTGTTCTGCAGAAGAAAGAAATTCATATAAATGATTTTTTTTCATTTTTGGATGAACAGCCCGTTTATGAAATGTCTGGATGTAAATTGTAGGTCCAGATCTTCCTAAAGCTGGTCACACTTTTAAAATAATTCAGAAAGGATGAGTAGAAATGGCTCATGACCCGTGACTCCTGATGTACGGCTGATGTGAGAGCACAGAAGATGAGTGTGTCTCTTACACCTCTCGTGCCGACCGGAGGTCAGTGGTTCCTGTGACGTGATTTACGAGCGTTTCCTACTGGCCGGAAGTCCATAGCTGTCGCTGACGCTCTAGTTCCCGTCTCTCGTCTACTCTACCTCTCATCAGCTCGTTTATCACTTCCTCCACCGCATCCCTTCATCTCGTCTGAAGGCCACTTCAAAGCCGACGGGTCAGATCACGCAGCCGCGTGCGTCCTCTTCCCTCTTCAGAGGAGGCCTTAACCAGACTCATACTGCTCCAATCATCTCCACACTGCTTCTGTTGTCATGGTGTGCTTGTATGTGACTGTAAACCTGTAAATGCAACATCTTAGACATTCTTGAAGAAGCTTCTTGGAGGATTTTAGGAGGCACAGCGAGGGCTCTTTCCTCACCAGGAGATGGAGGATCTGGCCGGGAGCTCATCGGCCGGAGGTTTGTGGTGGAATATTCTGTTCCTTTGATCTGTTGAGTTTTTCTTTGCTTATCGCCCATGATTTATCTGATAACAGAAGTCATAGATAAAACTTGCCACAAAAAGTACATAAAAGACCTTATAAAGACCTGCAACATACTTTTTTTTCGAAGGAGAGCTTTGAGCTTTACTCAAAGGTTCTTAAAAGAATCATCTTTCTTACTTTGTGTCTTAGTCTAAAGAACCTTTTGTGAGAGAGAGAGAGAGAGAGAGACAGAGAGAGAAGAGAGAGAGAGAGAGAGAGAGAGAGAGAGAGAGAGACAGAGAGAAGAGAGAGAAGATGATGATGATGATTCTGCTGTGCTCATGTCTTCATGGGCCGGAGTAAAGTCAGGTCTTGAGGGAAGACGGTCAGTAGGGTAAAGGTCAAAGGTCTTCAGTGTCTTTCTGCCTGATCATCAATCACACAATTTAGCTGATATTAGTGAAGAGCTCAAGGTTTGTCTGCTTACAGTCTGATGCATTACAGCCATAACAGCTGTTTCTTTATAGACAAACTGTCAAAAGTAAATACACTTTGATGAAATAAATATTTGTGATTTATATATTATTATATAATATAAAACACTGTATCATGTTTTGTCTGACCATTTATGCCTTTAAGTGTACTTTATGTGGTATACTTTCTACTTTCTTTGGTTTAAAAAGTATCCTGATAGTACGTTTCTTCTTGTAAGGGTGTGCTGCCATCAGCCAATCAGCACTGTGATGACATCATTTGGAATGACATCATTCTCTTGTGGTTCCAGATTATTACGGCTCAGGTGATTGGCTGAAAGAAAGACGCCCATGAGCAGAAGTAGCAGTTCCTCCAGGTGTGTGTGTTTGGGTCTCCATGAGGAAAACAGCTAAATGATGTTTATGTTGTAATTGTATAAATGCAGAAAGGTTTGTGTGATGTAGGGTTTAGGGATAGGGTGAGAGTTACACCATACAATATACAGTTTGTACAGTATTAGTAAGTCATTATGACTATGGAAAGAAGCCATAAAACATGAAAACACATACAATATGATAATGAAAAACGCAAAAGTCCTTTACAACTTTCTTTATCTTCAACCCACCGAACTCCTAACTCACATTTGTACTCCAAACACTCCGTTAAAGCTCGGCTGCTCTACCTCTTCAACAAATAATGGATGGAAAGCGCATCCGACCAGCCCTCATCCAAAGCCTAATTTTGTTTGCCCATTTCAAGGCCTCCAGTGACACTAATAGCTCTGCTTGTTTCCTCTTGATGACTTTTAGGCGGTCAACACACTCCATCATCTCTCTCCCAAGATTCCATTTGGACTTTCATCTTCAGAAGCCATTTTTTTCTCAGATATCCAGCTTATTTAGCCCCGCTGTGTGGATACTCAGCGTCTCTCTCTATTAAATCCAGTCTAGCCTATGGCCTGGTGACGGACATCAATGTAGGTTGAGGGCCTTCGGGTGGACTTGAATATTTTTAGCTTTTGGCCCAGAGAAAGCTTCTTAATTATCAGATCAAAGGTTGAGAGAAGGCGTTAAGTGTCGGGAAGCCCGGCCGGCCCTCGTCGTGCTTTGATCAATAAGATGCCGGGTTATAGGGCCGGCGCACCGGCCGCTCGCTAAATTGTGACTGACACTAGGGCGCTTTTTGAAGAAGCTTCCAGTTGGTTTTTGTAGGAATAAAATGTATTGTGCCTTTCGTTAACCTGGGTAAATGTTGGAGAACGAAGCTGTTTGAAGTAAACAAAGATGCATGTCATTTCTGTCGACTCACCCCGGCGATCCCCTCTTGTGTGCTTTCTTATAAAAGGCTTTCTCACCCCCTCAAGGCCAACAGAGAGACGCTCCTAATCTCACCTGAAAGAAAACGAATTTGAGCTGATTATTTGAAGTGGAGCAGGGTCAGACACCGCAAGAGATGGTTTATTTCAGAGATGTTCAAGTGAGCTCACCGCATCTGTCTGTGTGTGTGTGTTACTCTTGTGATTACACTGAAAGCCTGGACCAAACACACGGTGTTATTATCTCAAATGTGTTACAGAGAACAGAAGATGTCATGTCTGTTTCATTCCATCAGCTCCTTCTGGAAGATGACGTGCACTGGGTGTTTGTGTTAGTCAAAGTGTGTAAACATTTGCATTTAATGTACAGTATGTAGTGGTTTATTGTGTTTGTATGTAAAATGTTTAATCACTCTGAAATTGGAGTTTTTTATCCAATTAGTCAATTTAGTGAAGATGTAGGAGAGTATGAAGGTGTAAATGAATGTAGATTGTTGAGGTAAAATAATCAGGATTTGGGTAAATTTGATGAGAAATGTTTGAGTTCATATTGAAATAATAATTTGACTTTTGATGTCAGACTTGATAAATCTGAGTTGAGTTTGTGTCATTGTTGAGAAACTCTAATGACAGAGACATTTGTGAGATTTCTGACTCTTTTCTCAGGAGAAACAAATAACAATGTGTAGTTTAACAATTGATTTATTTGCTTCTGTTTTTATTTTATTCTGAGAAACATCTGAGACTAAGTTGATACTTTAATGATCACAAATGAAATTGTTTTTAGGTTCACAAAAAACCACCACAACAACACACAGTCTTAACAACCGCAGAGAGATGTTGGGTTGAGAGATCACGACTGCAGCGGTGTCGGGTGATGTCATAAAATGTGCTGCATTATCCTGTCAGACCCTGAGGAAATATTATGATAAGCTCTTAAATGTCTGTTAATATCATACAAGGATTGTGTTGCTGTTGGTGTCAGGGTGCGGCTTTATCTGTTATTCATATATTCATCCATATGTTTCCTGCAGTGTGAGATTTACATGTTTTTGGAGGGTCTGTCGCTGTGAGCTCCTGTGGGCCCCTTAAGCTTTAGGATCTCAAGTCAAAGTGGGGCTCGTTTGCATGGGGTGATAGATTACATTTACATTAAGAATGGACAGTTAGATCTCTAAATCTATTCACTGCATCTCACGGGACTTTTGTACAACATGTAGATGAGTTGTTTTAGAAAAGAATATGTTTATAAGCTATTTTTCCCATCTTCTCTGTCCGTCTTGTGTCTCTTTGTGTGTTGGGTTCATGTGACAGTGCAGTGGGTCGGTGGTGTCGGTCTGTTCACGCATCAGTGCTCAGGGTCATTATGTGACTCCAGTTTTTCCTCAAGCTGCACCAATTAGTTTTGACCCAGAAGGAATTTTAGGAGACAGACGTGCATCCATACAGATCTCAATGAGGATGCTCAACACACACACTCTCTCTCTCTCTCTCTCTCTCTCTCTCTCTCTCTCTCTCTCTCTCTCTCTCTCTCTCTCTCTCTCTCTCTCTCTCTCTCTCTCTCTCTCTCTCTCTCTCTCTCTCTCTCTCTCTCTCTCTCTCTCTCAGGACAGACAGATCATGTCCTCAGTTAAACACATCATGGCTGTAATGGGAAAGACACTTTACCTGCATTGCCAGGTGTCAGTGAACCTGCTAACTGTGACAACACGAGATAGAAACAAGAATCTGATTTAATTTATACTGCTGCAGTCCACTTAATATAAACATTGATGCAAACATATTTTAAGGTGTTTTAAAAGGTATTATAGGGTACTAATATTCTTCATTTTTCTTACAAAGAATATATTTTTGCTGTTTTAAGCATTGAATTTCTCTATTACTGATATTCACCAGGATATGCCATGACAAATTTCTCAGATATTTAAACTCGTAGTACTTGGCAATAAAAGTTTATTCTGATTCTACAGGAAGTATTATAGGAAGTAATGCAAAAGTATACAGATTTGAAAATGAAAAGATATTGTTATAGATGCTTTTATTGTCAAATCCTAAAGAATAAAAAAAAGTTTTTCTCTGGCATGATGTTTAGTGCCTTTAAAAATAAAGTTCAGTCTGTTCCTCACACAGAGATCATATAAAGACTGTTTTTATGATGATGTCATGATTTCTGCCCTTTAACAGTCCTGAACACGTTCTGTTAAGAAGGACACGTTTGCAACGGCTTAAGGGTGAGTAAATAATGTTTGCTTTGAAAGAATAATGCATTATATTGAGACAAACACACACAGTAATGTGATTTGAGATATGAGTTCAGAGGTTATGCCCTAGAATAATGTCTGACATTGATGCATGAGAAATGAAGTGTTGCCGTGTCGCGATCAATTCAGTCCACATATAAAAGCTGGTTTTAATTCTGTGAACATTGCCCTGTTATCCTCTCAAATAATTTAATTTAGGCTGAACATGTTTTTTATTATGTTTGTGTGTGAATGAATTAGCCCTGCATTTTTCCTGTAGTGATATGTCAGACTTGTTGGAGAGCGATCAGTAAGCGTATAAACCCTGACATGTGAGACAAACCGTGACATAAACAGCATCTATTACCATAACAATGTGATGCAAATATTAAAATATTTAAATAGATCAAATTAATCCATCCTTGCTGTTATTCCTATTGTATATTTTTGTACCTTCTGTCACACAATAAATGAGTTTCATCGCTGTATAAGCATAAATGTCATTGCTCTGACTCTATTTTTAGTTATTGAAGAGAAATAAGTATGTGTGGTGTGTGTGTGTCTGCAGGTCGTATGCGGCTGTCGTGATGCTGATTGGCTGGTTTCATCACAGCTCTCCTGATCTTCTGCACTTTCTGGTTGCCCTCGGGTAAAGCTGGGGGTTCTTGTGCCATAGCAATGAGGCAAATAATTATTTAGAACAAGACTAATACTCCATAAAGAGTTGCATTTATTGTTTTAATTTAATAATCCTAAATAAAATAATTTTTCTACAAGAAATACAGTTTATTAACTGTAGGCTGTTTATGATAGCCAAACAATTTGGTGTGTTTTTATCAGCAATTTTAAACAGAATAAAATTGTTGTTTAATAAATAATAATAAGTAGGACACGAGAGACAGATAATAAACTGTTATAAATGATATTCTTTATCTGAAAATAAGGCACGCAACTGCATTATAAAAGACAAATAATGTTAATAAATAAATGTTGATTTATAACTATATTACTGTTCATTATTCATTTATATTTGTTTATAATACTTTCCCTTTATTTACATTTATACAACTACAATGTATCAGTATTTAACCGTTGAAGCATTTAGCCCAGATGAATAAATGCTGTAAATATTTATATATATTTTAACCAAATAATGTTAACAAAATAAAGCTCATAGTCAAGGCAGATTTATTTATATACCTATAGTACATTTCATACATAAAATAAATGTACTTTATGTAGAAACGCTCTACAAAAATCTTTAAAGTGTTAAATATAAAAGTCAAATAATATTAATATGTTCCTGATATAATTAATGATACAGAAGTATAAATCAAGATGTCATACAAAATCTATAATGTCATGCAGTGTGTCCATCAGTATCTGTCTGACAGTATATGAGAGTTTCAGTGTTTGGAGGGTGAAAGTCTTTTACTATCACCCCAAATGTCTCTCTCTCTCTCTCTCTCTCTCTCTCTCTCTCTCTCTCTCTCTCTCTCTCTCTCTCTCTCTCTCTCTCTCTCTCTCTCTCTCTCTCTCTCTCTCTCTCTCTCTCTCTCTCTCTCTCTCTCTCTCTCTCTCTCTCTCTCTCTCTCTCTCTCTCTCTCTCTCTCTCTCTCTCTCTCTCTCTCTCTCTCTCTCTCTCTCTCTCTCTCTCTCTCTCTCTCTCTCTCTCTCTCTCTCTCTCTCTCTCTCTCTCTCTCTCTCTCTCTCTCTCTCTCTCTCTCTCTCTCTCTCTCTCTCTCTCTCTCTCTCTCTCTCTCTCTCTCTCTCTCTCTCTCTCTCTCTCTCTCTCTCTCTCTCTCTCTCTCTCTCTCTCTCTCTCCACATATTAATTGGCTGTCAGAAATGTGCAGAATTAACGGATTAAGGACTCTGGGTTTTTCAATCTTAAAGTTGAGGATGGAGATGGGGTAAACCTCCCGCCTCCCCGGCCAGCAACATCCTCGCCCCTTCCGTCTCGTCCTCGTGCTGTATTGCTACAAATGTGTATCCGGGACGTTTGAGTGGATTGTGTTTCATTAGGTTGATTCGAGCGGACAGCGGTAAGCTGCTGTGGGGCTCTGAGCTGACAGCTAATTACAGGAATCTGCCTTGTCTACTGATAGAGAACAATGGGTTGAAATGAGCCTCCGCCGGGGGAAAGACTGCACAGATCTTTATACATCTGAATATGTGGAAAACAGTCACAAATATGTACCTGTTTGTGGATACAATCAAGGTAAATGTTTTTTTTATGCTGGGATTTGAACCTGTGACCTTTGCACTGTTACCAACTGAATAGTTTTTTAAGTTTAAAATAACAAAATCAATTACTCAAGTAGTTTCCAAACAGGCTGTAAAACATATAAAAAAATGTAGTGATGCCCGATTTGATGGCAGTACATACACGTTTAACGGAGCGGACAGGGTCCGAGCGCATCACAAAACGGGGTCGACGGTCTCGTGCTCAGAACCTGAAGATATTCCCCTCGAGCGGCTTCGGTATCCTCAACTATTTTGTCTGTATCCCCGTTCTCCAGATAATCAGCATTAAAACAGGCCACTTCATTCATGTGCACGCTTTCCCCCTTAAAAGAAAATTAAATAGATTAGCACAAACGTCAGTAAATCAAACCACACATTACACTCGCTACATTTGAAGCGGCCGGCACGTCAAAACAATCCAATTAGCCGTGTTTCTGGCCCTGACATATTCTTTTGTTATGTTTAGCATTTTTGGGGGTTTGTTAAATTCTCAGTGTTTCAACCCAAACTTGCTTTGTGAAATGTTTGCCAGCGGATTGCAGCACAGCTACAGGCCGTCACCCAGCATGCAACACTGCTAATTCTACAAGCTGTCCCAAAACTCCTACGTTTTTGACACACTTTTGCCAAGTTCTTTGTCTCCGACACACAGGTAGAGAAGAAGAGCCTCATTTCTGAGCTGCCATGGTTTTCTTTCTCCATATCTTGACACGCTGTCAGTGAAAGGCAGAAAAAACTCCCTGAGATGGAGACATTTCAACATTTCTTAGCTGCCGTTCGGCCAGAAGCTCGGGTCAGTCTATCTTCTCCTCCTCTTCCTGGCTTTTTTTCACGGTTTCATCATCGCCCCCTCTCCCCCCCACGCCGCGACCGTCGTTAATGTCACTCTGTGTCAGGGTGACTAAGCCGCGGTAACCGTGGTGACCCGTTTGGTCTGAGCAATGGGTCTGCTAGTCAGTCGGCCACGGGGTCAGCGGTGCCACAGCGATGTGTTTGAGTGACAGCTCGTGCGGGGGGATTGTTAGTGAGATTTCCTTGCGTGGAGATGCCCTGTCAGGGGCGGCACAGCCCTGCCAGTGTCAGCCGGCCCGCGGCGCTGTCGTCGGGACGTCGGCTGACAGGTGAGCTGTATAGTGGCTTCTTGGCCTCCTAATTGCAGCCTCTGGTCCTCTATCTTGTGGGGACCGGGACCGAATCGGGTGGCGGAGGCCGACTCGTGCCCCGTCCGGCTCCAGGGATCGGGAAGGTGAGCGCTCCACCCCCTGGAGATACGTCAAGGCGTGCGATGATAATATGACGTGAGGAGCGCGCACAAACATGGCAGGTGAATTTGATGGGCAAACGAGGACACGCGTGATAACATGAATGCGTGGAAATTGGGCATGTAATGTCGTGTGTTTGACAGCTTTCAGTTATTGCACGCACACATTTGACACGTGTTTTTCAAGCGTTGTGTAATGAAACTAAATAATAAATAAAAGTACCAAATGACACTATTTTAATATATCTCTGTATGCAATGCATGAGTTTAACTAGTTTAATTTTGGTTTTCATATGAAGTTAATTTCAAATGACAGTGTAGTTATTTTATTCTCAATGCAGCTGTGATATTGTGTCTATTTTAGATTTAAAACAAGAGGTCATGTAGATTTACTTTATAAAACATGGTTGTCAAAAGAATTCCCCAAAGTATTTGTGCATGTAAATGGAAGTTGTATGAATATGTGTTTCTAGAGAATCAAAGAAATTACACCTCTCTTATGTGATGCATAAGACAATACAGAAAAAGTCATAAAAGTAATGGTTTAGTAGTTTTAATTGCTTTTAACATGAGAAATGACAGTGAATGTCTAAAATATGTTTCATTTGGCTAAATGTAGAAAAAATGTAAATCCATAAATTTATTTCTGACACTTATGAAACGTGTCTTTTATCTCATAATTGTTTCATGTAAAATCTCTACCAAATATTCCTGTAGTAAGAATTTTGTGTGGGAATAATGAAAGTTTTATTATAGTTTGTTTTGGTTGTTTTTTATATACTATTAACAGACTATTCTTACTTTTCACACAGTGTACACTATGAATCCTCAGCAGTATACATCCAGATGCCAAAAATTAAGCACACTGCAAAATACTTCATCCCACAGTGATGTAATGCACTCTTGACCTTTCACCTCCAGCACTAATAATAGTAATATTATTTCTATATTTCGATTTTGATTAATTACTTGAAGGCAAACCATTTTTAAACAAAATCAAATTAAACTACATCTACTCTTTCACTTATTGATTTTGTTCTCTTTTAAGCAGGCAGTATGAAGTGTAGATGGTGAGGTATACAGTAAGTAGAACTGCTGCCTAATTTGCTGAATAACTATAAATACATTTTGTATTTTATAAATACATGTGAATATTGTCAAGCCCAATTTAGAGGCAAATCTCCTTGTGTGTGTGTGTGTGTTACAGGGTGTTATTTCCTGGCACAGTGTCTCAGTGGGAGCAGCTGTGTAGGGCTGTGACTGTGTCCTGAGGGCAGAAGCCTGCAGTGATCTCTGCTCTCTTTCTGCACCGCTCTCATGGGAGATCACACACAACCACCCATAAACAGATTTACTGCAAATGTAGGCACACATTCAACACGCACTGCACTGCAACTTTTATTAGAGATCACAAACACACACGGACACACATGCTGTGTTGAGGAGTTTTAATTAGTCAGTCTGGAAACAGCACAGCTTCAGCACAGCTCAGATCTGCTCATCTCATAATCAAACCCTCTCTGAAGCGACTGGCATGCGGGACGATGAGGAACACTGGAGCTGTCCTGGCCTGGAGGGAGGGACGGAGGAGCTCGGCGAGAGGAAGAGCGAGTGCTGTTTCACCCACAGTGGGTCTGTGAAAGTGCTGAAACTTCAGGTCAGTGGACAGATGAGAGTGACACCAGACTGCCATCCAGCGGCCGCAGCAGGTAACGCAGGCTCAAGTGTGCTGTGATGTAGTGTACTTCTAAAAAAACATACTTTTCATAATATATGCAATCTTGTCAGCAGTGTCATTCAACAAACAGATTTTTGATAAAGGTACTTGTGGATTTGCTATGATGATGCCAAGTTTCTGTGTGGTTCTGTTCTGTAGATATGGCTCAGGTCCATCCTTTAATGTAAATCTTTGTGTTTATTTTACTCATTTTATCATCTAGCATGTAAATATCATACGTCTGTTTGCTGAAGAAAGCCTAAACACATCACATGATATAATCCATCATTAACGTTCGTAGCCCACAATCTCCAGGGTTCAAGGGTTTGTTCAAATCACTAATTTTAAATATGAGCAATAGTGACACATCACATGATCAACCTCAGGTGAGAGTAGATTTACTGCTGTGTTTTTAACACCATCTGTGTAGTATTTTTATTGCTGGTTGACTCTGAGCGGGTGTATGTGTGTGACCCTCACAGTGATGGAAGAGCTCAAGATTGACAGATCGGTCCCACGGTGGGTGTTCACGGCTGTGTGTATGATGTATAGATGAGAGAACGAGGGAAGGAGAGGGCGAGGAAGAAGCTATAGTGATTTTCGATAGGTCTCTCGTCCTGATCTTTATATGGCCTGTGGCCTCTCTGGCCCTCCAAACTAATCAATCAGATAAAGCCGCCGCCTGCAGTGCTTTGTATTGAACACTGTGGGTTTGTTTATGCCTGTTGACTAGTTATTGAAACCCACTGATACATCTTGTACACACGTGTGTGTGTGTGTGTGCGTAAGCACTTGTGTTTATTCATTTTTGCAACAACTACAGATAGTACATCCCTCTGGGATAGTTCACCTAAAATTTAATTTTGCCATCTTGTACATGCCAGTTAATTAAATAAATAATGATTAGAGGTGTCTGTGCTTGAAAACACAGTAAAACATAATCTCCTTCCAAGATTCAAGAATGTAAATTTAGAAGAACATGAGGGAAAGTAAAAGATGACAATCTTCTTTTGTAAACAGGGAAGTGTTAATAGTCTGTGTCTGGACACCACAACGTTAAGCTGGATTTGTATGTTCTCTGTTATCACAGCATATGTTATCAGACACGATGTTGAACCCTCGGGATGGTGTGGAAGTGTAGATCAGATGTGTTCTGGCGAGCTGTCGGGGGTCTGTCGTGGTCATCTGTTGTACGGCTGTGGAGATTATGCAGCTTTATCATTAAAACAGATCCAGGAACAGCTGATCTTTGTACCAACCTCCCTTTACACCTAATTAGCCTCATTAACAGACTCACCTGAAGTCAGCATGCAGCACGGCCACCTGGGAGCCAACGGCAGGTAAAAATACCTAACACAGGACCGCCTACACCCGTTATTACACACACACTTTCCCTTACACACATGCACAAACAAGCAAACTATGCAAACATGTGCATTTCATGTTTGTCCGTGGTGTAATACTGGCTGCCGTGATGCTCGAGTGCTGGAGGTGGTTGCCATGGCATTGCTATGCGGTTTCTAACAAGTTCTATGCGACTTCTAACAAGGGGTTGTTGCACTTTACAGTGTGGTTGCTAGGGTGACCTGGGTGGTTGCTAGGGTGTTGCTTACTGGCATTAGTCAAAAGAACCCATCCTCAAATCTCTCTCATATTCTGGTTTGTAGACACACTGTGGCTTTGCCTTTAAACTTTTGTCTTAAAAATTGTTTATAGAAGTCTTTAAATCTAAGTGTACCCATATGAAAAAATACTGAAGTATATATTAGTATTTACTATAGTAAACAGTAGTAAGCCAAAGTATATTACAGTGCTTACTATACTTAGATAATATAAGTTGTATGTATATTTACCTTGTTAGAGGTCAAAAACACTATAACATATTTAGGAATTTTGTGTGCGTGTGTGTGTGTGTGTGTGTGTGCCGTGTGTGTGCTGTGTGTGTGTGTGTGTATGTGTGCATGTGTGCCGTGTGTGTGTGTGTGTGTGTATGTGTGCGTGTGTGCCGTGTGTGTGTGCCGTGTGCGTGTGTGCCGTGTGTGTGTGCCGTGTGTGTGTGTGTGTGTGCCGTGTGTGTGTGTGTGTGTGTGTGTGTGTGTGTGTGCCGTGTGTGTGTGCCGTGTGTGTGTGGTGTGTGTGTGTGCCGTGTGTGTGTGTGTGTGTGTGTGTGTGTGTGTGTGTGTGTGCCATGTGTGTGTGTGTGTGTGTGTGTGTGCCGTGTGTGTGTGTGCGGCCAGCTGCCTGGTGTCTCACACTGTTAGTGTGCTGATATCCCCTGTGGGTCCAAACAGCAAGCTCTTTTCCATCACCACGACAACCAGCGGCAGATGAGCTCAGGTTGTGCAGTGATAGTGATGCTGGGTGTGTTTTGTCAGCTTTATGTTGGATGGTTAATGCTAACATGTCAATCACTAGTGGTGTTTACTAAGGTAAGAATTACTCTTACTAATGCTCATACTTAGTATTGTTTAAACAAATCTCTACGTATGAAACCCATAAAATTAATGATGGGTTAAAATATAGGGTTTGAGGGAGGATCCAGCCATATCAAGAACAAAATCGGGTGAGGTCAGGTTTTGAGGTCGGGTTTTAGGGTTAGTATGCAACCATCCTAACAACAGCCTAAAATACACCAACTGAAAAGCTACATGACAAACACAACGAATGACGCCAAGAAACACACAACCACCAACACCCTGTTTGAGTAAATTCATCTCATAATCAGATGGGTTCAGTTAACAGTTTGCAGTATTGTGTTACTGTGTTATCATAGTATTTGGTAACTTTCATTGTATATTTTTATTGTATTATCTGCAGGATTAATATATTCACATACCATGACATTTAAATGATAGTTTTATTCATTTAAAGAAATACCATATCATCAAAACATGTCTGCCATGGTATATTTCTATGATAATACCATAATATTCTCTCTCTTTCTCTCCCACAGTGTTCACAGTCCCAGAGGCTCAGTCCTTCTCCCTTAATGACGTGTGGAGTTTAATTAAACACAATCTCAGTCATCTCACCTGTCAGCTCTGTCTCTTTCTGCCAGCTCTGTGTCTGCCCCCCTGGGTAAGTCTCTCTCTCTCTCTCTCTCTCTCTCTCTCTCTCTCTCTCTCTCTCTCTCTCTCTCTCTCTCTCTCTCTCTCTCTCTCTCTCTCTCTCTCTCTCTCTCTCTCTCTCTCTCTCTCTCTCTCTCTCTCTCTCTCTCTCTCTCTCTCTCTCTCTCTCTCTCTCTCTCTCTCTCTCTCTCTCTCTCTCTCTCTCTCTCTCTCTCTCTCTCTCTCTCTCTCTCTCTCTCTCTCTCTCTCTCTCTCTCTCTCTCTCTCATATATATATATATATATCAGGAAATGCCTGCCATATAAAGCTTAAACCCAAGAAGTCTGCAGCATCTCTTGGGCTCACAGAGACACACCCCCAGTCCAATCATTGACGGTACAAAGCATACTGCACATACATTTATGAAGAAGTACTAGTCAAAGGAACATTTTCCATCAAAATGCTTAATAAGAAAAATATTTAGTGTTTTGTCTAAAGCATTAGTAGTATAATTATCCATGAGTAAAACAGTAATCTCAACTGTGATTTCCTTTAATTAAGTCTGTGAAATTATTAATACTTTCTGAAATAAAGACATAACAACTACAAATCCCACTTCTGTACACACTAGTGTAAATGTAAAACATTTCTGTCTCATATACACTTATTCTCGTTCTAGTACAACAAGATGAAGCACTCAGTGACACGTGTATTTATCTGTAGCAACAGGTTCTGTCATGTTTTTTTCTCTTTCTTTACACACACATGTGTTTGTGTGTCAGGTTCTGCTCAGGTGTGCAGTCATTCTACCGCTTCTGTTCTTTGTTTTTTTTCTTTTCTACAGAGTCTGTCTTTGAGGAGGGGGACTGTGTGTTGTCTCGTGTGTGTGTGTGTGTGTTGTAGGGGGTCAGTCAGGCATGCGGTGGAGAGGACAGGAGTCCCTGGTGCGGAGATTCCTCGCCGCCTGCTTTAATTGAGACATACTGTCAAAGTGACAAACACATTTGCATGCTGTTTTTCTGTGTGTGTGTGTGCGTGTGTGTAGGGGCAGCGAAGAGCCGCACTGTTAATCAGCTCTCCATCTCTGTGAACGACAGAAAAGAGGCTCATCTCCATCCAGTGACAGCTCCAACACCAGAGGACACGGTGAGGAGGGGGACCGCTGCTTTAACATTTCTCTCTTCTCTTTTCTTCTTATTCACTGATCTCCACCGCAGGCTCGGCTGAAGTCTCAGACAGTAACAGCGAGTATCTCACGTGTGCTGCATCTTCACACTGTCTGCTTCACACACCTGACCTGTGCTGTATACATAGATCTTTCTTCAGGTTTATAAGGTATTCAGTTTGCTATTACGGGACATTTAAGTCTGAAATGTGGCCACAAATTAAATCCCAACAGAAGTGTGTTATAATAAATATTGCTGACAAAGTTGAGATGCAAACTATGTAAATAAAAAAGAACATATTTGTTGAGTTGGTAGGATTTCTGTGAACTAAAATGCACAAACCACAAACAAGAAGATGACTTTAACAGAACATAAAATACTTATTGTAATTTTCATGTGTTCATTTATGAGGAATATGAACTGTTATGAATGTGACAATTCTGAAAACAGCACTTTATCTGACTATGAAAAATCATGATTTAAACAGAAACAAATGCTTTAAAAACTTTAAGAGAGACTCACATGAGGATTTAAACTCAGTATTTATCAGTATGATGAAAACCTTTTGCCTATGATGTAATTACTCTAATAAAACAACATGGAGGTAAAGAGTTTTGCTCTGTCTATTAAGTAAACCTATGACGGACAAAACTCTGTGTCAGGTTACTGTTTGATCACACACTGACACGGAGAACAAATACTAATTGCACCAATGCAAAGATTCAGAGACCCTGCCGTTCAAATGCATTAGTGTTAGCGTGCATTAAACAGAAATGGAAACTCGATGTAGCCGTTCTCATTGGTGGAGAGATTCTGGTCCCGGTGGGTGTGTTCCTTACACTGCCATAAGCACCTGCATATGCATTAATAAAGTCCATTGAAATGCAAAATCTGCGAGCAATTTGTTCTGTAAAGCTCTCAGGGAAATATGGATTAGATGAGGGGGGAGATACATTAGGTGTTTTAAATAGCTTTGAGACGTTGCCTTTATTTCTCTCTCTTGACTGGGAAAACCTGCTGTGGTTTCAATATGCATGAAGGTCTTTTTATGTTGGCTGTTCGCTCCCTTTGTCTGTGTCTGTAGGTGGCATGAGGCCGTCAGTAGATGGAAATACATCTGTGAGTTTATAACAGTCCCTCAGATGCTGCTTTGGGCTGATCACAGATGTTCAAGTTGGACTAAAGTTTGGTCCATCTACATAAAGGTTTTTTATTTTTAAAGGAAAGTTGTGAGTTTCTAAAAACAGTACATTTATATTTCCATATCTTGATATATTACTGTGAGGAGATGACGCTCTTGAGCCAGACCGAGTCATTTCATAGAACAGTAGTTCATTTCCTGGAGTTCTAATGTAATTTATTGTAATTTTTAGATATTTTCAGTTGTATATTATATACATTTTTTATGTTAACTATGTAATAATTTCTATTTAAATAATGCAGTAAACACTTCACAGTTTATTTTAAATTTAGTTTGATTGTAATCTTGACGGATACAAAATCCAACTTACAACAAATAAAATTTATCTTAAGTTTATAACCCATTTAATTAAAAACAAAGAAACAAAAAACACTTCAAACAATTAAAGTATGTACAATTATTTCAATTTGCATTTGTATTTTTGCATAATTCTGTTTTGTTTTCATGTGTAAACAACTTTAAGTAGTCCTGAACACTAATATAAACACAGATCTGTTTGCGGCGGTATAAATATCATAACCGTTTGGCACAATTCTACCGTTAGCTATATCTCATGCAGGTGAATAAGAATAATTCTCACACAAGCAAACACTTTCAGGACCTGAGAGAGTCACAGAAGAGAAGGGCCGAATCAGTGACAGCAGTGACTGTACGGCTGCTGTTAGACCCTGAAGCACAGACTTAATTAAACAGACCCCTCTCTCTCTCTCTCTCTCTCTCTCTCTCTCTCTCTCTCTCTCTCTCTCTCTCTCTCTCTCTCTCTCTCTCTCTCTCTCTCTCTCTCTCTCTCTCTCTCTCTCTCTCTCTCTCTCTCTCTCTCTCTCTCTCTCTCTCTCTCTCCCTCTCTCTCTCTCTCTCTCTCTCTCTCTCTCTCTCTCTCTCTCTCTCTCTCTCTCTCTCTCTCTCTCTCTCTCTCTCTCTCTCTCTCTCTCTCTCTCTCTCTCTCTCTCTCTCTCTCTCTCTCTCTCTCTCTCTCTCTCTCTTTAATGAAGTGGTCTCCTCCATCGATCCAGCTGAACACCGGGTCTTCTTCCTCTGCTGGGCTGGCTGGCAGCCATTTGGCTTCGCTCTGTCAGCTCTCCGCAGCTAATGAGCTCTGTTGTTCATTTGCCTCCCTGAGATTTCCACCCTGTTTCAAGTTTAGGAGAGAAATGCAAAGAGGGCTGGATCAGACGTGACATCCCTGGATGAGACACCCGACTGCCACCAGTCCAGAGACGAGCTGTGAGAGAGTTAATGACTCAAATACACCATCTAAACTCATCTCTGAGAGTTTTTCTACTGTACGTCAAATTAAAAGCACCAAGCAGTATGTATGAAGACAGAAACAGCTGTCACGTTCACTATTTTATGATTTAATATCATTTCCTATTCTTATAGGTATGTATACTTTACGGGTTTTTAAGTACAGTAAATTTGTTTATATTCTTTTTAATATTAAAATTGAATTTGAATGGCCATTTAACATCTGGTTTGTAGTAAACTATACAGCTTAAAACAGACACTTTTAATATATGAGGAAATGTTGTGTGTTGACATACCTATAGGCCTCTTTTAAAAAAAACTAATAACTTGCTTTAAAAAAACGCTCACTAATATAATATAATCTCCAAAACACGACTTTTTAAGTGACCCTCAATTTATGTAAAAAAACAATCCAGCCAAACAATGTTGTAGTGCTTTACATCTCACGGGTTAGTGTAAGAAATAGAAAATACCATTAACATGGTGTAAAAACAATGGACGTCTATGAGATATAGCGGAACAAACCTGTGTGTGTGTTTGTGTGTGTCCATGAGATGTTTAAGGTTTTCTCATTTCCAGTGAAATTGCGACAATACTACACAATATTCACACCCACCGAGCCAATTTACCATCCACATAACAAGATATACAATTACACGCTGGACTGAGCCGGAACCATTAGACTGAACTCGTGTCCTGTGCGTGTATTTAAATAAGACGTGAGATTTCTCCATATGAGATCCAGTGAGGCCGATGGGAGTGACCACTCTTATATTTGTGTGTCTTATTGACGACTGTTTTTTGGCATTAATGTCACACTGCTGTAAAAAACACAAGACGTGATTATTTAAGAAAATGTTTTTCTTACATGTTGTTGGAATTTGATCCCAAACGCATTCCAGAAGAGAAAATCAAGAGGTTTAATTTAGTTTCTTTATCATTCATTTAATGTGGTGATATTTATATTATTTTATTATTAGAGTAATTTCATACAAATGTCAAAAACCTTGCTGTTTTCATCATGCTGAGAGCTTAAATGTCAATATTTGTCACATTCATAACAGTTCATATTCCTTATAAATGAATAAAATAAAATAACTATTTGATGTTCTTTAAAGAGTCATCTCTTCTTCATTTGTTGGGTATTTTTGCTTCTGCTTTGTGTATTTTAATTCATAGAAATCCTACAAAGTATGTTGACTCTCAAAAAGATGTTTTTTGTCACATTCATAACACATTTTGTAAAATAGATAACTCGTGTATAGATTGATATTTTCTGATGTCTGGACTCTATCATCAGGGCTTTAATAAAATATAAATAGATGATTCAATTTACTGGTAATAAATACATTCAGTGTTCATTCTTTATATTTGAGGTTTTGACTGAAAATGTCACGTTCATAACACAGGAGTAACTGAAGATGACAAACTTGACATTGAACATTGAGTCAGATGGGTTTATTCTGCCCTCTACTGGTCCAGAAGTCTTATTACATATACTGGAAATGTCCTTTTTAATCTGTAATGTGAGTTTGAATAGTTTTGGCATAATCATTTTCAGTCAAAACGTAAAATATAATTTCTCACAGGATGGATTTATTGCCAATATATTGAATCATCCGTTTATATCCAGACATCAGAAAAATATCGGTCTACACACGAGTTATCTATTTTAAAAATGGAAATATCCCTGATAGCAAGCAACCGTTGAATTAATTTTAAAATAGTGCATTTTTCAATGTTAATTTCCTTGTTAATGTCACTTTTGCACCCTCAATAATGTTAAAAATATCAGGCTAAAAATATGCTGTTGTAAATAACATTGACCCTTTTATCAAAATCTGTCAAAATCTGTAATGTGAGTTTGAATAGTTTTGGCATAATATTGCTAAATATGTACATGATGCTGGACTCTCTAAGAATATATACAGTTCTTCAAAAGAAGGGGAAAGCATTTTTTTACCTCCAGTCTGTCATTATAGTGACACAGTGGATCTCTCATGACCTCAAACACATTTCCAAATGAAAAGGCCTATATGTTTAAAACTCACTCCGTCATCTCTACGTTCAATGCAAATCTCTGTTTTGCTTCACGTGTCAAAGCTGACGGTCCCATAGAAACACACTTCTAATCACGGCAGGGTGTCTGAACACACACACATAGAGACTGAGAATGACAACTTGTGCCAACAATGCACATCCGACTTCTCTCTCACTCCAGAAAGCTCCTTTGCATTGTTTTCCATGCTTGTCTCCCGACAGCGGGAGCGTTTCAGTCTCTTAGTGTCAATTAAAATTGAACTATCTGCATTTGTCAACATATCATCTCCGGGCCCCGGCGTGACGTGTGGATGATTTGTCTGCGCTTCCTGACACAGTGTGGGAGCCGGTGATCTCCCTCATTAGAGACAGCGCATGAGCCATCATATCTGTCGTGATACTTACCAGCCGACCCCCCTCCCATCCTCCTGTCATGCCTGTCACTTATGTGCCCCCCCTCTCTCTCTCTCTCTCTCTCTCTCTCTCTCTCTCTCTCTCTCTCTCTCTCTCTCTCTCTCTCTCTCTCTCTCTCTCTCTCTCTCTCTCTCTCTCTCTCTCTCTCTCTCTCTCTCTCTCTCTCTCTCTCTCTCTCTCTCTCTCTCTCTCTCTCTCTCTCTCTCTCTCTCTCTCTCTCTCTCTCTCTCTCTCTCTCTCTCTCTCTCTCTCTCTCTCTCTCTCTCTCTCAGAACACACATCTTATAGACTCTCTTCTGGTGCTCAATTTGAGAACACACACATCTTATGGACAAATCTATTTGGTGGACAGTTTGTTTAAGGCAAAGCTTTCATATGAGTGATTCTCGTGATCACTGTCAGGATCATGTCCTGGTTTATATTGTATGTGCCATACTGCTGTTTATTAGGCAATAAAGCTTTATGTTGATGCTAATATAAACAAACTGTATTACACTATTTTTCGTGCATATTGTACTATTGTACGTGCTGTACTTTAGTGTTGATCTGTATGTGGGCAATTCCAGTATTATGGATGTGACACTTTCAGTCAAAACGTAAAATATAATTTCTCACAGGACGGATTTATTGCCAATATATTGAATCATCTGTTTATACCCAGACACCAGAAAAATATCGATCTATTATAAAAATGGAAATATCCCTGATAGCAAGCAACCGTTGAATTAATATTAAAATATTTCATTTTCCAATGTTAATTTTCTCTGATCAATGTCACTTTTACACCCTCAAATAATGTTAAAAATATCAGTCCAAACATGCTGTTTTAAACAACGTTGAAATTAACCCTTGCTTAATAAGTCAGTATTCTGATTGATAAATGCAAAAATATTGTAATTAAATAAACTTTCTGACACATTTAGACAGCAACACTCATCATACAGTACAAACCTCAACAATGGTGATAATCATGAAACCAGATGAACTGCAATGCATGCTGGGAGTCATGAATGAGGTTAGTTTATGTTGATACCCAGAATGCATTGCAGCATGAAACTCTCATCTGTTGATCGTCACCATTGTTGAGTTTCATACACTTATACTAGATGTCTAATTGATTCCTATGGGCAAATTTAAGTATTCTGTTGGTGTTTTTTATTTTTTATTTTTGCAGCAATGAATGTGTTGGGGCACATTGTTACAACAACCAAAACTACATGTGAAAAGCTGATGTCAAGAGCCCAACTTATGTAAGTACTGATCACCATAATGATGTTCGGATGAAGATTTTCAGTATTAATTGCAGGTGCAAAAGTGACACTGATTCAATGAAACTAACATTGAAAATGTAACAATTTTAACATTGATTCAATGGTTGCTTGCTATTATAAGCATTGAGACTTTATCTCAGAATGCCTGAACTTTGGTCAAACAATCATTTCTTTTGAATAACTAAAACTAGTAGTTGAACATCTTACTAAAGCTCATGTTCACAGTTTATGATTGAACAAGACAGATTTTGTGTAACAGTAATAAATGACTTTATTATAAATATTTATTTAACAAACTTCTTCCATAAAAGAATCTGCAGGTAAACTTGACACTTGTGAAATGTATTCAAAATTAGGACTATGACTTAATGAAGTCTAGACTGTTGCTTTAGGTTTAAGGCGGATTATAAACATCTTCATCTTTAATTTCTGTCTGTGGAGTTTATGTCGTGTTGTCTTTGGATTCAGGGAGTTTCTCTCTGGAATGTTCTGTGACTCCCTTTAGATGGATCCTCTCCATCTCTAATGTTCAGAGAGAACATGAAACAGAGACACAGAAAATCAAAGAAATTAAATGATGTTATTGTATCTGGAATAAGTATTTATATATTTATTCTATATATTTCTTATTTAGTATATATAGTAGCTTAGTATATGACCAAAGCTTCCAAGCATTTTGATATCGGCCTACCATTTATTTAATAAATTTACTGATGGATTTTACTGTTGTAAAGATTGGACAGAGGATTTTGAGTTCCCATCATGCTTTGCATGGAACTGAGTAAAAGTGAATAACTGAATGAGAGTAAATGTCAAAATAAAGTGTTATTTCATGTGTTTTTAATCAAGACAAGAAAAAGTGAAAGACTTTATAATGTTTAGTATTCTGTTCTGTTGCTATTATAGTTTCTGTTATTTATAGTGGGTTTAAGAAGTTACCGTTGTGCTGAAGGGTAGAACATTAACTTAAGTCCAAATTCAACACAGTTCTCAAATTGAAGCGTTGCATGATTTCTTGGAGAAAGTGTCACCTTTTTTTTTTTTGCTATGAATGCTGAAAAAGGTGAGCTTGAATGTGTTGTTAATAGAGAACTTTTTGATTGCTGGACTTGTTGAAGTGTTTTTTTTAAAACGATTCTCTTATATTGTAGAATGTTCAATTTAGTACTTAAAAAGCCAACAAACCTATAAATAATATATTGCAGTTGTTGTCATTGTATGATACCTGTTGTATTTTGAAATTCTTTTTTTTTGATGTTGTGTGTTTTTTGTCACCATGACTGAGGTTTATGTGTTCAGTGTTTAGGTATTAGTTCATGATAACGCAAGAACACTTAAATGAAAGATTTGCTCCTTTTCCAATCTACATCTTAATTCAACATAACTTTAAAAATACATTGTTATGAACATGAATGAGTTTTTCATATTTAGTTATCAAATTTAATCCATTGCATGAATTTTTGTTTTTCTTCAAAAAAATTTAACAAAAATTTAAGAAAAAAAACTTGGATGGAAAAACAATTTGAAGAGAAAAAAAAATTAAAGAGGAAAAAAAAAATTAAAGAGTGAAAAAGAGAAGAAAATCTTTTATAGTCAGATAAAGTGCTGTTTTCAGAATTGTCTGACTTGATCAACAGGACTTGTTTGGAGTCTTGAAGAGAAAAAAAATCTTTAATGAGAGGGAAAAATTGTTTTGAAGAAAATATTTTTTTTAGATAATAAAAAATAAGATGGAAAAATGGCAAAAAAAATGTGTTGATGTGTTGATGTTTTGATTTTTTTTGATGTGTTGATGTTTTGATTTTTTCAAAAAAATGTTTTCTCTTCAAAAAATGTTCGTCTTCAAAACATTTTTGTACATCTTAAAAAAAAACTTTCATCTTCAAACAATCTCTTGTGTGGACTCTTGAAGAGAAATTTTTTTAAAAAAATTTAAAAAAAACTTTTGGAAGAAAAAAAAAATTAGGATGGAAAAAGAGAAGAAAATCTTTTGTAGTCAGATAAAGTGCTGTTTTCAGAATTGACTTGATCAACAGGACTTCTCTTGTTTGGAGTCTTGAAGAGAAAAAAAATCTTTAATGAAAAGAAAATTTTTTTTTGAAGATAATAAAAAAATGATGGAAAGATGGAAGAAAAAATTTGGAAAAAGAAAGTTTTTTTTCTCTTCAAAAAAATTTTTCTTCCAAAAATGTTTCATCTTTTTCATCTTGAAAACATTTTTTTACATCTTCAAAAAAGAATTTCAGCTTCAAAATATTTTTTTCTTCAAAGCTTTTTTCCCTCTTCATTTTTTTTGTTCACACAAGAGAATCAAAAAATAAAAAAAATAAAAAATTCTCTTGTTTGGACTCTTGAAGAGAAAAAAGTTCTTTAAAGGGGGGGGGGATTTTTTTTAAGAAAAATATTTTCTTTTAAATTGTAATTTTTTGAAGATTAGGGTTAGGGTTAAAGATTTTTAAAGATGATTTGTATGAATACTAAAGAAAGATAAACTTGAATGTGTTGTTAACAGAAATTGTTTTGTTTGCTGAACTTCTTTAAGTGTTTGTTTGAAATGTTTCTCATGTGTTGTAGAATGTTTAATTTAGTACTTAAAAATATTCCAATATTCTTTTTTGATGTTGTGTGTTTTTTGTCACAATGACTGAGGTTTATGTGTTCAGTGTTTAGGTATTAGTTCATGATAACGCAAGAACACTTAAATGAAAGATTTGCTCCTTTTCCAATCTACATCTTAATTCAACATAACTTTAAAAATACATTGTTATGAACATGAACGAGATTTTCATATTCAGTTATCAAATTGAATCCATTGCATGAATTTTTGTTTTTCTTCAAAAAAATGTTTTCTCTTCAAAAAATGTTCGTCTTCAAAACATTTTTGTACATCTTAAAAAAAAAACTTTCATCTTCAAACAATCTCTTGTGTGGACTCTTGAAGAGAATTTTTTTTTTTTAAATTTAAGAAAAAAAACTTTTGGAAGAAAAAAAAAATTAGGATGGAAAAAGAGAAGAAAATCTTTTATAGTCAGATAAAGTGCTGTTTTCAGAATTGACTTGATCAACAGGACTTCTCTTGTTTGGAGTCTTGAAGAGAAAAAAAATCTTTAATGAAAAGAAAAAAATTTTTTGAAGATAATAAAAAAATGATGGAAAGATGGAAGAAAAAATTTGGAAGAAGAAAGTTTTTTTTCTCTTCAAAAAAATTTTTCTTCAAAAAATTTTTTCTCTTCAAAAACTTTTTCATCTTGAAAACATTTTTTTACATCTTCAAAAAAAAAATTCAGCTTCAAAATATTTTTTTCTTCAAAGCTTTTTTCCCTCTTCATTTTTTTTGTTCACACAAGAGAATCAAAAAATTTAAAAATAAAATGTTTCTCTTGTTTGGACTCTTGAAGAGAAAAATGTTCTTTAAAGGGGGAAAATTTTTTTAAGAAAAATATTTTCTTTAAAATTTAAATTTTTTGAAGATTAGGGTTAGGGTTAAAGATTTTTAAAGATGATTTGTATGAATACTAAAGAAAGATAAACTTGAATGTGTTGTTAACAGAAATTGTTTTGTTTGCTGAACTTCTTTAAGTGTTTGTTTGAAGTGTTTCTCATGTGTTGTAGAATATTTAATTTAGTACTTAAAAATATTCCAATATTTTTTTTTTTTGATGTTGTGTGTTTTTTGTCACCATGACTGAAGTTTATGTGTTCAGTGTTTCTGAACATTTTTCTCTTTAAAAAATGTTCATCTTCAAAACATTTTTGTACATCTTAAAAAAAAAACTTTCATCTTCAAACAATCTCTTGTGTGGACTCTTGAAGAGAAAAAAAAATTAAAGAGAGGGAAAAAAAATAAGGAAAAAAACGTTCTGAAGAAAACAATTTTGGATGGAAAAAAAATTTGAAGAGAAAAAATTTTAAAGGGGGATTTTTTTTTTTTGAAGAGTGAAAAAGAGACGAAAATCTTTTGTAGTCAGATAAAGTGCTGTTTTTAGAATTGTCTGACTTGATCAACAGGACTTCTCTTGTTTGGAGTCTTGAAGAGAAAAAAATCTTTAATGAAAAGAAAAAAATTGTTTTGAAGATAATAAAAAAATTATGGAAAGATGGAAGGAAAAATTTGGAAGAAGAAAGTTTTTTTCTCTTCAAAATTTTTTTTCTTCAAAAAATAATGTTTTATTTTTTTGTTATGAAACATGTTTAAACTGGTCAGAAGATTTCCAGTTCCCAGCATGCTTTGTGCAAGACTGTGACCTAAGAGTAATATTTTAAGTTTAGTGTTTTATGTGTTTTTCAGTGAAGAGAAGGACATGTTAGTGCTTAATATTCATTTATCTTTGAGATTTAGAAATGTTTTTGATGTTTCAGTTTTGTGGTTACCATTGTTCAGAAGAGCGGTGTTTGTACTCAGGCTGAGAGAGGAAATGTGTTCAAGACTAAGTTCTTGTTAAACTCTGTGGTAATGGGTTGTAAAATATCAATAAACTCTTTTGTTGTTTTAGCAAAAAATACATAAGTTGAAAACTTCAAAAACAATCCATGTAATGTAAAGGAATGTTATGTTTACTTTGCATGATTTATTGTTTTTTTACGTTTAACAATTTATGTTTGTTAAAGAAATGTAATCTTATACATACAATTTTAGATTCACTTTTTCAACTAAAACTTTTAGATATTGAAAGATTTTTAAGATATTTTAACAAGATTTTAAAACACAAATTTTAAAAGCACATCCTCTCACAGCCTGAGCACAAGCTCTTCTGAACAATGACAACCACAAAACTCAAAAATATCAAACATGTCAAAATGTATTGTGTTTTTCAAACATTTTTAAGTCTTTAAAAAATATTGTTTGATATTTTTATAAATTACAGTAACATTAACCATTTATTTTTTTTTGTTTATGTTTATTGTTATGAAAATTTGTCAAATATTTTATCTTGAGTCTTATACATTTCCATTAATTTAAGTTTGTCATGAATTAGCTTAAAATTCAACTATGAAATACTAAAATGAAAAGGGAAACGGTGGAACGGTGACAGAACATGTGTTTCTCTTTACTGAAAAACATAAAACAACACTTAATTTAAAACAACAGTGACAAAATAAAAATAAAAAGTGTTTAAACTTTGTTAAAATTAGGTACATTGGACAAGTAGCAAAATGTATTTTCTTCAGTGAAAATCAGAGAAATACACAAAGATTTATCCTGTCATAACATATAAAATGTGGAAAGTATAAACAATAAAAATGCAAAAATATACACATACAGTTATCACATCTCACAGTATAATTATTTAAGCAAAGAACACATATTCCAGTGTTAAAATCACATACAGATACAGCAAACCATAATCAAATATACAACACTTGTTTCTTAGTGGCTTTAGTCTAAAAGATCATTTGAACATGTGAATCTTGTAAAACCTATCCAGTGTATGAAGAATAAAAACCTCAGTTTGAACACACATAAAAACCTTTAAAAACGTTTGGTGAAACAGGTTTTAGAAAAGTGCACATCTTCATGACATCAGAAAGGCACAACAAGTATGATTCAAACATTATTAGTAGTTTTAGAAATACATTCAGAAACAGGTCTGTATTTTTCAGACATACACAACATGTTTACTTTGTTTATAAAATGGAATAATTTGTCTAGTCTGGGGTTGAGTCAGATTAAACACAACTTAGGGCTCACCAGACGCATATTTAAAAGTTGGACTATCTTTAAAGTAAAAAAACATCTATAAAATGTAAAAAATCTTCAAAAAAAACAATTTCATCTTCAAAAAAATTTCTTCAAAGCTTCTTCAATTTTTTGTTCACACAAGAAAATCAAAAAATCTTCACAATTTTCAAAATTCATTTTTTTAAAGAAAAATATTTTCTTTAAAATTTACATTTTTTGAAGATGAAAAAACAATAACACAAGATGCAGCACAACAGAACAGAGACGTCTGTCTGAAGTGGCGGCGCTTTGAGGAAAAAATGTCAAGAATTTTCCAAGAGGGTCTACAGCTAAACGTCAACAAGAAAGAAAAGAGACGAACTAGTCGAACATCTGTTTTTGTTGCTAATACTCTTTCTAAAACTTGTCTAATGTAAACCAGGCTATACTGTATGTTAATGTGAGTATATAAAATGTCATCATTATAGTGTATTTAGACTTTCATCCACATCTTAAAGTACCGTATATTAAACCCTGATGAGGTAAAGCTCGGCGTGATATCTCTGATGAATGGCACTGAGCTACAGAAACATCTGTGTGGCATTTAAGGATTGATCTCAGTGTAAAAGAAAAGAACATTTCACAGAAAAACATTTCAGATACTATATCACAAACACAACATACAACACGATCTAATGGGAAGTCATTCATATTCCAGTGATGTTAGAGTTAGGGAAGGGCCTGTATCATTTCTAATAATCATGTATTTTTGTCTCGCATTGTACAAATCAACACAAATTAGCCACCTTATAAAATACATACAAATTGCTGTGAGATCAGGCTGGAATATAGTGTCCTCTCGATTCAAGAGTCTTCATCATAGTGTCTGAAACTCCAAACCAGGAATGATCCTCAACAGATGAACACTGAACGGTCACAGTTTATGGCTGTAAAACTTAAAAAGGTTACATCCAAATTCACACAGCTGAAGAAGTCTTCATAGTAGTCTTCATCCTTCATAGCAGTCACTACGGTTTATCTCCAGTGACGTGACACGTGAACTTTTCTCTGCTTTGGCTTCGTCAATAGTTGTCTGTTTTTTCAGATCAGTCTCTCTTCTGGAGGTACTTTAAGCACACTCCCCATCTCCAGTCTGGCTCCAGCTACTTCTTGTTGGCTTGGACTGTACGTCCCCTCCGACTGACGCTTCCGTCTGGCAGCGAGAATCATACAGACCAGCGCCACCGCTGCCAGAAGAACCCCGAGACACAGCAGCGGGACGGCCACCAACAGCCACGGCACACCTTCCTCCCGCAGCTGCTTCTGTAAGACGATCACGACGGGTCAGACAGATGAGAAACTGTATCATAAACGAGTGCCGATGGCACAGGATGACAAAGATGAAGATTTTGACTTACAGTATTTTGACAGTTTTCTCCGCTGAAGTCAGACAAACACTCACAGAAGTAAGAGTTTTGTCTGTTCAGACAGGTTCCTCCATTGAGACACGGATCAGACTCACATTCATCTATATCCTCTTCACATCTACAAAAGAGACAGAAGGTGATTCTAACATAGTCTTGCAGAACAAAACTGTGAAACTTGTTCTTCACAGGAACAGCAAAAGACGGAACAGAGTTCATGATGTTTACATGATTAATGAATCATTTATCATAATAATCTTGCCAAGAAAATAAAATGCCATGTAAGACAGAGTTGATAAACAAAAGGCTGTTTAATCCAACAATAATACACAAACTGATGTTTAAAGATTTGATTTAGGAGCATTATTCAGTAATAAACATGTGACATCTTTATTGTTCATGCAGATCTCACCTGTCTCCAGTAAATCCTGGTCTGCATGTACAGTTTGCCCCCCAGAATCCATCAGTGCACGTGCCTTCATTCTCACACTGAAGATCCACATCACACTGCTGAGGAGGAAAACGCCATCTGATACCACATACACACATATACAATCATGATGACTGTGATTTACATTGAATAATAAATAGATCTTTTGATCAAAGATGTTCTTTTACTGATAGTTCAGATGTCAATATTTGCTGGTCTCTCTCAAAGTTTTTAAAGCATTTGTTTATCTTTAAATCATGATTTTTTTTTAAAGTTTTTTATCTTAAATAAAAAATTCTGTTAAATCTGTTAAAAAAAACATTTCATCTTCCAAAAACATTTCTCTTAATTTTTTTTTCTTTTCAAGAGTCCACACAACAGAATAAAATTTTTTAATCTCTTGTGTGGACTGAGAAAAAAAATTTAAGAAAAAAAACTTTTTGAAGAAAAAAAATGAAAGAGGAAAAAAAATGTTGAAGAGTGAAAAAGAGAAGAAAATCTTTTCTAGTCAGATAAAGTGCTGTTTTTAGAATTGTCTGGACTCTGTCAACAGGACTTCTCTTGTTTGGACTCTTGAAGAGAAAAAAATCTTTAATGAGAGGGAAAAAATTGTTTTGAAGAAAAAATATTTTTGACGATAATACAAAAAATTAAGATGGAAAATAAATGTTGAAGAAGAAATTTTTTTCTCTTCAAATTTTTTTTCTTCAAAAAAATGTTTTCTGTTCATAAACGTTTTAATAAAAAAATTTTTTTTTAAAACGTTATCTTCAAAAAAAATTATATTAATATTTTTTCATGTCCACACAAGAGAATCAAAATATTTCTTTAAAAAATTTCTTGTGAGGAAAAAAATTTAAGAGGGGGAAGAAATTTTAAGAAAAAAAAATTGAAGAAAAAATCTGGTGTGGAAAATTAAGAGGGAAAACTTTTTTGAAGATAATACAAAATGAAAAAAATGAAATGAAAAGGGGGGGATTTTTTAAGAAAAATATTTTCTTTAAAATGTACATTTTTTTGAAGATGAAAAAAAGTTTTGGAAAAATTTTTTTTAAAGATTTTTAAATATGAATTTTTTTTTAAGGGTAAAATAGAAGAAAATCTTGAGGCCTCCAGCCTCAAAAAAGAAATTTTTTCACCATTATTTTTTTTACGCTGCATTTCAAGGCTTCTGTATATGTGAAAGCGTAGGATCACGTATAAAAAAAAACCTGCATTTTTTATAAGAATATTTATTTATTATCTCAAGACTAGTCATCTGCTCAGACAGTTAAAGAATAATTAAACACCAGGACCCGGCTCATGTGAGGGTGATTTGTGTATTTATAATACTCACTGGCAGAACGGGCCTGTGTGACCAGGTGGACAAACGCAGGTGTATCCGTCAACCGCATCCACACATGAGGCCGCGTTCTCACAGCGATGGTCCTGGCATTTATCCACCTCCACCTGGCAGCTCTTGCCACTATAGCCAGCGGCACACAGACACTCATAATCCCCCGGCAGGTCTCTGCAGGTCCCGTAGACGCAGGGCTGTTGGACACACTCGTCTATGTTCTCCTGGCACTGATCCCCCGTCCATCCCGGGGCACATTCACAATGAAAGAGATTGAAGAGATCACTGCATGTGCCGTTGTTCTGGCAAGGCTCCGAGAGACACGAGGGTGTGCTGTAGCATCCCAGCTGAGGTTCTGCCACATCACCAATCTGGACGAATCGTGACGTTTGTGGCGCTTCCTCCTTAAAACCTCGCACAAAAGGTAAATATACCCCACCGATCCGTACCTCGCCCAAACAGCCGGTGTAGTTCTCAGCCAACCACACGGAGGATTGGTTAAAGAAGTCCATGTTGCCAGCTGCTGTCAGGCTGTATCCGGCCGCTCTTCCATCCACGCTGAGACGCCATCGAGACGCAGCGTTGGGCGAGCCGGACATGTAGACTTCTACCCGATGCCACTCGCCATCCGAAACGGTCACTTCACCTATGAACGCCTGCGTCTCAAGACTGTTACCGTCACGGAGCTTCACGATCATGGAGGAGTTCAGAAGACCCATGCAGAAGAACTCGACACCGTTAGAGGCGCGTAACAGCGTTGCGTTCTCATCACGGGTTCGAAGCTCGATTGAGATGGTCGTCACGGAGATACGCAAGGACCCAGTGGCACTGTACTTCAAAGCATTGCTCTGAAACGTGGCGTTGACTAAACCTGGTGAGAGATCAACATGAATGCTTAATGAAATAAACCAGATCAAAGTAAATCCAAGAAGCACTTTCTCACACAAAGACTGAACAACTTGACCTTGTGTGGGATATAAAAACCTCCTGCTTCACAGCAGATCGTTTGGTTTTATGTTTTAATAAATGTTTTTATCCAATAATGTTATTTATTATTAAAATAGTTCTGCTGTGGCATCATTAAGCACCATTATTTTTAAGATGTGGTGCCAGAATTCAGATCCTGAACAATGCAGATACTCACATTCATAACCATCAGGTAAGTCTAAACATCGACTCCCAGTGACACACGGATCACTAATACACCAGACGGGGGTGTCACACGTCTTTCCCGAGAAATTCAGAGGGCAAAAACACTCAAAGTCATTCCAGACGTCGACACATTTTCCTCCATTTTGACATGGCTTCATCTAGAAAATTTATAAAAATTTTAAATTTACAAAATGATTACATTTAAGGTATACAGAGTTCAATATTCATTTTTCTTTAAAAAAAATCATCTTCAAAAAAAAAATTTCATCTTCCAAAAATTTTAAAGAAAATATTTTTAAAAGAGAATTTTTTTCTCTTCAAGAGTCCAAACAAAAGTTTTTTGTGTGAACAAAAAAAATTGAAGAAGGGAAAAAAGCTTTGAAGAAAAAAACATTTAAAGATTAAAAAAAATTTGAAGATGAAAAAAAAGTTTGAAGATGAAATTTTGTTTTTAAGATGTAAAAAAAATTCAAGATGAAAAAGTTTTTGAAGAGAAAACATATTTTCTTCTTCCAATTTTTTTTTCCATCTTAATTTTTTTATTATCATCAAAGAAATTTTTTTTTTCAAAAGAAGAAATTTTTTTTCTCTTCAAATTTTTTTTCTTCAAAAATATGTTTTCTCTTCAAATAAGAAAACTTCATTAAAGATTTTTTTCTCTTCAAGAGTCCAAACAAGAGAAGCCGACATCATTTAAAATGATTACATTTAAGGTATATAGAGTTCAATATTCATTTTATTTATTTGAACCATCTCACCTTACACACTTGGTCACTAATGCAATGCTCCAGTAAATTTGATGAGTTTTTTGGTAAGTAACTGGGATGATGTGGTTTTTTGCTGATACTGCCCGAGTACATGTACAGCTGAACATCATCTATCCGGACGTCCTGCAGACAGCCCTTGAAATATCCACCCCACCGTGCAGTGTCCTCACTTTCAGAAAGACCACCGAGATACGCCACATCTCCTGCCTCCACTTCAAAATCAACGAAATCTCTGGGGCTGAAAAGCTTGAACTTCATTCAAGTATATAAAGCCTTGCTGTTTCTTTATAGCCACAAAGATCTTCTTGCCCGTGTTAATGACGTCTGAGGAGTTTCTGATGGAGCTGTATATTCTGATTTGTATTGAGCCGTTCTGGATTAAGACTGTGAGGTAAGCGTGATTCTGACGCTTCAGTTGAAGGATCAGAGCGCTTGACTGACGTGTTTTTAGCCAAAATGACACGGTGATGTTGTCTCTGTGCTTCTGTGTGATGGGAAACGCTGCAAAGCTTCTGCTACGCTCATGACTGAATGTCCATGATGAATGTTCTGTTGACAAACACAGAGGTCAACTTTTTATGAAACTTGTGCTAGTCTGAACCACACCACAAGACAAAAATCACAGATGAGATCTCTTTAAACTCAATTATTTCTCCTAGACATCAGTGAGATTAAAAGAAGAGCAAAAGTCTCTATGTGTGTTTCAGATATTTCTCCTGAGAAATCTCACAAATGTCTCTGTCATTAGAGTTTCAGAAGAGATCTCAACAATGACACAAACTCAACTCACATTTGTCAAGTCTGACATCAAAAGTCAAATTATTGAAGATTATTGAAGAATATAAACTCAAATATTTCTCATCAAATTTACTCAAATGCAGATGATTTTAGCCCAACAATCAACATTCATTTTACACCTCCATGAAGAGTTCAACAATTGTGTCAAAAGCAATTTCTAGGAGAAACATCTGAGAAAAGTTAAAAACTCTCCTAAACTATATGAAACATTTTCCTCAACTTCTCTGATCACAGATGTTGTAAAATCAGCTTCACCTTCTGAACAGTTGTGTCCATAGAACGGTCTTCTGCATTCACATCTATAGTCAGTCCACAGGTCCACACACTGACCACGATCAGAACAAGGATCTGAACGACACCATTCTGTCCTCTCGCAGCCCATCTGAACATCCATCTGTAAGTTTTGAGGAAGAACCGGCTGAGAATCTACCAGAAGATCCTCCAAACAGCCAACGAATTCTCTCCTTGTTATTGTTTTGTTCAAGTATTCCTGTGGAACTCCTCCAATGTAAACTTTCTCCAGACCATACGACTGAAAGGACAGAAGCTGGTTATGACCTCCGTCCTCAGCTGTGGTTTTATTCTCCTCCAGCAGAGTCAGAATCAGTTTCTCATCCACATGGACCAGCACTTCATGCCAGACTCCATGACTGAAATCTCCTCTCAGATGAGCAGAAAGCTTTAAATCTCCTGATTCTGCTCTGGAGAGGAGATTTCCACCAGTTAACTCCAGCGTAAAGAAATGCTCCTGGCTTCCCCGATAGAAGATAATTACATCACGCAAGGTGGTCCTAAACCTCAGCTGGACACTAGGCCCGTGGAGTTCAGCTTGCCTGCGGGTCCGGTTCACACGCGGAATCTCCACAACCAAATAAGTGCCTGGAGTCAATGAGAAGGTGGTGGAGATATCACATCTGTCACCATGGAAACCAGCAGGGCATCGGCAGGTGTACAGGTGCTCGTCTCCGTGCAGTGATGGTATGCAGGTGGCACCGTTCTGACAGGGGTGATGAAGGCAACCGGTCAGAGTGATGTCACAGTCACGTCCGCCCCACGGCAGCTGATCAGGTGAAGGAGGAGGACAGTAACAGATGTAGTCATTAATCGCATCTTCACAGCGAGCTCCGTTCTGACACGGCTCCGTCTCACACTCATCAATGTTCATTTCACAAACGACACCTGCAGAGAGAAATTACAACACAAAAACACAAAATCAACTGTTCAATTAAACTGTAAATATCTGTATTTCCTCTCAAGTTCATCTATAATATAAGATGATCTATAAACTGGGGTGCCAAAATTCACATTTAAACAATATTAATATTCCTAATATACAATCTCTCACTTCCACCAATAGGGATGAATGATTTTATGACATCATTCTTTTCCTCAGATTCCTGTCTGTAAATGTAAAACACTATTGGAGACATGGAAATTATGTCAACACATCAAACAAATCTGCTGGTCTTTAATCACCACATTATTATTTTATGTAAACCCTTTATAAAGGCCACTGTACTTTATGTGAAACTTTTGATGAGTTTATTAAAGTTTAATAAACTTTAAATGAAAATGTCATTATTTTACAGAGATTATCCTGTTGTCAAGGTACAACCCTAAACCTCGAGGATAAAGATCTTAAAATAAATGAATCACTCTTTAATTGAAGTGACTTTTATCCTTTTCTTTAAACAGTACAGTAATCCTGGATTGTCATGTCATTACCACCGTTAGTCTGAGAGAAAACTACTGTGGCAAATATCAATAATGATACTGTATTATTAAATACACCTGAGCTACAGAATCATCCCTGATGTATAACACAACAGCTTAAAAAAACATTTATTAGAAATGTTTTTACTATAAAAGGTTCTTACAGCACAGACTGTGCTACTAATATATTTCAAAATAAGAAACTATACATTCAGTCTACTTCTTATACATGTATACTCAGAAATATACTTTAAGTACAAACATAGTTGTAAATTAATTGTGTAGTTTACTGCCAATTTAGTGTACAAGTACTACTAGTAATAAAACTTCTTTTATCATTTTTTCATCCTCATTTCATGTCAAACCGTCATGACTTTCTTTCATCTTCAGAACACAAAATAAGATATTTTTAAATAATGATTATTAAACAAAACTGACCCTCATTGATCTCCATTGTATGAACACAAAACCATATTTCTCAAAATATCTTTTGTGTTACGCTGAAGAACATACAGGTTTATAAACTACATGAAAAAAAAGACTGAATTTTTATTTTATCTCTTTAACAAAATTACACATGAGATTCGTCACACAATACAGAAGAACAGCATTATTTGAAAGGGAACCGATAGGCCGTGACGTTCTCTTACGAGCACACCGCAGGTTAATTTTACATTACTGTAGATGGTCTGTGGACGTGAGGAAAGCACAGACACTGTACCTGACAGGAGAAGCAGCCCACTGCAAATCACCAGCACTATTAGTCCTCTCATCCTGCCAAACGTCCAGGACACAGTCACTCTCCTCAACAAGACAAACTGACACCAACCTGACAGCTTCCCATGCAGACGTCCACCAACTTTCTCTCTCTCTCTCTGTATCAGGCAGTAAGGAGTGATTACTCCCCCTCTGTCGAGCTGCCCTGCTGGGTTAATAATCCACAGAGTTTCACCTCTCTCTCTCTGTCTCTCTCTCTCTGTCTCTCTCTCTCTCTCTCTCTCTCTCTCTCTCTCTCTCTCTCTCTCTCTCTCTCTCTCTCTCTCTCTCTCTCTCTCTCTCTCTCTCTCTCTCTCTCTCTCTCTCTCTCTCTCTCTCTCTCTCTCTCTCTCTCTCTGTCTCTCTCTCTCTGTCTCTCTCTCTCTCTCTCTCTCTCTCTCTCTCTCTCTCTCTCTCTCTCTCTCTCTCTCTCTCTCTCTCTCTCTCTCTCCTAAGCTGGCTCCTGTCAGTGCTGACATCAGGAATGCCTGTCCGCCCGGGCCGGCGTGAGCGATTGCTTTCCATGCCAGCTAGAGGCCGACTCATTACTGGTGATGTGATTTTAGTGATGTCTGTGCAGGGGTCAGTGTGTGGGATAGTTTTAATGTTTGAGGAGTTTTAAGAATTTCTAAACTTACAGATTGAAAAGATATGTGACTATAGTCATTTGTACAGAAATGGACGACTAAAACATACAATTATGTTATTGTTGTTCATCTCAGATTGACATTAAACATCTCTTCTGTAAGCTTCTAACCTCACAACAGCTAAAAACACACACATAAAAAAATGGTGGTATACTTCAGAAATGATTATTGTAAAATGTATATTTGTGCACCCGTCCACCTGTGTCAGTGGTCATCAAATCAAACATCACATGACCTCACCTGTGAACCCTGGAGCACACGCACACAGATACGCATCGATGAGATCTTCACATGTTCCTCCATTTAAACACGGCATGGACTCGCATTCATTCACATTCGCTGAGCACATTTCACCTGTAACACAGATATAAACCCTGTTAGAGATGTTATCGGTGAAAAATGAATATATCAGCTGTAAATACTGATCACCTGTGAATCCAGCGAGGCAGTGGCACAGGAAACCCGCCGCGTGCTCGTATGAGAAGTCTGTGTCCAGTTCAGACAAAACTCTGTAGAGATTGATGTCTGATCTCTGAAAACATTCTCCATCATTCTCACACGGCTGAGATTCACATTCATCCACATCAATCTCACAGTTCTCTCCTTCAAAACCTGAAATAACATTTACAATTCATTTATTTGGGAGATGCTTTTGACTTACATTATATTATGCATTTTGTATGAATATGTGCATTAAACCCATGACATTAGTGTCTAACTGAGCTAAAGAAAAGTTATTAAATAAACATCAACATAAACCCTGACTGTAAGCTTAAACTTCACATGTAAAATGATTGGTTGGTGGGATTGTTGTGATAAATAAATGTAATAAGTAATCACAAACATGATTTTTGATGATCTTTTTCTGAAATGACAAAATTAAACAAACATGCAATCAAATGAGATCATGTGACAAGGACACAGTATACAGTGCACATCTACAGTATGCAGTACACTTGTAAGAGTCTTGTGAATTTCTGCAATCTCATATATATTTCACTAGAGGGCAGTGTGGTGTAAAACATGATGTACACTGTATTTTCACCTGTTATTGTACTCCATAAATCTTACATGACAGCATGAAATCAGATTTTGAGCTAAATGATAAACAGAAGTGAAGGTTGTTACCTGGCCAGCAGACACAGGTGTATTGATTAACTCCTTCCTGACAGGTGGATCCGTGTTGACATGGATCAGATGCACATTCAGGTATATCTTCTTCACACACATAACCCACAAATCCAGTCCCACTACAGTCACATTCATAACTGTGAATAAAACACAAACATTATGTTCAAATAAAGACTTGAACATGTACTAGAAGATAACTTGTAGTCATGTAACAAACACTTTCATCTATAGTAAAGGTATTATAGATATAAAACCAATAGAGTATTTTGAGGTTAATATACAGTATGTGCCAGTATGAGATGTTCAACATAGTTTGTTGAACCTGGAAAAACATTTCTGTACAAAAAACCCCAAAACCTAACCAAAAACTTAAATCCCTCAAATTTGATTGGCTGATTGGAAAGTTGTCCTAGGGTCAAACAATGAGGAAAACTAGTATGATACTCACAGTAAATCAAAGCACATCTACTACAAAAATGTTTTGAGTTTCTTTTTTTAATAGTTCTTGTTCTTATCTGTTTCTAAAAACAAAACCGTTTTAATGCAAGACTAAATATAAACACATTCAGAATTTCCCTCTCAAGACGCTTGAGATGAAACACAAACACATGTGCAGCTGTGAGATATCAGGTCAGCACTTTACATGTAAACACATGAGTCTTGTTCCTGACACGGTCAATTTAAGAGATTAATAAACTGAATCATGTCAAAACATCCACCACCAGAAAGATAAAACACTTATTTCACAATTCATCACAAGAAATGTGTCACATTTACCTCTGATACCTACTGTCTTTCTTATGTTATGCTGTATGGGAAATGTGTAGTTGATCATCCAGGTTTTCACAAACCACAGAAGAAAACAATTCTATAAACTACAGAGATCTTTCTCATAAGATCTGATGTTAGTTAAACATCTCACCTGTTGATCATATCCACACAGCGTCCATCATTCAGACAGGGTGAACTGTCACATTCATTGATATCCAGCTCACAGTTAATGCCTTCATATCCAGATACACATTCACAGGTGTAAAGAGCCACATGATCGTGACACGTGGCTCCGTTCTGACAGGGATTCACTTCACATTCATCAATCTCAACTTCACAATTCACTCCTGAAACCCAAAAGTGATTCAACAAAAAGAATGAAGTTTAAGTGACTCTCTATGAATTCAGTGGATGTACATGAATTTGATCATCAATTTTAAGATAGTCTATTATTTTGGTGTAATTGACTGTATTTACCTGTAAACCCAACGAGACAGTCACAGATGTATCGATCTCTCTCATTGACACACGTGCCGTTATTCTCACAGGGATGAGATGCGCATTCATTGATGTCAATCTCACAGCGGTAACCTTGGTAACCAGGCACACAGTAACACTGATACACATCAATCCCATCCTGACAGATGGCACCGTTCTTACAGGGCTGTGACAGACACTCGTCTACATCCTCTTCGCAGTGTCGACCCTGAAAGCCTCGGGCACACTGGCACTCGTACCCGTCCGGTGCCCAAACGCAGGTGCCGTTATTAAAGCACGGGTCATCCGAACAGTCTCGCACTCGTGTCCGACAGTCATCTCCGCTGTATCCGCTGGGACAGTGACAAGAATATCCATTAACCCCATCCGCACACAGGTTTTTGACGCCCGTGCAGGGGTCGCTCTGGCATTCGTTGATGTCGTGGGTGCAGCTGGTCCCACTGAAGCCGTCCGGACAGACGCAGGTGTAGTTCTCTGTTCCTGGAGTGCTGATGCAGTTCGGGCAGTCAGCGTGTTTACAGGCGTCATATAAATGCTCACAGTTGTCACCGGTGTAAATGAAAGGAGAACGTGAGCAGTTACACACATACTCAGAAAAACCCACAGGTATACATGTGCCGTTGTTTTGACACGGAGATGACAGACATTTGTCACCCGTCACTGTGCAGAACAGACCTGTGGATGGACAAAAGATATCACAAACATTTACTAATGAGAGATGCCCATCCACTTTAGATTTAACACAATACTGTATATAGTATGTTACATATATGACACAAACACATGAGACATTTGGTGTGTCTTTGGACTGGACTAAAGAAGCTTTTATCCAGCAGCAGATGGATGAAAAGAGTAACCGTCTTACCTTCTCTGATTAACCTCCAGCAGATTATGTCAAGATCATGTGTCCTCATAAACACACCTTCTCCATTCAGAAAACCCAGTAGCGATGAGTAAAATAAAGTCTTTCAGAAATCAACTATATACCACTACACTATATATATTTTATCCGTCACCAGAATAACCAGCTGCTCAAATCGTTTCACAACTTAACTGCACTGGTCCATTAACCAAACCAGCACAAACCAGACAACGAAAATCATCCTAGATTGTTTATGTGAGAGAAGAAATAAGAACATGTTTCACCAGAGAGAAATGTGTGTCAGGAGGTCGTGTAGTGAGTGTGAATTACATTCATCTAATCCAGGATTATCAGATCTGATAAGAGACACAGAGACTCTCTGTAAGGCTCTATGGTTTCATAAAGAAACTTTAACATCCACAGAAACTTCTGTTGCATGAATGGTTCTTTAAAAAAAGAATTGGTTCTGTTAGGAACATTTGAATGAAAGGTTCCAAAAATGGTTCTTCTATAATATCCTTGAAACAAAGTCAATCATCATCATTATATCAGCTACAACTTTCAATAAAATGATGAAAGATTTCATGTCTAGACAGGCCAGACAGAAGATCAGAACAGTCATAAGCTGTAGAAGCTTTTCTTTAAAATCAAGAATATTGAAAAACAAAACTCCTAATATTCAACATGAGACAGTGACCATCTCTGAACCGCTTTAGAGAGATGAATGTTAAAGATTGACTGGAAACCCAAACCATTACATAAAATCTCTTCTTTAATAAACACATTCCAGAAGAACCTCACAGAACCAACTCAAGAGCTTCTTATCAAAAACACAAAACTCATTTTAGCTTATGAGCATTATTTACACTGAAATCACGCTGTTATCAGTGATGTTTTCTATACGCTTTTCTTTTTCTTCTTTAAACAACTGCTATTCATCACAACCACAAGAAAATCAAATGTTCACAGAAGTAATGCACTGATAATGAGCCATGAGACGTGACTTAAATAAACACACAATAAAAACAACAATAAACTAGAATTGCTCTAAATCCTGTTTTGATGAAACTGTAAAGCTGTGTTTGATGAACACACAGGTACAGGACACGCAGGTATTTTGCTCAAAGGCATTTGTCTTGTTATTGTTTTCTCTGACATACCCACTCAAACATATTCTGCATTCCATCACTCCATCATCTTAAAAAGAAAGATTCACTTTAAAACCTGTGTTTCAAAACAGATTTCAAGTGAATCCATCCTAATCCTTCTAAATATGTCATTTCTAGTATGTAAAAGTCCCTTCTAAGCAAAGCAGTAGAGCTGTGATTTATTTAAGAGCACAAGATGCCTCCAAAAAATAAGTTATAAGTGTCTGTCTTTTAAAGAAAACTTCAGTTCTGGTAATGCATGTGATAATGTGAAGAGCAGATGTGACCTTTAACCTCAATGAGTTTCTCTTCTGTTATCTTCAGCTCATCTACACACTGATACCTTCTGACCATCAGATGGGCAGGAGAGAGAGAGAGAGAGAGAGAGAGAGAGAGAGAGAGAGAGAGAGAGAGAGAGAGAGAGAGAGAGAGAGAGAGAGAGAGAGAGAGAGAGAGAGACAGAGAGAGAGAGAGAGAGAGAGAGAGAGAGAGAGAGAGAGAGAGAGAGAGAGAGAGAGAGAGAGAGAGAGAGAGAGAGAGAGAGAGAGAGAGAGAGGAGAGAGAGAGAGAGAGAGAGAGAGAGAGAGAGATCCAGAGGCTGGTACAGACCCTTACAAACAAAAGAAGAGGCTGCGGTGGGACAGTCACATGTTTCATTTTTACAAATTGAAAGAAAATTCTATATTTTTAGTGTTGTTAAGAATGAGGACTTCTCCACACACACACACACACACACACACAGAAACTATAACAGGGTAAAATGAAAGTGACTTCAGCCCCACAGGTGGTTTAATTAATAATACTGCAGCTCAAGCTTCTCATTTATAAGTTAATTTGTAAGTAAATTCCTCTTTTAAATGATTAAATATTCAACACATTGTGCAGTTATATGTATATGCTGTTTGGATATGAAGGATCTGTGATAAGAGCTTGAACATTCCTCTCGACTCATACATGAGCCTTACACACACATCTCCATCCCACTGCAAAAACATCTCTCTATCACAGAAAAAAACATACTGATTTATGTATTACGTATTTAATTTAAATAAATAAAAAATTATTACAGCAATATACAGTTTATGTACATAAACCTTTTTTTAAACATGACTAAATATTGAGCAAACTGCAAAAACTCTCAAGAAAAAGACTATTTGGATTATTTTTTTAAAGGAATTCTCAATTCTTTCCCATCGCAAGCAAACTTCCTCAGAGCTTGAGTTTATAATGAAGTAAAAACATGTCAGTCTCTATTCCACTTAAAGACAAAGAATGAACTGGTGACTCTCTCCAGTGGAGTTTCCATGGTGATGGTCAGCTATGCCCCTCACACGCACACGTCTCGCCCCGTGTTTTCAATGTGCCCAAAAAGTACCCAGAATTCAAGCGTCCCGCAATAGCAGATATAGGTCAAAGTGTCATTAGATAGTATAGTGCTTCACAAATCATGTGCACTTCAACTCCCAACAAAACATTCACACACACCTCACAACACACACACTGATGACACACACACCTCACAACACACACACTGATGACACACACACACTCACAACACACACACTGATGACACACACACCTCACAAGACACACACTGATGACACACACACCTCACAACACACACACTGATGACACACACTCCTCACAACACACACACTGATGACACACACTCCTCACAACACACACACTGATGACACACACTCCTCACAACACACACACTGATGACCACACTGATGACACACACTGATCACACACACCTCACAACACACACACACACTCCACACACACACACACACACACACACACACACCTCACTCACACACACACACACACACACACACACACACACACACACACACACACACACACACACACACACACACTCCCTCACAACACACACACTGATGACACACACTCCTCACAACACACACACACTGATGACACACACACCTCACAACACACACACTGATGACACACACTCCTCACAACACACACACTGATGACACACACACACACACACACACACCTCACAACACACACACTGATGACACACACACCTCACAACACACACACACACACACACACACACACTCACACACACACACACACACACACACACACACACACACACACACACACACACACACACACAGCACACACACACTGATGACACACACACCTCACAACACACACACTGATGACACACACACACACACACACACTGATGACACACACACCACACACTCACAACACATACACACACACACACACACACACACACTCCTCACAACACACACACACACACACACACACACACACACACTGATGACACACACACACACACACTGATGACACACACACACACACACTCCTCACAACACACACACTGATGACACACACACACACACACACACTCCTCTCCCTTTCATAAGCTAATGACAAACAGCTCATTAGTTTATAAGCATCACTTAGAGATTGAAAGAAAACATCTAAACATCTAACTCTGTCATGTGACCTTTAATCATGCTTACTGAAGAAAAGTGTGTTTTAACTTTTCTAAATCATGAGAATTCAGATTTATACAGAACTCAGTCTAAACAGGTGGAGATAATCCCACAGATTTATATTGAAGACACAATAATTAGGTAACAGTAACTGCATCACATTACAGTAGATAGACTGCATTCATCAAAGCAATTCATTTCACACTTTTAATCCATCTGTGTGTCTGATCGGATCAAATTCTACAGCTCAGCAGCAGTGCAATGAGCAATGAATGAGACACTAAACGCTGTGTGTGTGTGTGTGTGTGTGTGTGTGTGTGTGTGTCCAGTCTGATTATGTGTCATTCTAAACAATCTGACGTCCAGCTGGCTGCACTTGTCCTCTACATGCGTTAATTCCCAATTACAGCAGCTCTCTCTCTCTCGCTCTCTCTCTCTCTCTCTCTCTCTCTCTCTCTCTCTCTCTCTCGCTCTTTCTCTCTCTCTTTCTCTCTCTCTTTCTCTCTCTCTCTCTCTCTCTCTCTCTCTCTCTCTCTCTCTCTCTCTCTCTCTCTCTCCTTGCTGCAGATGGTGCGACCATACAAACCCACTGACCAACATCTCTCACACACATCACATCATCCGCTCAGACACACAAAACAATCTGCCAACTGCAGATGCTGAACATTATAATCAAACTATTCATACAGACACTTGTTGCATTTATTATTTAATTACAGGCCATTGAGAATTGAAATATGAATGAGTAAATCAACCAGAGAGAATTTACATGATCTACTATACAATATATACTTTGATAATATAATTAATTTAACATTCTGTAATGTGACAAACAAAAGCTTAAAGTAATATCTTGAAAAAAGATCATGTTATTTGTCAAATGTTTGTGAATCTCTTTTCTAATATGACCAATTTGTGCCACAAAGGCACCAAACAAGTAAAATATGACACTTACCCAGTTTGAACATCATTACAAACAGCAGAGCTGCTCTTTTATATCTTAAATAAACTCGTCCAAACTCCATGTCCTGAAATGATGCTTAGTCTTAAACATTCCCACATCACCCTGATCTCATCCGTCTCTGGACTCGAGTCTTTCCTTCAGTACTCAACTTCTTAAAGAACTGCTGGTGTTTTACTTCACTACAGTATGATGGAAAACTTGGAGAGGAGCTTCAGTCTGGACTGGAGTTAATCTCTGATACTGTAAGAACTTTACTTCTGTCTTGTGTCACACGCTCTTATTCGGGTGGTATTACTCCCTAAAGATCTCCACCCCCTTCTCTCTCTCTCTCTCTCTCTCTCTCTCTCTCTCTCTCTCTCTCTCTCTCTCTCTCTCTCTCTCTCTCTCTCTCTCTCTCTCTCTCTCTCTCTCTCTCTCTCTCTCTCTCTCAGAGGTTATTACCTCTGACCACCTTTTCATGACTTAAATGATCTTATCTAATGTCACTTGTAAAACTGAAAAACTATTCTGAAAAAATCTGTCTGAGATCACTGGTGTAAATGTTTATATTATGCATTGTCTTATTAAATACAAATCAAAAAATTTTATCTCCAGATTGAAATGACAAAAATTGAAGATTTTCAAATGTATTATTAACTTTAAACTCACTTAAGTAGCCCTTCAGTATTACAAGTGAATTCTGTGAGATCAAAATCTTGTAGCATGTTAAATAGGCAAAATGCAAAAAATGTTGTTTAAAGTACATTTAGATGAATTATAATGTTACATTGCAGATACAGTATTATTTAACATTAAGAATGTGATTCTGGTCATACCTGTGAACAATGCTGATCTCAGATCAGTTCATTGCAGTCAGGGTTTGTCTGTGTTTTATGTTAACAGCAGGCGTTCAGACCTCACTCATCTGAGATTAACCTCTTCATGCTGTGAACAGAAGCAGACATCGATTCATTAAACTGCTGATCTAAAGACAGATCAAAACCTTTCAACACACACAGATTTAAGACTCCAAACTGCATTCCACAATAAAAACACCAGCAGGAGTTTCTAACAGGACTGAAAATGAGCCAACATTTTATTCAAATGAGCTGAACCCGAACACAGAGAGAAAAATACTTGTTAAATTAGTTTTAACATGATCTGGTTTTCTAGTATATTTGAGTATATATATATATATATATATAATTTTATATTTTGACATTTCTCAATAAACCTTACACTTAATTTTGCTATGCCATTCATAATTGTTGTTTTTAAAGTAAAACTAAATTATTACTATTATTCTGACTGTCACAGTGTAATGAAGCTTAGCAATATGAACATTACATATGAAGCAGATAAATATTAATGTATATAACACCTGTAAATATGGGCCATCTGCATAGCCCTCCAGGATGTATTTTTCTTATTCAATTTCCTTATATGGATTTTAAAACATCTTCAGTAACTAAAACCCGAACCAGCAGCTCAATAAGCAAACTTTGATTTAAAATCCACAACAGTGTTTAAGATCAGAATAGCAAAGGTACAAGACTGTGTACTTTAAATCTCTTTCTCTGATCCCATCAAGTTTTTCATATTATGCCACTGAATCAGAATATTAAACTATTAAATATAATCACGTAAATATATAAACAAATAAATATATAAACAATCAATAACAGAACAGAACAGAATGATTATAAATGTAAAATATATCAACATCTACTGATGCGATGAGCTCATCTGCAATGCATCATGGGAGAAGGTGGTGTCATTTTGGTGTGATTTCAGTTTTCATTTGTGGGTAGTGATGTAAATGTTTTCTCCACAGATAAAGATTTACACACACTTGAAACATCTGTCAGCAGAATGAAATGAACTGTTTAAACTGTTTCTTATCTTTTCCACTGACAGATATACGTGTCTTTCTAAACCACATTCATTTCACTACAGTTATAATCTCACTGTGAAGGAATGCCACAGCCTGACACGTGATGAATGAACAGTTCACCTAAAAGCATTTTACAGCTATTTAACTTATAGCAAAACACAACTCACACAAGATTTCAAATACATACTGTATATATTGTACATATTTTACAGTAAATCCTACATCACTGAAGGTGAAATACACACACATTACTACCCTGTATAATGAAACAGAGAAATAAATTCAATCACACTACTCTTTCTGTTGAGTTCCTAAACTCCCTCAAATGAAACATACCGTCTCATCATCATCACATATCTCAATCATGAATGTACTGTTGAACACACTTTATTTACTCAGATAACAGATTTCATAATCTCTGAGCTGTACATCACATGATTCAGTGCTGAAATATGACAAAACTGATAAGATTTATATGGAAACCTGTTTCAGAAAGACCTCAGTGTTCTTACAAAACTCAAAAACTCATATTCTCATATTTACGTTCTCAGAAACAGATGAAACAGAATTCATGTGCGTTCACTAATATTTTAATCATTTATTTACATAAAATATTTTTTTACTCCCTAAAGATATTTTCTAAAGTAAAGATTACGCCATCTAGTGGTACTTTGAACAATAGGCAAACCTGGGTTGAGTGAATGTTGTTTGACACATTATAAGTGAATTTATAGTGCTGGAAAAGCTTCATTATAGAAGATGCATAAAATATTTGATGAAAGAGTCGTCCGCTATACTTCTGATAGTAGACACAGCTGAAACAATCTAAAAGACTGCTGTCACCTGCATACTGCTTACATCTCTCATCAATCTTCCAAAAACCTTGATTACTATACTTTTACTATAATAAAACCATGCTAACATTTCATAAGGGATGTGAGAAAGACCAGTATCACACCACTACACACACAGTCTTGGTCATTGTTATTAAATTATTAAACAGACAACGATACTGTTGAGAGAGAGAGAGAGAGAGAGAGAGAGAGAGAGAGAGAGAGAGAGAGAGAGAGAGAGAGAGAGAGAGAGAGAGAGAGAGAGAGAGAGAGAGAGAGAGAGAGAGAGAGAGAGAGAGAGAGAGAGAATCACACAAGCTGCAGCCGTTTTACAGACACACGTTACACATCTCATCCCAACATCATCAGATTCCTGCTGGATATTCCACATGATCACATGACCTCTGACCTCTCAGAGTGAATCCCTCCTGATGGACACGGGTAATATGAGTTTTCATACATTCATCTCTGTTTACTCTCTCACCTGTAGCTCAGATGGGAATGCAGTAGCTAAATTGATGTATCTTTAATACATTAATTTATGTCTTTAATATTCTGTTTAAATGCACGAGTGTTTGTAATTTTTATTTTGAATGCGACAGTTTGAAGATATAAAGGAAACTTGATGAGGTTTGGTCAGTGTGACACCATCACTGACAAACAGAATATTAATGAAATAATAACAATTAACCAGTGAGGATTTCTAAGAATGAACTATTAAAACAACCTAAACTTTAATGGGTCTAATATATCAGGGCTGAATAATTCATGGTCTGTGTTGAGCTTTCTCAGTGAGCAGACTTTCTAACAGGACTGAAGGTTTCAGATAGCTCTCAGGTGGAATATACTGTAACAGGTCATATCTGCCACTACACTGAATCAAAATACAACTTGATTTTTTGATCTGTACACAGTTGCTAAGGGGTTGGTGTTGGTTGCTAGGGTATTTTGGATGGTTGCACAATGGACAAAGTCAAACCTGGTCTCTAGATATGGCTCAGGTCTCTCCTTGAAGCTTCTTCCATAGACTGTACAAATTCTTTTACTCTTTTAAGTACAATCAGCACAGCCTTACAAGTCATTTCAACTGTTTTTACATTATTCAACTCATCAAATAACGTAAATCTTAACTTTCAGAACTTGTCGTAGTTATTGCAATGACACGACAGTAACAGTGTGTTTTTCAAGTGTTTACTCTGATTAGAGATTAGAGAAAATGTTATAACAAAAAATCACCTTCTGTCCATCTCTCCGCTTCTCCCGTCACCAGCCACCACACCAAACGTCCCCGATGATTCACGAAAGCTTCCTCAAGGGACTTCTGGTGATTTTTCTGAGCAGGGAGAAAACACAACATCCGCTCCAACAAATGACTCCGTAAGCATCCGGACCACCAGCCTGGCCAATGACACAGACAGCATCCAGACCGGCCACCCGGTTACCGACGGCGACAGCATCCAAACATCTAATGCCGCCTATGACACTGACAGCTATCAAACAACACATCTGGCATATGAGACGGACAGCAACCGGACTCTAAACCCAGCGTTTGACACAGACAGCACCCATGGGAGGATGGGAGTCCTGGGCGCTCCTGCAGGTGAAGGTCCATCCACCAGTCTACAACCAAACCCTTCAATGGACCCTCCTCCATACAGCCCACCAGACCCTAAAACAGCTTATCTCATGTACCCTTCACCTCTGACACATTACCCCAATCAACCCGTCCTCACCTGCCAACCTGGAGCCAGTCCATCAGCTTTCTACCAGCCACCCTTCCCATCTCCTTCCAGCTACCCGTCATACACTATAGTAAGAGCCTCATCTCACCAAAATCTGTCATTTATTTACTCTCATGTGCTTTATAAACATGTATGTGACTCTTCTGTGTAACACAAAAGAAGATATTGTTGAGAAATGTCTCAGTGGTTTTGTGTTCATACAATGAAAGTCAATCAGGATCAATGTTGTTTGATTATCAACATTCTTCAAAATATCTTCTTTTCTGTTCTGATGAAGAAAGAAAGTCATACAGGTTTGACATGTATTTTCAATACTTCTAGTTTCCTCTAGAAAAACACATCAATGGGAAAATTACATTTATTTCATTTAAAATATGCACACCAAAGATGCAACAAGTGTTTTCTGAAACAGCACATATAGTGTTTTGAAATATTCACACCACCTAAAATGCCACGATATCAGTGAAACTTCCCTGTGACAGCCCTCGAGAGATGACTAGAGATGACTTCTACACTCCTGTAAAATGAAATAGAAGTGCTATAAAAGATATTCACTGTGACACAGTTTTTATTCAGAACCTTTCTGTCAAACATTCAGTATAGATCAGATTCTTTCTTACTTTTTCCAAACAGAATGTTCCTGTGGAGGTTAAAGGTACAACTAAAAATTACCTTTTAGGAACCTCTTTTTTTAATAATGTACCTGCAATAACTCTTTATATAAAATACGAAGAAGATTATATAAAGATGTACCATTGCATCCATGAAGAAGACACACGGGTGGTTCCGGTGGGGGTGTCACTGTTGTGTACTATAAGTGACATAATAACTCTTATACATTTCATTAAACCTCTGAGCTGTTAAAACTGTTGAAACATTCTTTCAGTACATGAATGGACCTCCTTCAGGAGAGGAGCAGCCGTCTTTACCCAAAGATTACCTGACCGAGTCTGTGCTGGTCACCGTCTTCTGCTGCTGGATGAGTGGACTCATAGCTGTCATGTACTCACATGAAGTAAAAACAATACATCAATACAAAACCATATATATATATATATATTTAGAGTAAATCTTCATGAAAATAATGCTGACCTCTCTGCAGACGCGTGCGGCGCTGGCGAGAGGTGACGTCCGTGAAGCGGAGAAAACCTCGCAGAAGGCTCGGACGCTGGTCATGTTCAGTTTAATATTCGGCATCGTTGTGATCGTGGGCTGGATTGTTTATGTATTAATAGCTCTCTTTGCATAGCAATATTCAACATTCAAAATCAAGTCAAGTTTGTCCAAACCCACTGAAACAGACTTCTTATATCTGTATTTAGACAGGAAGTTCTTTAAGTTAAATGACAACTTCTTCAAATTCACATTTGTTTGTTACTGGAATCTGAAATGTTCAGTTGACTTACAATTAACATTGTACCTTTATTCACCATCATACATATATGATAACCATAATACAGAACTGCAAAGAATGAATTTATTTTAATATACTGTCTGAGGTTATATATGTGTTAAAAATAATAATTACTCTATTTTGTCTTATTATGTTACAATGTTTGAGCGTGCAACACTGAATAAAAGTCAAATGTAAAAGACCAATGCTTCTTGTATGTTAAAAGATAAGTGAAGACTTTGAGAGCGTTATAAATAAAGAAACTTTTATTACATTCTATGAAGCATGAAAACAGACGAGCGGTCAAATGTGTTACTATAAACAGTGTTTTACTTTATCATGCGTTCAGACTTCAGCCATTATATAAATACAAACTATACTCAAAATAATAGTACAAAAAGAATTTAAATAAATAACACATCATGAACATTTAAATATTTAGCTGCACTTTGGAATTGAAACATAAAAACAGAAGCTAAACTTTAAACTAGAGAATAATTCACATAATACCTTTAAAACAACTAGTAAAAATACAATTTGAGTCCAAAATAAATATCAGAATAGACATCTTATTAATGGCAAAAGTAAATTACATATGGCTTTTTAATAGATATTTCATCCAGTCGTAGTTTAAGAAAAGCACTATATCAATAAAAGTGATTTCATCAGTCTGAATGTTGATCAGCTGATCCAGAGCAAAACAAAGAGACTTTAGCACATTATCACTCTTTAAAACAATATCACACACACAGCGTATCCTGAAAATATCTGTAGATTATCAGACAGAAACATTTAGCATTTGCTTTAAGTGTTAAACTGATCATGCAGACGCTGAACGGGCCGTATATATCACTTACACCGAGATGTGAAGCTTGCAAAGTTTTCTACTAGTTAAGTGTGTATTTAAACCTGGAGTAAGTTTGTGTTTGTATGTCAAGCATTAGCAGGTATAATTATTGTTTTTGTGTTCATCCTGTCATGCAAAGTGTTTTAACTCTACAACTATGTTAAGTTATCGTTTGTTACAGCTGGTGCAAGCGACCCCTGGCCCAAATGACAATAATAAATGACATTTTTTGATCCAATTTTGTCCATATTACAAAACAATACATATGAAAATGACGCTCACAGCAGTTGACGTGTAAGAGGCAGCAGCAGGCATTGATTCTTCATGCAAGATCGACACGTTTTACAACTGCAAGGCTTGAAATCCACATTCATTTCTTAAACCAGTTTTGTGTCAATCTGTAATATTGACATTTCATTCAGTGAATGCTGAGAGACATTCTGTGTGTGTATATGAGATGTTGTAAGGCTTTATGAAGCAGTTCGAGAACTTCATAACGGTGCACGTACGTAAAACTAAATGTGTCATATTAAGCTTTATTCTGTGGATTCAGAAACGCCTGAACAACGATTATAATCTGCATATTGAGCTCTTAACTGATCTCAGTTCACAGGAAATGAACAAGCAGCTGTTTAAAGTGTTGTGTTCATATGACAATAACAATTTTAATATAAATGTCTGTTTATATTTCAGAGGAAATCTAAAATGACAATCTTCAAAAAGATTCGCAGACTAGATTATCCACATATCTGTTGTTATTAAAGAGCTTCTGCAAATAAGTCTAATGAAGAAATCATCTTTAATACTGAAATAAAACTAAACGGAAAATTTACTCACTATTCCATTACATGCAAAACACAAAATAAATGATATTGAAGAATGTTGTGTATGTTGGGTTTTGTTTATTATTGGATGTCAAAGCAACAAACTGTGTATGTGTGTGTGTGTGTCTCGCCTCTTTAACTCAACAGCTCCAGATACGTAACAGGCACTTTTCCCTTCAGGTTTCCTCTTTCTCCAATCAGCCAATCAGAGTCCATTCCAGGCACCGTGTACACAGTGATCAGCTGATGGAGAGAAATATAAATTACAAAGCAAATAAATCCTTTCTTTAAATCTCTAAAGCGTTTACCTCATCGGCTCGCAGCGAGAGTTCATTGGAATCCGCAGCCGTGTAGTCATACAGGACTTTGGCGTTGCGTGTGCCGCTAGCGGGCGGCTGAACTTCTTCGATCTGGAGAACGTCTGTTTCCAGTGGAGAGAGCGAGTTTAGAGACGGGTCCACGGGGTGAGAATCCGGCACTGATGAGCCGGTGCATGTTCTGAAAGACAATATGCAGTTTTATAATTCCTTTGAACTATAAAAAATGATTTAATCATCTTATTTTGCACATGTATAATCAATAACAGTGTCATACATGCCCAGCTCTTTCTGTAGTTCCTGCATGTACCGATGACACTGGTTATAATACATCGCCTGCGCTTCGACAAACTCACGCAGGCAGCGCAGATGATTCACCTGCGCAAACACAAAACACGTCCTGTCTCTTTAAAACCCACAGCCTGCTGTTTACACAGAGACTCTGTGAATGAATTATTATTGATATTGCTGTTGTGATGGTCTTAAAGATGTATTGTGTGTTATGACAGCAGGACTTACATGTGTGCTGCTGATTCCCTCCAATAACAGCCGGGTGACCTCGGCCTGACGATCAAACTCTGTCTGAGCAACTCGCAACTCATGCTCGGCCTGAGAGAGAGAGAGGAGAATATCACAAAACTAGAAAGAAATGTCATATATTACCACAACACAATGACAGTTACACATACTGTATTACAGTAATGGGGTGATGTCATACACATTTACAGTGATGTCACACTCACTTTATTAAGCTCCTCATGCCAGAGCTGATCAGAGAGAGAGAGACACACAGAAATATGACATAAACACAATCAGACAGACGTGAACATTAATATTGTAAATGTAATGTGTGTGTTTCAGACAGTAAAGATGATGTGATAATCTTACCGCAGACGCACTAGCGGACAGCACATAGTTTCGTGGTCTGGTCTCTTGGAAATCAGGCACAGCCTGAAACACACAAACATACTTTAAACTTACATCATAACAAACACTAAGAATAAACACACACTTTACCCGTCTAAATAACACAACATCAGTAAAAATTGTTGCTCCTGAAAAACTGCCATGCAAGAAAATAAAAGATTCAAAGATCAGAAAATCATCTGGATCTATATGACTAATAATCTTAACATGGAGAATGACTATAAAGCTTTTGAGTACTTCTGATCTTTGATCTTTTTGAATAGCAAAATAAAAATACATTTAGTTACAAACACTGATCTGTGTAAATGCAAATATATTCCACATAATCACAGTGAATATTTAATATGAAATCTCACGATCACTAAAACTGTTCAGCTCATTTCATTACTGTTTAAATACTGTATCAGTCATAAGATGATGCTCATTAACAAAACCTGATGACAGAATGAAGCCAAACTAATAACAAGATACTCCAACACGCATAACAAATACTGAGCGAGTGAAATATTGCTAAACTCAAAATTGCCATCAACACTTTTATATAAGAAGTAATTTGGTTTTTGGATTGGATTAAATACTTGATTAATACTTTTTAACTTGAATAAAATGTATTTCTATTTACAACTCTTTTTAGAGAGTTCTGTAACTCTTGTTGGAACAAGACACACGTGCAGCATTTTGATTTGCTTTTTGCACATTGGAAACGTGACCATGATGCACAACATTTTGATCTAATCTAGCGTCATTTATAGTTAGGGATTTTCCCATTTAATCATACACATGATCTTGTTTATAGTTTCTCACATATAAACATGTAAAGTGCATGAGTAAAAAAACTAAAAGGTCTTCACACGATCATTACAAAACAATCAGAAAACAATCTTGTGAAGGTGAGAATAATGTGTGTGATACTCACTTCTCCCTCACACTGTGAAGGTTACAGGAAAAACACACAGTTAATGTTCAGTACATACACATTAAACTATAGAAACAATGAGAGACACCGGTTCTTATTCAGAAGAGTCCAACTGAATGATTTTCATATAATAAATGTTTCAGTAAACCTTTCTGGATTGTTGACATTCACAACAATCAATCACGTGATTCCTGGTTTGAAATACTGGGTGTGTATATTATGTATATATCAGAGATGTAAGACACGTGACATAACACACAAACAAACTACACACAGATTTGCAAGAAATAATCACAATACATGTCACAATAAAAGCACAACTTTCCTGTTTTGAAAACAGGTTTCTAATGGTAGTGATGTAAAAGTTTGTCCTTCAAAACTATTAAAAGAATTTATATGAAACCATAGATTTGTACAGTAAGAATAATTGAATTCATCATGATTTCTTATTGAAAAGAAAAGAACAAAACACGGTAAATGCAGAACACTGTGAAGACTTACAGCAGCTTTGGCCTCCGCCGCTTTTGCCTTCTTGAGACGAGCTTTACAAGCGTCAAGATCCAGCCGGAGATTCTCCAGGAGCCTGCGCTCTTTCTGTGAGACAGAACATCAGAATCACGTGACGGGCAGATCGTGACATCATACAGAATAATGGAGGAAAAACTCACTGAAATGGTTCTCCAGTCGCCTTCCAGAAAGTTCCTGAGAGGTGTGAGGAAGCTGATGGAGGAAGACTGTAGAAACTCTCTCTCAGCGCCGCCCAGTCTCCTCTGACAGTCTGATACTGTAATCAATGTGCTTCCTACATCACAAACATCACACATGGATTACAACTACAGCGTGTTCTCTCAAAATACAAATAAATCCGATTAAATGATCACACTACAGTCCATTTACTCTATTATGATTCAGAAAAAAGATTTGATCACAATCCCTGATTGCAAAAAAAATAATGATTGCAGATTCACATCTTGTGGAAAGAAAGATGCAACACTGCAACACATTTAATATCTGCTTTCTCTCTTCTGTTCAAGCTGTTTACATTACATTTACATTCATTCATTTAGCAGATACTTTTATCAAAAGAGACTTACAAATAAGAAAACAATTAATATTTTGTCATGTTTGAGTTCTTATTTAATAAAGACTCACTATACACTATTTTATCATGTAATTTTGATATTTTATTCATTTTTTATGAATTATAATAAAGGAAGTTTCCTGTACTAATCAAATAAGCTAATATGTGAATTGTTCAGGTTAAACACCTTTGCACAAAAGGTCTGATTTCTGTATGTTTAATATCCTTCTGTAAGATATGAATCATGTGAATGTAAAGATAAACATCACGTGTCCATTTACTGAACAGACTGTACAGTGTGAAACCATCCGAGCGGTTCATGAGACGATAATGAGCTTTTTAAAAGCATTAAGTGCACTTTACCCAGAACAGATCAACAGAGTTTCTATTCTACTCCACACATCTATCATCATGACAGAGATTTTACATTCAAATAATGATAAGCACATTAATAAACGTGGACAGGATATGACATCAGCTGTGACCTCTGAACAGACACTATTGATCTCTCTGATGGGGAACTGAGAGTAAAACCCATTCAGATTAATTGGTTTGGCTGTTTCCACAGAGCCTGCATCTCTGATGGGGAACTGAGAGTAAAACCCATTCAGATTAATTGGTTTGGCTGTTTCCACAGAGCCTGCAGCGAAAAACTAAAATCAATCTAATCCTGCTGACAAACTGTGATATCTCCAGTCTGTCCTGTGTCTAATAAAACCATCTGTAAAACCCCTTTATTCAGTCGTGTTCAGTCGTAATATTAAGACCACAATACCATTTTTAGGATTAAAAACACCTAAAGCCCTTCTTGACATTACTAAACTGGAGGGGGTTGAATTCAGTGAAGAGGGAAACATCTCAAATCAATCAGATCTGTGCTAAACCCTGCAGCAGTCATTCTGTTTTACTGTCACAGAGAAAATCTGACAGCATCTACACAATCTTTCTTCTAGATATATCTGACATCGAAACACCAACAGATTGACGGTAAATACAGTGAGAAATCAAGTCACATTAAATGAGCAGATGAGTTTGGGATCTCTTACCGTAAGGAGTTTCTGCTCCAAACTCTTTTCCAGCCTCCAGCATATACTGTGCTAATATCTCTCCATTAGTGGCACGTGGTGGAACCTTCCGGTCCAGTTTCTCATACAGGAACTCTTCGATCCGAGCACCTGCCAGACAAACAAACATTCAACTATAGCAGCATAACAAAAGAAAACAAACCACAAATCAGTATTATGTTACACCTGTTTAACATACACCTTACACTACAGTAAAGAAAGATGATGAAATAAAGTACATTTATCATCATTTTATAAAATACATTTACATTTATCATCATTTTTAACAGTTCAAATCTGTTCAATATGAGTTAAGAACACATTAAAATATCAACGGCAAGAAGAGATTCACTAAAACCCAACGGTCATAAACACAATTTAACTCATTTACTAAATAAAATGATTGTTTATTATCAGATCATTGAGCTGTTGAGAATAATATGCATTTCAATTTGACCTACATTATCATTTTATGAAATCTTTTATAGTAAACACCAGACATTAACTAAAGACTTCAAATATAATAATGTTACAGTGTCTCCATTAAATGAGACACGATCTGGAACAATGATGGAGTCACACGTCTAACCCGCTGGTTCTTCTGGTTGAGTTGACAAATGATGTAGATAAATATAATGTTGTGAAGATCATTTGACAGTATGTGAGCTGTTACCTGGATTTGGTTGAAGCACAACTTCAGTCTGTCTGTAGATCTTCTCAGTCCAGTTTTTGGTACAATCAGCTCTGGACTGAAGATTCTCAAAATGAGCGTCCAGTTCAGTTCTCTCGGCCTGTCCCAGTTTCTCTTCTGTAAACTACAGCAAACACCATCAACAATCACAAGAAATAACATGATACAATGTAATAAATCTCAGCTGATGTATCGCTGTAACATTTATTTAATAATCAGAATCAGAATGAGCTTTATTGTCAGGTGTGTTTACACATACGAGGAATTTGTTTAGTGACAGAAGCTCCACAGTGTTACAGAATGACAGACACAGATGATCAAAAGAAATACAAATATACAATATAGACAATGTGCAAAAAGGTTATACATCTTTAAGGTTATACATCTGAAATCCTCAAGATATCCCACGTGAAAAACATACTGTAGTATAGTTTAGTTTTTACTAAAGTACACTGAAGTAAATCATAGTATGATATAGTTAGTACATTATAGAAATGACACTTAAATAGTGTAAATGCAATAGCATACTATCGTATTCTGTAGTATTAACATATAGTGAATAGTACACTTTTTATTGCATTTTACTGCAGTATAATACTACTGTATACTAGAGTATTTTAATACTGAAAACGAATGATTATTGTACACTTTTGTACTTATACAACATCTCACGTTATTTAAATATATGAACACACATCAAACAGCGATCTGTCCACGTGCATTTGACAAACATCTGTTAGTAATTCATCTATAAAGGCGCATCTGTGACGTGACACACATGGATGTTTTCACAGTCACGCACTACACATCAACCCTTCACTTTCACTCTGTCACCTTTAAACTCTTTTTAATATAGTATATTAATTTGGTATATTTATCACAACGCCATTTCGCACCTGCACAGCCCGAGAGAAGAACATTCCGGCATCTGCGGCGAGTTTCCTCATGTTGAAATCCATGTTGTTGATGTTGTTGTGGCGAATCCCCGCGCGGCATCAGGCGCTCCGCAGAGGCCACCGGAAGTGCGTCACGACAGCGGGTTTCTTCATGTTGTAGTGACGAGTTTCTTCCTCCAGATGGCGCGTGGAGGCTCAAACGTTATCAAATCGGAGAACGTTTGTTGTGTTATTAAAGATAATTGTACATTGAAGAATATAACCTCTTAAATATAACTGATTTAAATCAGCAATTTCTATACAATTATTTTTTAAGCACTCTGTGTTTGACTGTGTGTTTGAGTAGATGAGGCGCCTGACAGACAACAAAGTATCGCGAGAGTGATTCTAAAGCATATACAGCATATACGTCACTCTCGCGATATTTTCATGACGTACGCGATATGCTTCTCTGTATTTAAAGGGAAAGATCGTCATTTTAAATAGATACATTTATAAAGTGATATTCATAAAAAATCAATAATTATTATAACAATAAAGTATATTAGACTTATAACACAGTTTAATACAAACTTCTAATAAAACAGACTTTCAGAGATAAAAATGAACATTTTAAATATGTACTGAGGTCATGTGACAACAACAACCTCTGTATAGTTTACAATAATATTATGAGTTTGTTAAAAGCTTTAAGTCTCTTATTTTACGTATTTTATGTATCTACTTTGTGTGGTTTTCAACCCACTGAATGAACCTCCGAGAGTAAGCAGAAGGGCTTACGGTGGAAAATGCTCGTCTTGGATATTTAATCTTCTTCCAGAGATTCTCAAGCTTTTTTTTCAATCCATATTCCGTAAAGATATCTATGATGCCCACAAAATATCTCAGCTGAGGTCCATCGATGACATGAAGAGGGTTTCTAAAGTCTGGCAGCAGTCTGCGGTTCTGATCCTGGACCTGTTGAGGGTCCTGAAAGTGATGATGTCCATGAAGATGCTGTAGATGAATTTCATCTTCTGATCTTTCTGATGTTTCATAGTTATTATCAGACGTGTGACAGTCTCTCTCTGCTGCATGGGTGAAGTGGTTCTGATCCAGAGATCTACATAAATGACACAACACATACACAATATTTAACAATGATTTGGAAATCAAATTATTCAAGTCTATTCTGGCAAGTAAAAGTGTGAGTTGACAGTGTATGACTGATTACTGTATCGTCCATCCAAATGAAAATCCCTTGTAATACCATATTTAAATTAAGCGTTCTTATGAAGATGCACAAAACATCTTTTGCAGTAAACTGTAAGAATCTATAGTCTGTCCCGATCATGTTAATTAATTATCATAGAGATGAAGAGAGTCGACAGTTATGTTGTTAGGTCACATCCTGAGCAAATGGTCTCCAATTGTAAAATAGGAATGGGTGTGGGAGAACCATCTCAGACAATGTGGATGTCAGGACTTCATTAACATGACCGATGTTACGATAGGAGCAACTTCATTTACATTAAGGGTAGTACAATGTATTTGTATGAAAGGTTTGAGTTTAGGATGTTCGGGGTTCATTCTGACTCCGTTGAACCCAAAGTGTTATATGTATTTTTTCACTGTTACATTGGAATAAAGATATTCTTCACTGAGAGATCTTCTGTATCTTCATCATTTTTTTCTTACAAAACTCACACTTTATAAATAATTCATTTTTCAATCACAAAATGACATATGTAAATATAATGATGTATTTTCTCCAACACTAACACTTACTTGGAAGTACGGAGAACCAGATTGACGAGATGATGTTTTTTATCTAGCTCATCTTTATGTAGCGGCTGGTGAGCTAACAGAAGACTGTAGTCCAACACATTCATTGAGCGGAGAAACGCTGTATCGATCTCCACCTGTCGAACCATCCAGGAGCGCTGTTCTCCTGCAAACACAAACTTTAGCATTATAACATACACTAGAATTACATCAGATCAGTTTAGAATAATCATACACAATTTTATCATATTCTATAGATCATATTTAATCTGATGTTAGAGATAAACATGTCTGTGTGTTAATCATTCAGCTGTGGACATCATCATTACAATAGAGTTATGAAAACACTTGCACTTATGTCCCTGAAAAGCTTGTTTTAACTCACATTACAATTCAATCATTTCCATGATACATTTTATCTTACCGACAATGATGTGCTTTCCTTCAAAGTTCATGTCCTTCAAAATAGCTATTGGTTGTTCATTCTTTGGGTCGGGGTTTGACCAACGGCCCACCTCACATCCTTTAATGTCATACCTGTAAAAACATATGATGAGATTCTGTTAACACTTCACAGAAATAACATCAAGAAATTATGTGAACATAAAGACTTTATGCACAACTTTACCTGGCTGTGATCCTCTCATCAGGATAGAAAACACTCTGCATCACAATCAAATATTTCTGAAAAGAAATAATATCAAACGTTAAAAGTTTTATACATACTACATATATATAAAAAGTATATATATATATATATATTCACCTTTGTTTCACCTGAAATAATGCGATGTAAGCCTAGAAATGAGTGTAAAATATATTAGGTCTGTAGTATCTTTATAGATGCTGAAGATATTTCACATCTTATTTCTCATATTTATCATACAACTTTTTTATCATAAAGCCAAACATTGATTGATTTTGATTTTGTCTTGTGTGGATTTATTAGAGGACTGAAGACTCTTACCCAGTATTTTCACCAGCAGAGAATGGGGATATTTGTGAAGATGTTCTATGTAAATTCTTAATTTGGAGAGGAGAAAGTCTATTTCTCGTTTCGTCTGTGTTTTCAGGAAGAATCTTCTGTCATGTCTGTGGTGAAGAGGACAGTCAGTTAATGGTAAATGTGAGCTTTATGATGATCTGAATGAACTCACGTGATGAAGAAGTCTGCTTTGCTCTTGGAGTTACTGATAAACTGCAGGTACGGCTCAGATGAGGTCAGTGACGTCACGTACTCTTCCTCACTTATGTTAACAGAACGCCGCAGGTTGGCAAATGCAGGACCAGCAAATGTTTGCATCAGAAAACCCTACAAAACCACAGAGAATAAACTGCACCAAAAGCAAACAGTGAAATGTTTTTCAAGGACATTTTTGTTCCTTTTAAGGATGTATTTGTTTTAAACTGAGAGAATGAAAATCCTACCTCATGAATATCAGTTTCTTCTTTGGTGAAGTCTTCAGATGAAAGTTCATTCTGCAGATATTAAATGTGTTTTGTGACATATTTAAAAGCACAAAAGCAGGCAGTAATGTGGTGGTGTTACTCACAGGTACTGGTTCATTGGTACTGTCCTGTAATGCGTGAGAAAGACCGGTCTTCATCAAACACGTCAGATCATAAAACTCATGATTCTCATCAATCTCAAAGACTCCTAACATGGTCCAGCGTGTCATCAGACCGGCCCACTGACGCCGTCTGCTCGATGATCTGCTACGCTGTGACATCTCACACACACACACACACACACACACACACACACACACACACACAGATTAAACACACACACACACGTGCACATCACTGGATTTAAAGGCTGTCTACTTTTCTGTTTATCTTTCTGTCTGTTTGTAATCTATCTATCTACCTACCTACCTCTCTCTCTCTCTCTCTCTCTCTCTCTATCTATCTATCTATCTATCTATCTATCTATCTATCTATCTATCTATCCATGACATTTGTGTTGTAAAATATGCATACAGTATTGATACTCTATAGGGAATTTCATTTCATTTGACAAAGTCTAGTAGTCTAATAAGGAAACCAAAAAGAAATTAAAATTAATAAACTAAAGAAGATAAAATCATTTACTAAACTGCTGATACACAAAGTGATCTTCTATTACGTGATCTTTCTCATTGTAAACACATTTGTTGGACACATACAGTAAATACACTTTATGAGGTTATTTAGATGAAACACTTACAGTTTTGTCTTGTTTGCTGGATCTGATTCGTGGAGCTGTAAATGTTTCTACATCGACTGTAAAGTTCTCATGTGAAACTTCTTGCGTTCCATTAAACTGCCGCGTTCCTGCGTCAGGTGTGTCTGTACACCTGCGAAAATAACTCAATACATCATCATCATCATCATCATCATCTGCTCTGACCTCATTTATACACTCATAGACTTAATCGTTTACTCAAAATTCAAAACAGAAGTTCATATTAAACAAAACAATATGATTTCTTGTAAACATTTTTTAGTTTCATTATTGCGATTTTACAAGTCGTGCATAAATATTGTCAAATAGCCTAATTATTGAAATGTTAATGTTGTGTACCATAAACAGTGTTTGTGTTGAGTTGTGCTGGAATGTGACATGTCTGTGTGTTATTATCAGCAGTATGTGAACAGTTGACAGTGTGTTTTTGCACTGCAGGATGTTTCTGCTCGTGTTTTATATTTATGATATTTTATTAGTTGTTCTGTCATCAGAAGTGAAGCAGAACGGCTGTATTAAAGTGAATCCGTGTAAATGTCTGATGCGGGACGGATCAGGACTCATTGATCTGGGATCAGTGGCGGGTGTCGGTGGGTTTCTGCAGAGGCTCGAGCCCGTGACACCGGAGCTGCTCGTGTCCGTCAGTCCGTGTGTTCCGTTCTCTGATCCGGATGATTTGACGGTCTCTGACTGCACTGATGTTGCTGTCTGTGTCACACGGTGAGTTCACGATCAGAGACAAATATAAACTTACTTTATTAAAAAATAACATGTGTTCTCATAGACATGATGACTTCTATACTGTGTATTGTGTAACAAACCTTTCTGCATTTATACAATTCCACAGAAAAACCGGTTGTGATTCAGACACAAGCAAAATGTTTCATTACAGTAAAAGTATAACCATGTATTTGGCAGATTTATTATCAGTTATTATCAGTTTTACTACAAATATCATGATTATACTACAATTACTGTGTCCATAGTCAATTTGTGGTTATTATGTGGTGTTATTTACCACAAATATAAGATATTAGATATTACTGATATTAGATATGAGTTATTAAATGAGCATTTATATTTTCCTGCTTGTCATTCTGTTTATTCTGCTGTAAAGCTGCTTTGAAACAGTGTTACAGTATACAAATAAACTTGAACTTGAACAAATAAAAAAGTAAAAAATTGAGGTCTATTTTTGTGAAGATGCTCATGTTATACTTTATACTCAGTTATTGACTCATTAATCATATTATATTGTATTTAATCATTGACTGTTAATAAGATGTGATGTTAGTGAGATTGATTGTGTGTTTATTGTAGGTTTCATCAGGATAGCAGATATATGAATCACTATATGAACTACGGCCGACATGAAGGCAATACATTCAGCTATAATGACACAGAGAAGATCGTGTCTGTGTTCTATTACAGTAAGTTACTCAGATATTATTATTAACTATAATCACCAAACACTCACATAATGTATAATTAAGACTTTTGTCGGATGCTTTTATTTATCATCTTTTTAAGTGCATAACAACATTAAAATGAGTAAGATGAAAAAAATTACTATGAATTGAACATTTAGGCATTTAGCTGACGCTTTTATCCAAAGCGAATTACAAATATTAGGAGCCAAAATTTGATCTTTTCATACTGTATGCTAGTTTAATACTTTAAGTTAACCATCTTTTTTTTTGGACAGTCTTTCTTCTCCATAAAAATAAACCAAACATAACTGTCACCTGTCTCTGACAATAGCAGGTAGTAAAATCATGATGTTATTGGCTGTTAAAATATAAACAAATAGTAACTGGGCTTAAAAATGATTGGATGGGCATTAAATGGCACACCTAAACATTTACAGTGAATAAGAACATACTGTAGTTTTCATGAGTCAACACAGGGCGTTTCGGTCGGATGTCTCACATAATCTATATATTGAATCATCTGTTTATGTTTTACTGAAGAGTCCAGACATCAGAGAAATATCATCAGTTATCTATCTGTTAGGAGTTATCTATTTTAACAAAGAGGCAACACGTAGGATTTCTGTGAATTAAAATACACAAAGCAGAAGCAATAATACCCAACAAATGATGAAGAGATGACACTTTAAAGAACATCAAATAGTTATTTTATTTTCATGTGTTCATTTATGAGGAATATGAACTGTTATGAATGTGACAATTCTGAAAACAGCACTTTATCTGACTATGAAAAATCATGATTTAAACAGAAACAAATGCTTTATCAACTTTAAGAGAGACTCACATGAGGATTTAAACCATCAGTATGATGAAAACCTTTGTTTTGGCCATGTTTTCTCATGAAATGTCTGTCTTTCTCTCAGTTTCTTCTCACATTGAAGCTCATACTGTAGTTCATTACCAGTGTAGTCCGAATCATTCCATCACATACAGTCAGAGGTTCAGCGCTGACGGTCCTCTGCAGATCTGGGTGAAGAGTCCCTGTGCGTGTCCAAACGCCTGTACACTGGTGGATGTGGGTCCCGGCACCATCTTCCTCATCATCCTCTGCCTCAGCGTGACTGCTTATTTTCTGATAGGTAACCCTGACACCTGTCTGTCACAGATGACCATGTAGTTCTGTAAATGACCTGTAGAGGGCACAACATTACAATCAAACCAAGAAACATTTTTTAATGGGTCTATTATAAAGTTTCAGTTTATCCAATAGTTTATATACTCACCAGTCAGTATTTCTGGCCATAAAACAGCTTATTGTATTGCATAAGTGATTTAAGATTGTTTTCTGCAGGATCTTGTGGTCTCCGGGCGTTCAGGAGCAGTAATGGTGTTCAAATGACTCCAGAGGACAGTGTTTGGTGTATGATCTGTTACAAGCTCAATGATCGGCCTGGTGTCAGCCCAAAGAAAACATTACTGAAGAAAAAAAGAGGCCATGCTCTGATCTAACAACCACAGGGCTGATGAAGATTCAGCGAGACCCTTGGACACGTCTTTGGAGCTGCTCAAATCAATATCTTGTTTTAAGCATAAACAAAAAATTTAGCTAAGAAAATAATCTCCAAAATGTATTTATGTATCTAACAAAATTTTGTTTCTGAAATATTAAGAAAAATATTTAGTTGACAAATGACAAAACAGAATAAGTGAAAGAGTTTGTTAAACTTTATTGATTAAAAGCACAGCTGAGATTCACAAAAATAGTGCACTAATTGGAAATACAAGTGAATTTCATTGAAATTATAGATCTTTCTTAAGTTATAGGCCTCTCTTATTAACATAGCATTAAAAAGTTAGCTTATTTGCAGGAGATACGCAGAGATTGTGCTCTAAATTTACTTCAGATGAGAGTTAAAAATAAAGAAATAGTAAAAATCTGTGTTTGGTGCTGATCAGATGAACGTCATATTGCTTGTAAGAGGAATCAAATGAGTGTTTTGTTAATGTGCATCACGATTTATCTATAATTAAAATATTTGTTACTAAATGAGCAGATTATATTCTCATTAAAAGTAATGAGAGATCGTTTACTTTAAAAGAAAGAATCAAGAATAACTATGTGCTTTGAATAAAGCAGTCAAAAGATTTTTAACGAGCACTCGGTTCATACAGACAGAACCAAACACACATGAATCACAGTTTTACAGAAACACTCAAGCAAACATAAAAACATCAACACAAAAACATGTGAGACACATTTCTTTAGGGAAGAAAATAACCAGCCTGCTGGTTTTGGAAAACAGATGATGGGGTGAAGTTTCTTTCTACTGGAGAAACAAGTGTAAAATCATGTTGATGTGATTTAACCCATGCTGTAATCTCTCATAACATCTGTATGTCAACCAGCTGAAGAAACTGAAGAATCAAACAGTCATTGGACCTGCCATGGCTCCATTTCCACTGATACTAAACAGCTCTTGATATCGGACCAAATTCTTAATTTGTTCCAATAAATGTAATTATAAGAATGATCTAAATGTAGTTTGGCCACCCAAAGGTTTTTGAGTATAAGAGTGAATGAACAAAAATGTTAAAACACATCCAGGTCACATTCGCCCCAAAGCTAGGAAAAGAAAAAATCCTAAATAAAGACAGAAAATGTTAATGGCTCTTTTCTTCATGCTAAATATCTGTTCATTTCTGTTTTAGATTTTGATGTAAATGTGACCTGGACATCGTGAGATTCACCCATAAAGTGCAATAATTGATTTTTATAACACCAGAACACTGTCTATAGGGAGGAAATATTGTGTCGCACAGCGACAAGTTCATTCATTTCTGCAGAACATCAGTTAAAGGTTATAATGACGTTACACTGAAAACATGATATCCTGAAAGCCAAAGTTCCTCCTTTCAGTGTACTCAGACCGGCTGATACTCCACGATTCATGTCACACATCCGTTTATATTGTAATCTGATTTAAAACCTCTCTCAACGTTTAGCAGACATCAGACACAAACACAGATCTAAAAGTAGACGAAATACACACACAAGACAACATAAATATAGAGCACATGTTAGTGGTTCAAGATAAGATTTTACTCTTTACTTGGAGAAGTGATCTGTTCTTTTCTAACAGAACATACTGATGTTAAAGACACCGGCAGAAACAAACAATGTCTCGGACTGAGACGACAGAAGAGAAGATTTTGATCAGATTAATGGCTTTCGATCACCACAGGCTCAAACACACCAGCAGAGACCCTGTGAAGAGAATACAGAACCATCAGTGATGTGTTTCACATCTAAAAGCAGAAGAAACACAAGTCTTCATGTGTGTGTCAGATCACCTGTTTCCCAGCTGGATGCCGCTCAACGCTGTACTTCCATCTTTACTTACAAACAGTCTGAGGTTACTATCTGAAGACACAAAGGGAAAACATCATAACTGAGTAACTGAACGACTGGTTTTATGTCATGATAACACGTCTCCTGTGATCCGACCAGTTTGAAATCTGGTTCTTATTTTATGCGTACGTAATTTGCACAGCATGTGACACTACTGAAGATGTTCCTGCATGTAAAGATGTTCATTAGCAATGGACACATGAGAAATGTCATGACGACTATAATTATATTGATTATAAACTCACATCAGACTGATTAATGATTATAAAATATATAATATTATATTTTGAGTCTGATTATAAAACTCAAAATAAATCATCTTACCTTCATTATTACTGATGTCAGAAAAGTTTTGGCTCTGAACGATCTTCTCCACGATATCATCTGCGTCCATGCGTGTGTCATTGACCCATGACGGCTGATCCTCCACAGAGTCCTGCTTCCTCCTGCAACAAACACATGAAAACACAAGATGTATTCACAGCGCGAGTCCCGGGTCAGAGCCGCGCGTGGTGAAGCAGACGTACCGTGGGGGTCTGTTGGAGGGTAACAGGGGTCGTGGCGGTCGGGGAGGTCGTTCGGGACGAGTGTCGCTCTCAGATGGAGGGTCTGCGCTCACGCTGCTGCCTGTAGATGTGTTTCTGCGATGTGTCAAATCAGACAAACTAGAGGAACACGAGTGTTCTGTGCTGTAACCTGAACACATACACAGACAAAATATGTATGAAATGATGCCAAACAGAAGCATTCTCAGTAGTGTTTTTATGCGTTTGAGCTCTACTGATGGAGGAACAAAACCACCCCAGCATCAGTTTGAGTCCGTCTGTCTGTGCCGAGCTCTCGTGACACTTTCGGAAGAATGTTAAACACAACAGTAGCGTCTCAAGAGGGAACAGAGCACACAAAACAACAGGAAGCTATAGGAAACTACTTCCTGAATCTGTAACCGGGACGACATACCGAGAGAGAATGTACAGAATTTACTGTGGCTTCTTGTCCCGTGCCAAGAGTCAGTGTAAACACACACACACACCTGACAGTTTGCTCTGTTGACTCGCATAACTTGAGTTGCGTGAATGACCCGTGTGAAATGATTCATCAGGACTCTGATCCACCTCTTCAGAAAGTCCTGAATAAAATAAACAAAGACAATTATCAAACATAGTAATAATAAAGTCCTGTTACAGTATGATTCATTTACGTTTGTGCGACATGTTTATTTGATCTGAAACATCACTATACATTACGTTACATGTATTATTGGGCCCAAAATGTATAATTTCTTTAAAGTAATACAGTAATGAGATTTGATGAGACAATGCAAAATACAAAGCAAAGCATATTTTAAGATACGTGTCATAATGTTTTACATTATAATAATCTACTGACCTCTTTTATTTTTGGGATGAAATGTTTCACAGCTCTTACCAGAGGTTTTGGTCAGTCGTGTTGGTATGACATCAGACGTCCCCTCGCCTTTACAGCCCGGCTGCAGGGTGTGATCTTGACCCGCCACTGATATACATTTAGCAGTGCTTGGAGGTCTAAACACAGAGAAAGTAAAAGAGTTTCTCATCACTGACACACAACACTGACTCGCACAACACACACGACTCACGTTTTAAAACACGGATCTCCAGATAACAGAGTCATTCCAATGGTCACCTTCAAAAAGACGAGAGAAAACGGATTTAATTTCAAATCTGATTTGATTTCACATTAAGAATCATGTTCTGTCAGCTTGGGTTTGACCTCTGACCTTCAGGATGGAGTTGTCCTGTCGTGTGTTTCTGGTGTCGTATCCCTCCAGCAGACAGCAGCGCACGGTGGAACCAGATCCGGCGAACTCGGCCAGGTTCAGATCAGCAAAACCCAACTGCACACATCACAGACATGTAAAACATCAGACACAAGAACATCGACCTTGTAAACCCGTCTCTGCTTTTAAAAGTGATTTTCTAAAGTGAATCTCTGATTACGGTCATGAGAAACTGATCAGATGATTCTTGTTTTTGCTAAGTGTAACCCTTTAACACAAAAGCAGCATGACTTCATTATGATTGATTTGTCAAAGCTTAGAAATCTTTCTATAAATGTACTATTTCTTTATAGATAGCTATAGATTCAGATATAGTTTGTGAAACTTTACTAAAGTTTAATAGAGTACCAGTGAATCATCCTGCTGATTTACAGTAACGTCTCATTCATTTCTGCCGGCAGATGTATTTATATCAGACGTCAGGAGTATTTATAGATCAGGGAAATCTAAACTTAGCCGTGCAGGAGAAGAAAATACAAGGAAAAGTCAATGAACTTCAGAACAATGAAACATTCAGCACCTTAGCGTGTTATCTAGAGACAGCAGGTCAGTCAGAGACTTTCATCTTTTATGAGAAGTAATAATCACTGATCATCACAAAACATCACATAAAACTGAATACAAATCTCACATAAATCATGCTGTAAAGTTTACTGTTGACTCATGTTGACTATATAGTTTACTGTTGACTATATAGTGTTTACTGTCATGTTGACTATATAGTGTTTACTGTCATGTTGACTATATAGTGTTTACTGTCATGTTGACTATATAGCGTTTACTGTCATGTTGACTATATAGTGTTTACTGTCATGTTGACTATATAGCGTTTACTGTCATGTTGACTATACAGTGTTTACTGTCATGTTGACTATATAGTGTTTACTGTCATGTTGACTATACAGTGTTTACTGTCATGTTGACTATACAGTGTTTACTGTCATGTTGACTATATAGTGTTTACTGTCATGTTGACTACATAGTGTTTACTGTCATGTTGACTATATAGTGTTTACTGTCATGTCATAGTGTTTACTGTCATGTTGACTATATAGTGTTTACTGTCATGTTGACTATATAGTGTTTACTGTCATGTTGACTATATAGCGTTTACTGTCATGTTGACTACATAGTGTTTACTGTCATGTTGACTATATAGCGTTTACTGTCATGTTGACTATACAGTGTTTACTGTCATGTTGACTATACAGCGTTTACTGTCATGTTGACTATACAGTGTTTACTGTCATGTTGACTATACAGTGTTTACTGTCATGTTGACTATACAGTGTTTACTGTCATGTTGACTATATAGTGTTTACTGTCATGTTGTCCGATCAATAAGTATGACCTCAACTAAACCCTGTAAACATGATTACAAAACATATAATGTGTGTAAATATCTGATCTGAAAGAGATTTTTGAGGGCAGAACTAAATAAATCAAATGTACTTTTAATGAATCTCTTAATATTTTATTAAATGTTAAGCATCTTTGAGATTCCTCAGGCTTGAACTTTTGCACTCCGCTGAACAACACGATCTCTGTTCTATATATAAACGTGTGTAAAAGGGAAAGATGTGGAATTTGTCATTTACCTTTGAATAGGATTTTCCTCCTTTCAGTTCCTGTAATGAAAACAGGAAGAGTCTCGTGTTCAGTGATTGAGACAACATCATCTCCATACAGACACGTCACGAAAACTTCAAAGTTCACCTCCAACTCTTCTTCTGATCTCAAATAACCTGATATTTAAACATCACTTCAATCCACGTTGATCTCACCTTCCTGACAGAGACTCGACACATGCAGGGGTCCAGAACGGCAGTGTTGGGATTGGCGCTCATCTTGCATATGAAGGAGAATCTCTTTCTCCATCTGACGGAGTTCTCGTGCACTTCTTCTCTGTGGGTGAGAGATCAGATTCAGACAGGACAGATGATGTTAGATGTGATTAATGATCTCGGCTGTTTGTTTGTTGTGACTGGAGATCCTTCAGACCTTCAAAGACCACAAACTGGGATCAATCAAACCACACGATTCCTTTCATTTCTAATAAACTAAACACAATGTTAAATAATATATGTTATTCAAATTAAACATCCTAGCTGATCCTTCCTGTTTTTCATGCAAAATGTGATTTCTACGTTTCTTTTTCATGTTGTTTTCATGTAGTTATATTATCTGGGTAAAGTATTTAAAACTCTTGACTGTAGGACTGAACGAAAGACAAAATGCTTTCTCATTTATAAGTCATTTAGGATTAAAGCATATGCTCAAAATAACATAAATGAAAAACATAATTCAGTGTTTGTTTAAAATGTTCATATTAATAAACACAACTCCTGTTTACTATACAAATACACAAGCAGTTAGTCCAATATATACACACAAATATCATCACAAATATAGTCAACACAATTAAATATGAATGAGGTCCTCCTTCACAGATACACAAAACATCTTTCACGTCTCCACAACATCACTTACACAACATGTGTGTACAGAACAAACATCATCAAACTAAATACAAATATTAAAACTACAGAACCACAGACGGACTGCTTGCAAACTAGATTTGATTTTGGGTTGATAGAATGAACCTGTTAAAGGATATTTATACAGTTTGTCATCATAGATTCACACAGAATCAATCAATAAAGACTGAAGGACGGTTCTCGTTTATTAATCTCTAGTAGCTAAAGTCACCTAAAGGTTTTAATCTCAGCTTAAGAAACACTGTCACGTTAAACTGTTGCTGCTAAACATGATATCAAATTTGTGATTTTAGATTTTATAGATATCAGTCTTCTCCAATTCAAGTAGATAGGACTCGGTCTTGTTTGACTGTAATGCAAATATGGCTGCCAAGTGTGAAGACTTTCCTTCGAGTTTCTTTCATTTTACTTAAGAAGCTCTGTTGAAATGTTGAATAAACTCATCAGAGATGAACCCTATGAACCCGTTTCATCTCCCCTCCGACACATTCCAACATTCCAGGGGTCCGTGGTACTTTGTTTTATCGCCGTGGTAACCACAATCATCCGGTGTCCACGGTAACCCTCATGAAACAGAAAAGGAAGAACACAAAGAGAGGGCATCTCCAGACCAGAAACACTCACAGACACTCGGGACGGGCCAGTAAGTAATCTATAAAACCACATAACAACATGCTAAATAATGTTCAGAACAACACTCACATAATATATTTCTGCCCTAAATTGTGAACTATGTCAAACTGCTTATGACATTTTTCAAAAATAAATCACCACATACACACAACACAACAGACACGGCTGTGTGTTACTGTTGTAAACACAAGAGCATGTTCTCCTTTCACGCTCGTCTCCCACGCTAAACTCAATCAACACTCCTCAATGGGCCGATTGTTAGGAGACTCGAGACGATTTTGAGCGTTCAAAAGATCCGTGAGCGAGAAATGAATAAACATGAGCCGTCGGCCCGGCGGGGGTGAAGAGCTTTACTGAACCATCACAGACAGGTGTGTGAACATTTATAAAGAAATATGCTCATTTTAAACATCAGTGACGGGTTTGTGACAAAACAAACACGACTGAAATTATGAACATGTGACTTTGAGGATTAGAACATACACTCATGCAGTGTGTAGACGTGTACACAACAAGTGTCATTCTCTTGAGATGTGTGTTATTGAAATAGAAACTAAAGACCTTTAAAAGCAGAAAGATCATCTCAAGGACCAACACAATAATCACAATGAAATTCAATAGTTCTTCAATAGAAAAATGTGTCAAATGTATTTAAATATTAAAAATATTAAACATCTAAAATGTTAAAGTGTTAACTAGATTATTTACAATATTATCTTGTGTATAACCACATATATATTGTGTTATATTGTGTTGTAGAAGCACCAGTATATTGTGACACCACTATATGTATTTTCTATCCCAGAATGCAATGCACTCAGCCCGACTTTCTATGTCTAATGTGACCCATACAAACTGATAACTGTGTTTCATGATTCAGGACTCGGTACAGTAGTGTGTATATTTCTTGGCTGTCAGATTGATGTTTTGTAAGGTTTGGATCCGGCCTGTGTAACAGATGATTCAGTGAAGCAGAAATGTGCTGTTCTCATCTAATCTCTCATCCTGTAGCTCGGCCCGTGTCAGAGTCCAGAACCCCACAGCGCTTACACAAACATCCAATCAGCCCGTGTGACATCACATCAGACCTTCCTCCACTATCTGCTGCCGGACACGGAGGCGATGACTTCCCGTCAGTGCCGGAGCACATCACAGGATACCAGAAGATTAAACACAGTTCAGTTCAGCCAGATCTGAGATCAGTTTTCATTGTACTCAAGTCAAAGTTTATTCATCTAATGCACAACAAAACATTATTTATCAGCTCTTTTCATTTCCAAAAAGCAAATGATTTTAGAAGTCTCTGTTCAGTAAATGAGGAGATCTGTGGTGTACAGACGGTCAGTGTCTGAGTCATCGGCCCCGGGTCCCACAACAACACACAAGCTAAATCACATCTCAGAAAGGAAACGGGTTTAATAAGATCCTCTGGTTCACATTAAACACTGTGTGATCCTTGTCTCTTTACTACAAATCATCATCTCAAATCACAACCAAATCAACATGATAAATGTATTTGCTGCTGCTCACTGCAGATTCAATGTGAAACTAGAACCAGAAGTCTGAAAGTGTTTCACTTTGCTGAGGAAATAATTGGCCTTAAATACAATAATGTGTCAGAAAAATGATGTCAACTTCTGGCTGTCTGAAGCCCATCGAGTCCATCTGACCGACATGAGACGCATGTGATTTAACCTTCAACTGAATCAATATATTGCATTTAATCTCTCGCAGGCCTGACCATCTCTATCCATGTCAATCAATAAAGATCATGAGGTTAAAGTGTCACAGCAGAACACACATCAACCCTGAAACACATCTAAAGAACTTCTTTCAGACATTAAGGAGCGAGACGTCGGAAAATCCAAAATGGCTCGAGACCCAGTTACATAAAACAAAGACTAAAAGAACATTAAACATGACACTGATCTCTAATCACAAGAACAATTATCTTGATGATGTTCTCGTCTGATTGGTTTACGACCCTTTAAAAACATCACACACACATGCAAGAAGCACCACAGATCTACAGATCTTATGTTTGTGAGGTTTAAAGGTCCAAATTATATTGCAATAAAGGTTTTTAATGCTCAGAAAGAGATTCAGCCCCGTCTCAAGACTGCCATATCAGCTGTTGTGTTGATGTTGCGCAGTTCTCTGATAAGCACATTAGATGATGGACTGAACAATGTCCTTTCTGTCTAAGACACAGAACTTTGACCTTTCCTTCAGTGTGAGTTTATGGAAGAATTTGCACATTTCTCTTTAACATGATGAATGATGTGAAGATCATTCCGGTCTGTAACACAAACACTGAACAATCATAAAAATCAACACTAACTGTGAACAATAGTGACTCCTCAAGATTCCTTCAATAAATCAGGATATTAAAATATGAGATTATTATTCATTGTTTGCATGACATAGACAGAAGGATGCTTCACTGCTAAAAATAAAGGTGTTAGTGATGTCATAGGAGAACCAGTTTTGGTTTCCCAATTAGCCAAAGGCTCTTATAAGAACCATTTCTTTTTACTAAAGACAACCTTCTGTAAAATGAAATGTTTTCTATGGCATCATGATGGACTTATTTTAGTTCAGGGTGTGATGGGTAAAACACCAGCTTCACAGATGAGTTAGGACACGTGTGCTATATATACAGCTGACTGTAGGGCTGGTGTGATACACCCAATGGTTTGACTTTTTTGTGGTCAACCTTTCAAGAAGGTTTGGATAACAGACATGACTTGAAACATCAGATCTTCATCAAGAGCATCGAATCCTTCATCTCTCGTTCTAATGAAGGCTACACAGCACGTGATTGTATGTGAAAACTCGTGAGGCTTTTAATTTAACTTCAGGCCAAACCCATTTGGATAACAGCTGGGATCAGTTATAGTTCTGCCCACCCAACATTCCTAGAAGAAGAAACGACTGGATCTCTATAACTTTCTGTATTTATGTCTAGCAGGTATAATGATATATATTTACAGCTTATTTAAAGACAGCTTCAGGGTTTAAAGTCATGTAAAACTGTTCTTATTATATAGACACATCAATACTGTACTGGTCAAATATATTACTACTGTTCATAGTTAAGAGTTAGTGATAAACAAACATTTAACCATAAATATTAAACCTCAGAAAATCATTTAGGAGTTAGTTTTCAAAACAATCAGACATGATTTTTACCACTTGGATTATAACACTAACTAAACATCTTAAGAAATCCCAAAACCTTTTAATTTGACAGGGTAAAAGAAGAGGGTCAAAACTAAATAACAGGAGATGATTAGATCTGAACGAGAGACTTTTAAAGCTTCAGGTCTGTCTTGTGAGTCTTTTTGTAATGTGGTACCTGGTAACACACAGTATTAATATTACTATAACTTAACCATGATTGATTCCAGATGAAACACAAATCTCTCGTCACTCTTTCCGTATTGAAATCCAACAATAAGGTGCATTTGTTTCTAGAAAGTGTGTCTGTGAATCACAATGACTTTCATCTGTCATTGTGTAACACTGAATGAACATCAGAACACAGAGAATCTGCTTTGATTCAGACACACACTGAATGTCAGATGAATCACACATTGTGAATGAGAATCGATCTTTCCTGTTATTCTCAGACAGACAGAAGAAATCAAATTTAGAGATACAGGACAGTCTGAAGAAACATCACAACACACTTCACATTTATTTTACAATCATTCAGCTTTTATAAGAGCCATAAACTGCAATAAGAGACGATTTCATTGCTGTTCTTGACCTCAAATCACGAGTAAAACTGAGAATAACAACAATAAAAACATCTGAGACAATAAACAGAAAAAAAGGCAATTCTATGCAAATCAACCTTACCATGAAAAATATTGTTTTTATCAAACTGATACTGACATTTTCTGGCAAAACCTGAAATATTAATTCTCACAGAATATATTTATTATTAATATATTGAATCATCTGTTTATATATAATTAAATAATCAATTATACATAAAAAAATAATATTAATCAACCCTGTTGATAGAGTTCAGACTTCTTCAAAAAACATCAAATAGTTATTTTATTTTAATGTTCATGTGTTCATTTAGGAGGAATATGAACTGTTATGAATGTGACAAACATTTTATCTAACCATGAAAAATCATGATTTACACAGAAACAAATGCTTTAATAACTTTAAGAGACTCACATGAGGATTTAAACCATCTGAACTATCAGTATGATGAAAACCTTTGAGAAAACCTTGATGTTTTATGGTAAGCTTGACATTTGCATGAAATATTACAGGATAAAGAAGAAAAGTCTGACCTGGAGGATGAAGCTGTAAAATCTCCATCTAACAGTCTCATCTTGCAGAATAAAACTCCATTGACAAACGGTACAGCCGTCAGCTCCTCCAGAGTCACATGAGTCTGAAACTTAAACTTCTTCTTCTTCACTAAAAACGCCATGAACTTAATGTTTCTGTCTGATATTATTAATAATGTCTTTAATCTGGAAGCGTCATGTTTTCATTGTTCATCTGCAGAAAGAAAACAACACATATCACACAACTAACACCACAACAGATAAACACAACGGTCATTTAAAATAAACGGTATTGTTTTTCAATGTAATTGTATGTTTTGTTCAGATTACGTACCGTCAAACGCGTTCGGGTGTCTCACGTAGCGGCGCGCAAATGACGTAAAACACATGAAAACATGAATGATTTAATGATCACTCATGACGTGTGTGTGTGTGTGTTCCTTGTGTTATCTGTGTTGTGATGTGATCATTTTGTTGCTAAATCACTGTGTGTGTGTGTGTGTGTGTGTGTGTGTTTGCTGGTTTTCTGAGGAGATTATGAAGCTCCGCCCACCACACAAACACACACACACACACACACACAATCTTAACCCTTGTGTGGCTTTTCATATTTTCTCAATATAATTTTATTATTAAAATATAATAATTACTAGATAGATATGTTTTAATGATTGTTTTATATAATTATTATTTTAATTTTTACTTTAACGCTGTTTACTTTATCCCAATTACAAGCAACGTAAGTAGTATATGATGAACACCTGTAATTTACCTTTGCTAAATAACATGATAAAATTTACTAAAATGTACTTTTTGACAAAATATACATGCAATGTGTAAAAATATTTTAAATAAATACGTATTTTTGGGGTTGAAAAACAATAAGTTGCATGTTTTCCTTTTTATTAGCTGTTTTTATAAGGTGCTTTTATTAAATTAATATAAATATTATATAAAGACAATGAAATTAATACTGTTTTATATTTTAGGCTAGAGATGATTAATTCAGATTAAAGTAACGCGAAAAAACACTTTGTCTCCCTCTAGAGGCGATCAAATTTCAAGACCATATACAAATAAAAGAAATATGATTTATATTAAAAAGTCAAAACAAGAGTACTGTGTCATAATTAAAGATTAGAATATACTAAATTTATGCTACAAATATACTACATCTACATTTATTTGTTTTAAAGCATAAAACTATTTTTATACAAACAGGAGATGAGTTTTGTTATTAAGCATTGCTTTCTTTATATAATTTCTTTATTTGGCATTTGTTGCAAAAAAGCCAAATCCTCCAAAGCTTTACTTTTCACTGGAACCATACATCTCTAACCATACATTAATGTTTTTCCACAACTTAAGAAATTGTGGGTTTCACATGCAACAGATGTTTGTCATGGTCATTTACAAAGATATTATACAAAAAATATACATATATATTCTAAAATATATCTGTTGTAACCTAACCGCTGTGAACCAAATACAAAAATATATCATGACCATGAGTTGAACATAAACGGAAAGATCTTGCAGACATCAAACTACTAGTCAAAAGCTAAATGGGGCTTCAAGATGACAAACTTCTTTACAACTGTAGTTAAAGTCCTAGTTTTGACTCTACCCCTGCCATTCACATATACAAGCACACACTTTACGCAGTCATTCACAGTCTATTTTATGAACCAGAAGTGATACACACACACACACATACATTCAGAATCCAAGCACACATAATCACGACGGTTGTCCATCTTCTGAAGGAGGCGGAACCCCCTCCACAGTCTCTACAGCAGCCGCAGCGTTCGAGCTGTTGGCGTTCTGTAGGAACTTTCTCAGGTCCTTCAGGGCTGGTCTGAACATCTGAACGAGAGCCAGAAGAGCGGCCTGCGTGCCCTCCAGAGCCTGAGCCTGTCTCTCCTGCGCACAGGCCTGAGCCTCCTGCGAGCGCCGGATCATCTGCAGCAGATCGTTCTGGTTCTCCAGGTGCTGGGAGATCTCACGGATGTGCAGGTTGGTGACCCGGTGCTCCTGGAGCAGTTTGGCGGAGTTGAGGGCGATGCGGCTCTTTAGCTCTTGAGGTTTGGAGGAACACTCGGCCTGTGCCGCCAGCATCTCCACCGGCGTGACCGTCACCGGGGTCTCTGTGGTGCAGTACTCCACCATCCCTTCCTCCAGTGTGTGATAGGTCGTTTCATCTGCACAGACACGGTCACACACATGACCTTAATATAGTTACGATTCAAGATGAAGAGCATGAATCAAACTGAAATCTTACCTTCAATAGTTTTTATTTCACATGTTGCTGCTGTTGCAGGTTGAATACCTGTGCAGAGAAAGTTTCATTATAAGCTTTAATTAAGCATTTAACAATATTTTTTATTATATTATATATTTAGTTATGTGCTATAATTTAAATAATATAGATGTTGTACTAAACAAAAACTGTAGTTGGTAGTTTACATACAACATACCCTTATGAAAATAAAACCAAGGTTTTATTATAATAAAAGTGTAGTATCAATGTTTTTGGTGGTTTGTATTACAATAGTTTTACTACAAATATCATTGTTAAACTATAGTAACTGTGATGATATAATGGTAAACTTGTGGTTACTATTTTACTACAAATACCACAGGTAAAGTATGGTTAAACCTGTAAAAATAAATACATTTGAAATAATAATAAATAAAAATAAATTTTAAATAATTTTCACTATACATCAACTACAAAAATGAAATGATTGTATCTGGAGTAAAAACGGACACACATCACAAATGAAAAATACTATATGATTAATTAATTCATATTTATTAAAGAGTAAACTTTTAATTGTAAAAATATACTTTAGTATTTTAAAGTAACAAGTTTGTTGAAGTATTAATCTGTAATATTAAGTATACAAAATTGATAAACTGTAGTACTTTAAAAGTACTGGAATTTTACCACAATTTATTATAGTAAATACTACTACAGTATTCTACAGTATTCATTAATATTTGCTAAGGTGAATTGAAAGACTGCAGTAAATATATTTCCTATAGTAAGGTGTAAAAGCACTATATTATCTTTATGGCATTTTATTACAGTTTACTACAGTAAGTACAGTACAGTACAGTGTGAGTGATGGTTTCTGCATGTTCATGTACGCAGGAGCGCAACACTAACGTCACTGTCTTACTTTGCGCCAGCGCTGCAGTGGAGCTGATGGGCGCCGCAATCTCCGCGCCCGCCTCCGCCGCCGGCAGGCTGATGATCGTCGCTTCTCCCAGCAGATTACAGATGCGCTGCTGCATGGAGGTGAGGATGACGGGCACAGAGGAGCAGTCGCCCGTGCCCTCCATAGCCGCTCGCGCCTGCGCCACTTTCCGCCGCACCTCCGTCTTAAGGTCGGACCATTTCTTCTTGACTTCCGCGAGCTCGCGCTGGCAGGTGGTCACGGCGTTCACGCGCTTCATGATCTCGATCCACGCGTTGTTCTTTGCTATATGCGTGACGCCCGCGTTAAAATGATTCACCAAAATGTGTTTTTGTTTTTCCATCTCCTCCACGATGATCTCCACCTCCCTCTCAGAGAAGTTCGTTTTTCTCTTTTTAGCCTGAGATGCCATAGTGGGTTTAATAAGAGTTGTGGGGTAAAATAGAAAATTGCGTAGAATACGTAAAAATAGTAAGTTTTTGCTACCGCCAAGATTACGCAGCGTAATGGCTTCCTGAATCGACTTCTCTTCCAACAACAGCGTTCGCGGACGTCCCGCCTATCTGTGCTCCTATTGGTTGAGTGTTGCAACCAGAGTCGTCGTTCTTTCTTCTCATTGGTGGAAAGTGTTGTCAATTAAAGCGCACTGGACAGCGGATTTTTGTTCACCAGAAGAGGGTGCAAAACGATAAGAAACTGCTAGAAAACATTCACACACAGTCAATACATGAAAACAAATTATTATAATTTATATTATCATAATATCATGACCAAATATATTTAAGATACTTAATATATGTACAATACCAGTCTAAAGTGTAGACAAAACTTGTTTCACATTATTTTTAAAAATCCTTTAATCTGAATATCTGAAGGTTTATATTTCAATGTATGAATTTACAAACAAAATGTAATTGTGCCAATATATTAATTTCTTTCATTAGAAATCTAAAATTGTATGTAAAATAAAAAATAATATTTTTTTTAAACAATGAATAAAAAGTAGTCAATAAGACTCCAGCATAGATAGAAATTTCTGTTTAAAAACTTCTCAGGTTGAGATATCAAGAAACTGAATGATGTATGATTTTACAAACTCTAGACAAAGGGTGAATACTTCTGAAGTTATAATTTTTTTTAATAATTATATATTTTTTGCAGCTAGAATTCTTCATTTAGCCAACAAAGAGTGACATAATAAACAGAAGCCCTTATATCCGCTTGTCTCCAAGACTGTTGTCAAAACAGAACGTCTAAAAATAGTTAAAGAACACTGACAGGATGGTCCCGTCATTGACAAGCCTGTGCAAATATATAATCTTTTACTCAGGATTTACTCTGTGGCCTTTCTGGGTTAGGTTATGGGGTAACCGGGTTAGGCAAAATATCATTTTCCTTTAAGGGGACCTCCTTTAGTGAGGGTTAGGTTTTGGGGTAGGTATAGATATTTCTACAGCAATAAACTAACTATCAATAAACTATGTTGACCCAAGAACATGTCACTTGGCAAGGTGGCAAAAACCGGCTGAGCATACAAATTTACAGCTAAATATCAAACAGTCATAAATTGTAACTGAAATAGGTGGAATCCAATGCTTTGAAGTTCAGTCACAGCAAACAACAAATGTAATAAAAATAGGATGTTTCTTGAAATTGGCTTCATATAAATAATAGCAGTGGTGTTATAATAGTCCAGGAGTAACCATTCTGAGAATTTGGTTTTGTGTCATAACTTAAGAAATCTAAATTCTTAGAAAGAGATCAATTATTCAGCTGGAAGGAATTTATCAGAGAAGTTCAAAGCTGCCTTTGAATAGTAAACACATCACCAGACCCATGTGAAGTTATATTAGATTTTAATTATAATATATTGTTGAATGGTCCACAGCAAAGTTTGTCCTTTAAAACTCATTCATTAATTCAATATAAAGATGCTCAGGTGTTGCAACTGTTACCTTTGCCATTTCATCTCTGAGACATCTTGTATTGGCCAACACTAAAGTACATATTAATTGCACACGTTCTTCACACGAGAGAGAAAATTGCCCTTTGCTGTTTGATTGTAAAGCTGAGGTCTGTCCTGGGGTCATAGTTGTTTATATCACAGGGCTTTCATCTGGAGAGCTGGCAGGACGTTGTGTTAAAGGTCTGTTTCAGTCCTAATGTAATGACAACATAACACAATTCAAATGTCAGAACGCCCGGGGCCAGAGAGTAAAAGTGAGGGGGTAATCAATATATTTAAACCTTTCAATTTAATTCTTGATAGCCAACAATGTCATCATGAACTTTACCACTTAAAAAAATGTTGTTTTTAAGCATTTACAGGTTGTTACCTCTCATTTTCTATAGTGATTGTAATTTAGAACACTTGCTTTTATACAAACAAATATATAAATATATATTATATTGTTATTATTTATTTAATTTTTCTTTACGTTTTATTTTATGTAAATTTTCTATTAAAATCTGCATTTACAAAATAACCACATGTGTAAGTCGTTTTTTCTTGAAGCTTAGCTTTTCTGTTGTTGTGATTGATAGAGCATTTGAAAATCTCAGCAAAATCTTTGTTGACATGTTTTTGTTATGGACCACTGAGAGATACCCTGTTAAGCAGTAGATAAGACATCCTGTTTTTCACCTGCCATTCTGAACTCCAGGTAAAGTTTATCAGATACACTTCAAGGCATCAACTATCAGACGTAATCCAGTATGACATCAAAACAAACAGGACATTCTGTGTCATGCACATTCACCTGGATCTTGACCTTGTCTTTGTACTGTGGTTAATCTTCACCTTATACAGCTCGTCCACTATAGGCTAAACTTTAAGTTTGTATATTGTTTAAAATCTTATATGACTAGACTGTTTACATCTGCATGTAAAGAATGTATTTGTACGTGACATAAACACTTAAATGATTAGGACTTGTGCTTTTGGGGGGGGGGTCTTATCAGTATACTGTACATGTGCTGTAATTTAGTGTTCAGGATGCTGATTATTCAGTGTTACCTGAAAACATGTTTTGTTGTATTCCATAATTATAGTATGTATAGCCAGTATATTATGTAGCAGACTACATTAAATGATATAATAGATTTATCTAAATAAAAAATATCATATCAAACAGCAAATGTATTTTTGTCCTAATATTCTATCATGCTTTATATTTATAGTATTAATATAACAGTGTTAATACTCTTACACTGGACTCACCCCACCAGCCCATCTGATGTAATAAGAGAACTGTACCGACTCCAAAAGCTTGTGTCCACCTGTGTTAGTGATCCTCACTGTGTGACTGCTCTAAAATTAGTTTTTAGAGAGCACTGGAGTCAGATTCCATCACAAGACCCATCTAATGTTCTCCTGGGATGTGACTATATCATACAGTAGAAAAGTCCAAGTAATTATGAATGCTGGAATATGTCAAAACTGCACTTTTGATGTATGTTTACGTGCAAATGTCAGCCATGCCATACTGATCGCTATCCCAAAGTTAAAATTAAAATTAAATCATGATTTTTCATAGTCAGATAAAGTGCTTTTTCAGAATTGTCACATTCATAACAGTTCATATTCCTCATAAATAAACACATGAAAATTATAATAAAATAACTATTTTATGTTATTTGAAGTGTCATCTCTTCTTCATTTGTTGGGTATTATTGCTTCTGGTTTGTGTATTTTAATTCACAGAAATCCCACAAAGTATGTTGACACTCAAAAATGTTTTTGCCACATTCATAACACATGTATATTTCCATTTTTTTAAATAGATAACTCGTGTATAGACTGATATTTTTATGCAGGTTACAGATGGTAAATAAGTTAGTGTCCCCCTTTCCATAGAATACCTTATAAATCTCTTCAGATCCAGTTTTGGCACGATTGCTTATACTCCAACAGACTCTTGACGTAATTTTGCAACCGGAGCAGACAGCTTTTGCTGCAGGATTATGCCTTACAAAGTGCAGCTACAGTCAGCAGACACCAACCATAACTACAGAATTACTATTTATATCTGGACTAATTAACATTCATTTAATGATACCAATCCCATGACATTTTTGTCTGAAAAGTATATTTAGTCCTTATTAGATAACCAACAATATTATTTACCAGTGTGCCTATCTGACCTTTTTGCAAGCACTTTAAACCGATAAATCATTGACACGTTTATGGACTGAAAGTACAATTTTCATTTGAACCAGGATCATATTTACTTTGATTACTTTAATTACTTTAATTTGTCTCCTAATATTTGTAAGTCGCTTTGGATAAAAGCGTCAGCTAAATGCCTAAATGTAAATGTATGTAAATTTGCTTTTAGGGGTAATGTGATGATAAACATACAATCCACAATAAAAGAGTACAATACGAGGGTCAAATGTGACAAAGTACAAGAAGGTTGGTCATGTTTTAAATAATAAATATAATTTAAATATGTAAAACTTAAAACATATGTAAATGTAATTGCACTGCATGAGCAATTACATATATATTGCTAATTTTTTTTATGGAAATTAGTTAATACATATTATATTCATATATAATGAATATATTAACTAATTTCCATAAAGAAAACTAATGAATTTGTTTCACTTGAGTAAATTATGTGACTTGTCACGTATTGGAAATTTCTCAGCAGCATCACACGTGCTTCAGTTTTACACAGCGTAGTAAAAGGGGCGGAGCTTACATGCCAAAGACATTCAATGGCATTGGTTTACAATTGGACATCATTCAAATCTACGTCAGGGGTTCTTCTTATCAGCCAATCAGAGACCGCTGCTCGTGACTGAATGGGCGTGTCTAAGGATTTTTCTCGGCATGATCAGCCGCTTTACCGGCATTCCAGCGTTTCACCGCCGGCAGGCGAGACTGTTCTTGTGCTATTTATTTATTTGTTGTCGTAGACTTTTATATTATTTGGAAGATGTTGTGCCTGTGCCTATACGTGCCTGTTCCCAATTCCGATCAGATAGAAGTGGAGTATTTTGAGTCGAATGGATTACCATCCGAGCTGAAGTCGCTCTTTAAACTCAGTGTCCTTCTACCGTCCCAGGAATTCTCTACCTATCAAAAATGGAGGAAGGTAATCGATTTTTACCTCATTTATCAATGAAACATTATTTTTACATATCTCATTTAACCTACTCGTAAACTTACGTTTTTAAATAACTACAATTTTTTACTCATGACTCATGAGATGTTTCCGGTTTTCGGTCCTCTTTCCGTTCAAATGACCATATATGGAGTTCTACATCCTGAAATGATAAAAGCGCTCAGTTTTATTATTCTAATACGTTTTGAAATGTGCATCTATTTTTATATCTGTTATTTTTCATTCCTAGTAAGTTACAATGACAGATTAAAATCTAAATCCTTGTTTAAATCATTTAGACTTATTAGGTGGCATTAAGAAGTAGTACAGACCCCTTTGAAACATGATTTTCTCAGTTCAAGGTCTCTCATATCTTTCCCTGTTTCAGTTTGACAGCTGCTGGCATTCACACACTAACCTTTACTGATTGTGTGATGGTTTACAGATGTGCTGAATTAGATCTTCTTGCATTAAGATGTTTTTGATGACCTTCTGTCCCACAGAAAACACTGAAGACTGAAGAGAAAGACCTTGATGGGCAACTAGACTTTGAAGAGTTTGTTCACTACCTCCAAGACCACGAGAAAGATCTGAAGCTCGTCTTCAAGAGCCTGGACAGGAAAAATGCAGGTATTACACTTTGTAAAATGTGATCTAATTATTAAAAATCTTTCTATGTGAAAGCCTGATGGACACCTGTGCTGTTTTGTGTTACTCTCAGGTCAGGTGAATGCCAGTGACATCGTGGATTCATTGCGAGATCTTGGTGTCCATATTTCTCTACAGCAGGCGGAAAGAGTCCTTAAAAGGTAAAACTTGAAAAATAGATAATAAATATGAATAATGATATTTGAAGTTTTTGGTTTGATGAATAATCTGATGGTTTAATTACCTGTTGACATTCATTAAACACTTTTCTGTTTGTCACGATTGTCTTGTGATCACCTGTAGCATGGACAAGAATGGGACGATGAGCGTTGACTGGAATGAATGGAAGAAGAATCCTTCACTACAGCCTGCTGAGAACATACCAGAAATCATTCTGTACTGGAAACATTCGACTGTAAGCATTTCTCTTACTAACATAAACACTGATTGTACAGGCAACATCATTCACAATCTGATTAAAGTCCTATTAAAATTTGCCTTGCTTGGAGCTTAGGCCGTAGTTTTACAGTATGATACATGTATGAAGACGGATGGCACCTAAAAATACCCGTCCCGGTGGAACACTCCGATCTAGAACAGGATCCCGTTTAATAGGTGTAGAATTGCAGATACTAAATCCTAACTAGTGTGCATCACGAGCAGCATCTAATTCTGTATGGCAGGAGTTCACTGCTATTAATATGACAGCAAAAATGTCCAGTTAATGTCAAAGTACCCAAACTGGTCTTATTATGGGGTTCAAGGTCTATATGCTGAGCATCCATTGAGTCAGTGGCTTATTTTAATCGTGAATTTTAATATCAGTAACCTACTTAGATTCTTATGTAACGCCAGTATAAACCGGACTGCGGTCTTCAGCCTTTGTCCTTCAGTGCGTAATGAGAAGGATGCAGGAATCTGACCCTCTGTGGCAATGGGCAAAGGTTCACAAGGGTTTACAACGTACGCAATGGATTTTGAAATCAAATAGTACCTTTGTGCTTTAAAAAACTCTCAGACTAGTTGTAATATTTTCGTCAGTGGTCTGGTCAGACCCGCTGACGCACATGCTGACGTTGCCAAGGCCATATTACAGCAGTTGACTGCTCGTGAAATCGCTATAGTTTACTTAAGCCAAACAATGTCTATTTGATAAAACATTATTGATTAATTGAAATCGACACGATTATTGTCATGAAATGAGAGTTGTGTGGCTTTTGATGTCTTTTTAGATCTTTGATGTGGGTGAGAATCTCATGGTTCCAGATGAGTTCACCACAGAGGAACACATGACTGGAATGTGGTGGAGACATCTGGTCGCCGGTGGAGGTGCCGGAGCCGTTTCTCGAACCTTTACCGCCCCTCTCGATCGACTCAAAGTCCTCATGCAGGTAGGATTTGTCTTTCGCACACTCATCAGTCCTGGTTGAAATGTTGTGAAAAGTCTTTTGAAAATCCCACTCATGACTTTATGAGCCATTTTCAGTTATCATTTTTCTTCATCTTAAGAGAAATGTTTCATAACTTTACAGGAAGTCTATAGTAAACTTGTTATCTAAAAGTCATAAGTACATAAGTTTCCAGGGAAAGGATATTAACTGAATAAATCAGTCAAACGGCCAATCAGAATTTAAGATGTCAAGCACACCCTTTATCCAGTGCTCCGATTGGTTAGATAAGCGAGTGTTTCTCAAGTCCACCTTTGATTTGATGTTGGCACCGCTCGTGTTGGCGATAGTGAAGATCTATGTCAGCTGGTCAGACTTTGATCAGTCAGCGACTCGGTCCGAGTCCTTTCACCTACATTTGAAAAATTTAACTTTGTTCCCTGTTGTCAGATCCTAAAATCTCTTAATAGTACACAATGACCTTATTGCTTACTGTCAACATATTGATGCCATCTGTCATTTGTTCTCCTGTCTCAGGTGCACGGTTCCCATAGCAACAACATGTGTATCGTGAGTGGGCTTACACAGATGATCAAGGAAGGAGGAATGCGGTCGTTATGGAGGGGAAACGGTATTAACATCATTAAAATCGCCCCTGAATCAGCCTTAAAGTTCATGGCTTACGAACAGGTACCTGAACTGACGTGACTTTTTAAAAACAAATGATATCTTGTGGCAATAAAGTAATCGTCTCTGTTATGCATCTTCAGATCAAGCGTCTGATGGGCAGCAGTCGGGAAACTCTGGGGATCACAGAACGTTTTCTAGCGGGTTCCCTGGCAGGAGTTATTGCTCAGAGCGCCATCTATCCAATGGAGGTGAGAATCTGTCATCTAAACCTTTTTTGTGGGATTCATCCTGTTATGTGTTTGTATTCACATCTGTGATGTCACATGTTCAGGTTCTCAAAACTCGCTTGGCGTTAAGAAAGACTGGTCAGTACAAAAGCATCTCAGACTGTGCCAAACAGATCCTTTGGGGTGAAGGAGTCTCAGCGTTCTACAAAGGCTACGTACCCAACATGCTGGGCATCATTCCATACGCTGGCATTGACCTGGCTGTCTACGAGGTGAGCAGAGAAATTCTATGTAAAGCAGTTATTGGTGCTGTATTTCAAGAAGATAAAAAAACGTATTCTTTCCCAACCTTTTCTTAATTAGACGTTAAAAAACACTTGGCTTCAGCGTAACGGTATGGACAGTGCGTATCCAGGCGTGTTTGTGCTTCTGGCCTGCGGTACCGTCTCCAGCACGTGCGGCCAGCTCGCCAGCTATCCTCTAGCTCTCGTACGGACACGCATGCAGGCACAAGGTAAGCTCTCTTTTTGGTTTTCTTTTTTATAATTCTGATTTCACACAACGGTACTGATATGACCGTTAGCAGCAGCTCTAGCATCTCATGATCTCTCGTCTGTTTGGTCTTTAGCCACGGTTGAGGGAGCGCCCCAGGTCTCCATGACGGGGTTATTCAAACAAATCCTAAAGACGGAGGGGCCGACTGGTCTGTACCGGGGTCTGACTCCAAACTTCCTGAAGGTCATCCCTGCCGTCAGCATCAGTTATGTCGTCTACGAACACATCAAGTCGACTTTAGGAGTGCAGTCAAGATAAGAAGCCTGTGAAGGGACATGAAGTGTAAATCTCTGGGTTTTGAACCTCGAGGTGTGGAAGTCATCTCATTCTGTGAATGTGAGAGAGAGAAGAAGCTATTTATTAACATGCACAATTGAAAGTATTTTATCAGGGGAAAAGGAAGAATTACTCCCTTAACATGTAACATTATTTATTAAGTGTGTTAGATCAGTAAGAAAATAACCACTGTGATGAAGTCTGAATGTCAGAAAGCTGAAATCAGGGACCAACCTTTTGTGTGTGAGCCCAGATAATGTCGATCTCTGCAAAGTGCTGTTGTTGTTATCGTGCGAGCGGTGCGGGAGTGTCCAACACTACAAAAAAGATTTTATGAAATCGATTCATGCTGAACTTGCACTGCTCATACTAATGCTGCTTTGTAAAAAGTGAAATATTTATACGAGAACCAGATATTTATTTATGTTGTGGGGCATCTGATGGAGAGTTTTACCAATGTTTCTTGGCACCTTTAATGAGCACATCTTGCATTAAAATCTGTGTTTTTTCTCCTTAATTATTCATCTGTTTAACAGAATTCTACATCTCATTTTATTTCTATAAGTCTGCACATACTGAAGTTCTTAGTTTTGCCCTGATATGTAAGAGAATGTCTGGTTGATTTTTCAGAATTGAAGCACTTTTAGTCAGATTTGAATGGAAACTTTATCTGTTGAATGTGTTCTGTTGTTATTAATGTGTGTGAATGTTTTGTAATTGGGGACCAAATGTTCCATTAATAAATGCACATTATATGCTCATTTGCAGTGTTGCTTGGGTTCATGTACACTAGTTAAAAATACAAAATGTCAATGTTTGTGAGAAGTTATGATGTGAAATGTGGAAACTCAAGCAAGTAATTTAAGTTTCATTCTAACAGTCTTGTTTAGGTTTGCTGTTTTAGACCTTAAATATGATTTATTTTTTCAATAAAATATTTTACTATTCAGAATTGCTTTTATTGTTTCTAAATGTTCAAAAATTGAGCAAATGATTGAACATATTCTCTTAAAACTTGGATTAATAATTCAAAAGTTAAAAAGTTAGTATTTTAGTAAAATATTTTAACATCTAGGTGTTTTTTATGAATAACTTAATGATAATAAACCCTAACTTTGGACAACAATGAAAAGATTATAGTTGTAGACTGACTAAAGGTTCAGACCCAGTTACACACAAACTGATTTCTACAGTCACAATTAAACCCGTCATGCAAAACATTGTTCTTGATACGTGATTAAACACTGCCATCTGTAGTCCAACTGCAAACAACAACCTTTCTTTTTTTAGACCTACTACTGCTCTGACAAAACTACTGTACTACAAAACATCTGCATTTTAAATGATTCAAATTATTAATTTAAATAAAAATCAGAAAGATATGTTTCCTCTATAGATATCACCATGACCTCCATGCTGTGGATTATCGCCTTACTTTGAAAGCGTCATTCAGGGGCTTTTATTTTGAAATTTGAACAAGCCCTTCTCCCGGAAATGTCAGACAACACTAAGAAAAATGAAAACAGACAGCGATTCTAAAACTAGTCAAAGTGTCTGTTTGTACTAATATATTTTGATGTATAATAACTGCATTAAATATATTCATGTTTGTTTATTTATTTATTTTTTAACGGAGAGTCATAATGTTTAAAAACATGTTCAGATCAGGCTGTTTAGTGCGAACTGTACATGTAACCCTCACCTGGCTTATAACTCTAGTCTTATTTCTTCATAACACAGGTAAATGTGATGGTTTAATAGTCTCTGTGATGTAGTAAGTAACATTTAAACACCATGTTGTGTGTATACAATAAGTAATCTAATCACAGTACTTCTGAACTGTATGCAGATCTTCAGAAGTGTCATCAGAGAGGAGATCTCTTACAGCCGGTCATCTTCAGCTCTATAGTTCTGCTCTCTGTGCTGCTATACTTCACTGTGTCTCTCATGGATCCTGGTTTTGTTCTGTCTGACAAAGACACAAAGGTACTCTAATGAATGGCTTTATCAGATGAGATTTTACTAACTGTATAATCTAGTCAAATCTTTGGTTTCTTTCAGGTAACTGTAGTGGATGAAGAACTGGAAAAGATGATTCCTGAAGAGCAAAGTTCCCCAAAGCAGCGACGATGTGGCTACTGTTTCTTACTGGTACTCAATAGATCTTTGTTTTGTATAGACTGAAATATTGGCTGATTAATCTACTCGTTATTCGTCTAATAAACTGATCAGACTTGAGACTTGACTATTTAATTAGCCCACCATATATTTTTTTAAATTATCAGTCTGTGTTTAAAAACTAAAACAGCATTAAGAACAACAATGAAGATGCAATCCAACACCGATAATACCGTATACAGGAATAAATGTGTGATATGACAATTTGTAACTCTTTCTTCTCATTTATGTAAACCAGCAACCGATGAGGGCAAAGCACTGTAAAATGTGTAAGCACTGTGTGAGGCGTTTTGACCATCATTGCCCCTGGATTGACAACTGTGTTGGAGAGAGAAATCACAAATGGTTTCTACTGTATTTGTGTGTTCAGTTTGTTGCTTTATCCTGGACACTACAGGCTGCATGGTGAGTCACAACAAAGTGTGTGTGTAAGCGTATATTGTGTCTATCATGATCCCATAAACACACAGGTGTTATATCAGACAGGCCTTTAGCAGACACATGACATACTTGCTGTCGTGATATATGTGAGTCGGATAACACTGTGCAAATTACTGTTTATTGTGTCACACTGTGTACTGTTCCACATACTTTACATACATTTTTTTTTAAATTAGTAGGCAGTGTAAAAGTATTTAGCATACTATGAAATAAGCATAAGTTTTCCATTTCAAACACAGACCCTAAATGAGCAATTTATCAAACAGATTGGCATTTTGAAGCATTATACTTCATAGTCTAGTGTATTTGAAAAATCTAATAATAATAATATTGATGTATGATTTACAGTATGCTTATGTGTCTGTAAGGTCTGGCATGGCTTATTCCCTCACCTGGCAGCAGTGGTTCACTCAGAACGCCTTTCTTCTCGGGGCACTTGGAGTAACAGGGCTGTTTTCTGTGGTCGTGTCACTTCTGCTGTGCATTCATGTGTACCTGGCATCCATTAACACCACCACATGGGAGTTCATGTCACGACACCGCATCTTCTACCTCAAGCACTGTGACTCGGAGGACAATCCTTTTGACAGAGGGGTGATATGCAACTTGTGGGATTTCTTCTGTATCTGTGGAACTGTGGCGTGGGAGAGAATTTACATCAGACACAATAATGTAACTGTATGAGGAAAGCTGTGGCTGCTGGTGGAGCATTTAATGTTGATGTAGTTCATGTTTGATTGGGTCTCCTGTGGCCCGATAGAGAATCTTGATGGTATTTTACACTGATTAAGTGTGTGATTTTGAGTACTACACCTGATGATATTGTGTTGTGTACAATATTAATTATTAATGTAAGTAATTAGTAATTTTATACCTTAACTATAAGGGTGTTTTAATCAAGTAAAATTTGATTTGCTGTGTTTTATATTGTTTTTACTGATGAATGGCAAAATGTATATATGTAACAAATGGTTCTGAAGACAGTTCTATAGTTTCAATTAAGCCTTACTTGTTACTAGTTTGCATATACAGTATATTTTTAAAACATGACAAAATAAACTTTTGCACAAAACTTTAATTAGTCTGTTTGTATAATCAGATAAAGTTCAGTAGAACTGAATTGAATGTGAAATAAAATCACACAAACTCACGAGATATAAATCAATCCTGATTGTTAATTGATGAGCAACAACTTCAATCGTGTCTGACTCGAAATAATCCAAGAACATATTTTGTATATAATATTAGAAGTCTTCTTGACCATGCGATGTTTAAATCAATTTATCTAACTAAACCAATAATATGGAAAACCATCTTAAATGAAGTCAGCACAGCACAGATGTTGTTGATAAGGTTAAATGAGTGCAGTCCTTTTATTATGTATTTCGTCAACAACCATTTTACTTTCATTTAGCGACATGTTATGAGAGAGCTCGTCGAAATCCCGCCCTTTTTGTAGCGGCTCCACGCCCCGCCCCGCATCCCCTGCGCTGCCCAATCAGAGCGCAGTATCGAGGGCGAGCGTCAAGCGCGGCGGGTTGTTCTGGAAGGGGCGGAGTTGATTTTCGAGCTCATGCGGGGCGCGTTCCGTCCGAAAGAGCGCGTGAGAATCTGCGTTCGCTGTAAGTTTTTGTGCGTGGACGAGCACGGACTCACTGACTTCTGTTCTGCTTTTAAATCTACAACAAATCTCCACAGAGCGAGTTCCGTGTGGAGTTTGCGAGCCACATCCCTCGATTCTCACTGAAAAACTCTCGTCGTGATCAGTGAAATCATGTCTGCCTCAGCGGCTAAAGTCAGTAAAAAGGAACTGAACTCGAACCACGATGGAGCGGACGAGACCTCGGGTAAGCGGCCATTTTCACTTTCTTTTATGACGCTTACATTGATACCGTAGCGGTGTAATGAGCGGGGTCTCGCGTGCGTTTAGCTCATGTGGCGCGGTTATGATTGGCCGCGGCTCCGGCTGGAGGTTCGCAAGCGGGCCGTTGTCGGAGGCCATGTTTGATTTCTGCCCGTCCGCGCCACAAAGCCCCATTATGCGCACGGGCCGTTGCATTTCAAAACGCTTCGCGCGGGAGTTCATTTCTCATGCTCGTGAAAACTAAACCCACGCGGGTAAATAAAGCGCGTGAAACGAGCCGAGCGGAAGCCGCCGCGCGCATCTTTATTGTTGTGCTTTAGCTTAGCCGAGCCGCGACTCCGCCATGATGTAGCGCGCGCTAACTGTTCATTATGCGCTTTAAAGGACAAATGATGAGAGAAACGGATAACGTTGCGACTTTAATCCGTCCGAACCGTTCGGGCTCGCGGCGGAAACAGGTGCAGCGCGTGCTCGCGGAGCAAAAAGTGACTGTGTGCACATTTAAAGCACGCGGCATCCGCGCGGATCGGTCTGATCTCATTGCGTTCACCTCGAACAGCATTATTTTTTCATGCACGTGTTAATAAATCAGTATTTATTGATCAACACGCAAGTGCGTATATTCGAGAAATTGGGAATAAAATTTTTTTTTTTTTAGTTTAAAATGTACATACGCGATATGGTTTAAGTGACGTCTTGCATTTAATTTGTTTACTTTTATTACTTTCCCCACTTAGAAAAAGAGCAACAAGAAGCAATCGAGCACATTGATGAAGTACAGAATGAAATTGACAGGTATGATGGTTTTTAAGTCCATTATAGTGCGAGTCTTTCATATAAAATTAATTTTTCAGAAAGTAATCAAAGGACAGTTTGTTTTCTCTATGAAATGTTTGCTTCAAACCTAAAAGTTTCTTTCTCCGTCCAGACTGAACGAGCAGGCGAGTGAGGAAATTCTCAAAGTCGAACAGAAATACAACAAACTTCGCCAGCCGTTCTTTCAGAAGAGATCAGAACTCATAGGCAAAATACCCAACTTCTGGGTCACAACATTCGTCAACCACCCACAAGGTATGGTGTAAGACGGCCTGTATGCTTTTATTATGTGATTGTTGTTTTGTGAATGAGTTTCTTCATAACATTGTTTGGTTGTGTAGTCTCAGCTCTTCTCGGTGAGGAGGATGAGGAAGCACTTCATTATCTGACCAGAGTAGAGGTGACAGAGTTTGAAGACATTAAATCAGGCTACAGAATAGATTTTGTAAGTATTAATAATCTTTCTTTGTCTAAACAGCTTTTCTATTTTCAAAACTCATGGCCTCTTTGTGTGTGTTTTTTAGTATTTCGATGAAAACATGTATTTTGAGAACAAAATCCTCTCCAAAGAAATTCACCTGAATGAAAGTGGAGACCCAACCTCAAAGTCAACAGAGATCAAATGGAAGCCAGGAAAGGTTTGTGTGATGTTTGTCAATTATTTAAGTGATGACTTCACTCGCCTGAATGTATTCTCTCAAAAAGTTGTACAGTTGTTGGGTTCTATGTGACACTTTTTTTCTTATAAAGGACCTCACAAGCCGCTCCAGTCAGACACAGAGTAAAGCTGGCAAGAAGAGACAACATGAAGAACCAGAGAGTTTCTTCACCTGGTTTACAGATCATGCAGATTCAGGGGCGGATGAATTGGGCGAAGTTATTAAAGATGACATCTGGCCAAATCCTCTACAGTACTACTTGGTGAGGCTTGGAAAAATATCCAAATAAACACCAGCATTTGTCATTTTGTGTATGATTTGTTTGACTTTGCATTGCTTTGTTTCCTGTCAGTTAAATGATGTGGTTGGATATTTTTTCCTTATTAAGCAGCTGAATGGAAATTCAGTGTAATTGAATAGAAATTTGCATTTAAACCTCATCTGATCTGATGCACACAGGTCCCAGACATGGAAGATGAGGAAGGAGAGGGTGAGGAGGATGAGGAAGATGAAGAAGGACTGGATGATATCGATGAAGAGGGTGAAGATGATGGAGAGGATGATGATGATGATGGAGAGGTACGTGATTAAAAAGCTTGGATGTTAATCCTAAAAATTTAGGAAAGGAATGTTAAATTGTGCATACAAATTAGAATGGTTGTCTGCTTTCAGTTGTCAGTCACATGTTGTATTTCTATTCAAACATTTTTAGATTAGATCATCAAAAGTTTCCATCACTGGATGGTCGAACATTTATTTGTCTTTTGCTCTGTCACAGGATGATGAAGGTGAGGATGACTAAAGCTGGATTGCAGGAATATTATCCAGTCCCAGAATGCTTCTTTGGCTTTTTTTGGGGAGCAGGATGCTGCTTCAGATTATTTTTTGGTTTTGAACTCCATCTATTCCTTTATCCTGAACTTGCCATGTTGAAGTTCCCCTAACAGACTCTCAATAAACTGACTGCAAAATCCTGCCAACATGGCATTTACCATCTCAATTCCCAAATGCATTTCGAGGTAAAAAGCAAAACACTGTAGTATCGGCAGCAGCCATCTGGAGTAGACTTGCGAATAGTGTTTTCTTTTGTGTTTTTTTTATAAATATATATATGTACAAATATGTATAATTTTTTTCCTGTTAAAAGTTCAGTGTGGTTAATTGAACAGAAGCCATGGTGCGCAGTGATCTCCAGGGTTTTCTTACTTCATTCTTTGTGTTTAAATCCTTCAGTTTAATCAGCAGGTAGAAATCAGTCGTGTTATTCCCGTTACCTCTTGTACCCGTGTCTGTTCAGGAGGGTTGGAGAGAGAGGCTTTGTGGACACCGTTTTTTATTTTTATCTTGTCTTGTTTTACAGACATTCACCAGATTTGAAACATTTTTGATAAAGAAAATAAAATCCTTAAAACAGTAGCCTAACTATGCTTGTAAATTTTGACCTCACTGCCTGTATTACAATAAACTTCAAACTGTTTAGTTTTTTGTTCTAATAAAAACCATGTTTGGGATTCATTCAGTGGCAAAGAAAATGCAATGTTTTTTGTTTGTTTCTTTTAATAAAAACTTGTGGGAATCTATATTTTTTCCCATTGTGTCATGAACACCACATGGTTCTGTAGTCACATTAAATAATTCTCATAAAAATATGTTTATTAAATGGCATAATGTCAACTTCTGAAAGATTTGGGTGTCATCATCAGTGTGGATGCAAAGTGTTCCTGCAGTAACCTGTCTGCTATGAGCGCCACAAACGTCTGATCCGAACCTTCAAACTCCTCCCGGGTCACCGTGCTGGGCCAGTCGCTCGGCTGAAACGCCCAACCTTCACACAGAGACGAAAACTCAGTTTATTTGTCACAAACACAGGATACAACTTGCAGTAACATGTAGGTCAGGTCAACTTTTCCTAGACTGCAAGTAGTAAATGTAATGAAAGAGGATATTATACTACAACAGTACCAGGACAATTCCATTCAAAGGTTTTCATCATACTGATGGTTTAAATCCTCATGTGAGTCTCTCTCAAAAAGTTTATAAAGCATTTGTTTCTGTGTAAATCATGATTTTTCATAGTCAGATAAAGTGTTGTTTTCAGAATTGTCACATTCATAACAGTTCATATTCCTCCTAAATGAACACATGAAACTGAAATTACTAGTTTATGTTCTTTAAACAGTCATCTTGTTAGGTATAATTGCTTCTGCTTTATGTATTTTAATAACAGAAAGTTTGTTTCCTCTCATAAACGTGTGTTCTTTTTTGTCACATGTATATTTACATTATTTAAAATAGATAACTCGTGTATAGACTGATATTTTTCTGATGTCTGGACTCTATCAACAGGGTTTTAATAAATATAAACGGATAATTCAATATACATTCTCTGTACATACTTTATATTTAAAGTTTTGACTGTCACGTCCATAACACAGGAATTGCCCAAATAGCATATTTATACTCTGGTTAGTGTTGTAAAACATGGTTAATGTTTTGTAATGAAGTTACAGATATGGTTCATATTAAAGAGACTTCAGGACACCCACCCAAGTGTGTTTTGCACCGCGGGCAGGTGGCGACCGTCCACGAGTAACCGGGATACCAGGTGAAGTGTCCGTCAGCCGGCCAGTGCTTCAGAACATCCGCCTTCTTAAAAGTAACGACCTCAAACCGAAAGCCTTGAGGATTCTCGAAGAGCTGAACGGACACGCGCTTCTCACCGATTACCGTGTCGTTCCGGTGCGACAGCGCCAGGCGGCTGGCCACAAACCTCACGTCCGCGTCTTCCGCCACCTCGTGCCCGCAGGACCGGCACAGCAGCAGCCCCGAACACGCGACACCGAACCGCGCCCACTCAAACAGCAGCGCCACGACCCACAGAAACTTCGTGAAAAGCATCCTGAGAGGAAAGTTCCCGCGTCACGCCACAATAGAGTTCGACTGGATGCGACGCTGCGCAGACCGACATCAAAATACCGCGAGAACAGACTTCACGTCACGTTTTCAAATCGATCTCGCGTACGGCGTGATGTCACACAACGACCGGTGTGCGCTGCGTCGCATGAAGTCAAATACACCTCATCATTAACCTTAAAAACTGCGCACATTAATTGTTTTAACGTTTAGGAATTACTAATTGCACAAAAGTTTAAATTAGCGCAACAAACACTTTTCCCCAACTGCTTACAGCTGAAAAGATCCACAAACTTGCTCGGTCACAGACATGAGTACAGAACTATCGCCCCCTACAGGCTGGATGAACGGCAAAATTACTTCTTTAATATGCACTTCTTATCCGTCTTTGATGTAAAAACACAAGATCAGAGAAATAAACGAGTCTGTTTTGCACTTAAATGTGCTTGTTTAATCTTCATACTATACAATGCAAGTGTACATAATGCGATATACTTCATCTTTGTGCAATGATTTTCAAGGCCTTGAGGTTGGAGGGATACAGTGGTTACATCAATGACATTCATACGTATTAAAAACAGGAGATCATGTTTGCTCAAACACAAGACTAAGCTTAAAAAAAAAAACTAAAAGCTCCAATAAATTAATCAACAAATGAGAAGAATGCATCAACCCTCATGCAAGCACGTATTTAATCCACTGGACAGCAGCACGTTTTCTTTCTTATTTTAATGTAGCATACAGATGTTGTATAGGATTGGCTGATATCAAGAGGGACTTTGTGTCCACCAATCAGGTTCTCCAGAAGCCAGGATCCAGCTGACCCTTAGGAGATGGAATCTGCTTGGTTCTTAAAGAAGTCTGTGTAGGAAAAGACATACAGAACAAGCATTGAGTATCACAGTGTGCAGTAGTTATTAAAGACGTATATATAATGTATTATTAATTTGACAGAGTTGTGATGTTGTCCACCTCTAGAAACTGCTTGAGTCTGGTTACAGAGCCAATCTGACCAGAGCTAGTGACTGCTTCAATTCTATGAAGAGCAAGTGATTTGGTTTAGGACACACAGACATATAAGACCTTACACTTAATATAAACATATCTCAAATCCAAATGCGATCATCTATGTCTTTACCTAAAGCAAAGTTTCTGCATACTAAAGATTTTTTTGTACAATGTGACTTATCAACAACAAGGTTTTTTCTAATATTTTGTCTGAGAATTACTTTAGTTAAGATAAACACATAAATACCTAGGAAAGTATTCCTCCTTAATAAGCAATAACAGCTTCCAGAACTGGCCTTGATATTGTTTCATTAGGGCATTTCCACAAACCTACACACACAAAAAGATTTTAAAGTCAATAAGCACGTTCTTATCAAGCAAAAACTGCATTACCATGGTACTTATAGAAGAGAAAAGGAATTTACCTCCAGGAAGTCAAATAGAATGGTAGCTGTGACATCAGCCAGGGGCTCCATGTTGAGAATCTGTGCCAGCCATCTCCAGCCATGATTCAACCCATGAGGATGAGACTGTTAAAACAGCTTATATTAGAGCTTCTCACATACGACAGTCACATGCTACATTCAGACATGTTTAAGTATTTTAATAATAAATGTTACGAACAAGTTTTTAATATCACACACCCCTTGTTTGTTATTATAAGGCCATCTCAACTGGATTATTGCTGCATAGAGACGAATCATTCCCGACATTCTCTTCAGAAAACTATCCTGCTCCTCTACTTTGGAGTCATCCACACGGTATCCCAAAGTCCTGTTGGGCAAGTACATTTCTAATGCTTTACATTCTAATTTTAAGTTAGATTTTGTTTGTTCAGACTTGATTAGCAGGTACACAAGCTTTTTTCCTGTCAGTACAGACAGAAATTTAGTGAATTATTCACCTCTGGTATTCCTCCACAGTCATGCCCTCTCTCATGGGTGGGTAGTGTGGAACAGCATACGGACACATCTTATGGAGGTGGGCGAGTATGAGCTTTCCAACTGTAGGATGGAGTTCCCACACGCCTGACGCCACAACAGCGATGGGGAACGCTGCCAAATGATTGGAAGCCACTTCCTCCTCTCCTTGTTTCTGCCAATGCATGTTATTTTAATCACCCTTTCTTCAATCTTACTACTGCAAAATCATCAAAATGAATAATGTTTTTTTTAAGAAATTAGTCAAATGTGAATCAAACTCCTACCACAAACTTTTCTGCCAGTTTATAATTGACAAACTCCTGGCCACGAGGATGCTGCGTCGCACACACAGACTTTCCGCTGGACTCCACAGTGCGTCCTGACAGCAGCTTATCAATCTTCTCAAAGATCTCCCTCAGCTGGGAGCCTAAATACAAAGCGGGATTAAATATAATAATATGAATAAACAAGACTTTGCGCTGGAATGTGTCACCATGTCTTACCTGATGTTGATCCGATCTGGCTCACAGGTATCGTTGCAGCCTTTTGAAGCTCCATCTTTAATTTCTTTGTCTGCATGCATTCACAACATAAAACCAATTAAAACGACATTTCAGAAACAAGAAAACAAAGCTAGAGCTGGCAGATGTCTCACCTGCTTGTCTTTAGTGTTGAGGTCTTCGAAAGACTGAGCACACTGGTTTGCAAACTCCTGCAGCTCATTATACCATTTTGAAGTGCTATTGTCTGCTCTCATCCGCAGACCTGTAGAGGAGATAAAAAGCATTTAAACTTCCACAAACAGATCCTTGTAAAAGATGCAGCAGGACTGGAAATGATCTCTGCAGAGTTCTTTCTCACCTTGTTTGGTTTTCTGTTTAGTGGTCAGCGCTGCGGTCTTCTTCTGCTGCTCCTGCTGTTGGGTTTCCAGCTCAGCCTGCTTCTTTCTCCTCTCCTCTTCCTCTTCTTCTTTCCTCTTCCTCTCGACAGCCTGCGCCACCTCTTCCTGCAGAGACCTGACCAGCGACCTCATGACCTGTAGCGCTCGTTCCGCCACAGTCATGTGCTCCACGCTAGGAAACTCGCCCTGAATAACACAAACAATTACAAATCAAATATTGCTTTTTAAATATCGCTGGATAACATGAATCGCTACAGAATCCAAATATGAAAGTCACTCACCCCGGTGGTGGTCCGCACCACCTCTGACACCTGTGAGCAGAGCTGGTTACCGCGGGTGATGTAGGAGGCGTGGTCAGGGGCGGGACCTGCTTGTGTGGACGGGGGTGGTTGTAAGAGCTGGTTGAGCTGTAGCACTTCCTCTTGAATGGCGTTGAGCGCTCTGAGTCTCTCTCTGCCCTCTGTCTGTCTCTGACGCTCAAGCTCCGCCTCTCGCAGACGCTGCTGCTCCGCCTCCCGCAAACGCAGATTCAGGATCTGTGACACAGAAGACGCAGACACGGAAGGTCTGCTTTTAAAATCTCCAGTGGCCTTATTTCATTCCACTGTAAGCATGTTATTATCTATTACACTATTAAACCGTGACTTGAAATGATGTTGTGTGGACATTCTGCCACAAACAGCGATGACAGAGTTTAACTTGTGGAACATTTTTTAAAATACAAATGATCCAAACCCTCACCTTCATTCTGTGTCTATGTTCCTCTCGCAGTTTCTCTTGACGGCCAAGACTCTCCTGTGTCCTTTAATCACAACACACAAAAACTCTTTACATTAATTAAAGGTGGTAAATACAGTCACAGGCTTAACAAAAATGTGCCACCACCATGAATACCTTGTTTTATCTGTTATCAAACATTTATTATATTTCATTAATATTCTGTTGTTTGCCTAGCAGAGACATTTATTGTGTTACATAATCTGACAGAGCAACACCAGAACCATATGTTTGATTCCAAAAGAACACATGTAAAAAGCGTGTAAAAGAGAGTAAGAGCAAGAGGTCACATACTCTTTCTCCATCATGTCCCTCATGCTCTGATACTCCTGTCTTTGCTTTAGCGCCATCAGCTCATCAAATCTCTTCAGCTGCTCGGACCCTCGGCTAGCCACTGTAGCCACTAAACGCTCCTGCTGTTCCTGCCTGAGACTCAGCTCCGCCTGAACGACATAGAGACAGAGAAAGAGTGAGACTGTCACTATCTTACAATGTGTTCAGAGTACTAAACACAATACTGCTATTTGTTTAATGATCATGTGAGGCACCTTTGCTCTGGCTCTGTGCTGCTCTTCACACATGCGGATGCAGCCCGCCATCTGTGTGGCTCTGGGTGACAGGACAGAGATCGCTGGAGCAGAGCTGACGCTTACTGCACGAGCATCTTCTGGTTCCTCCTGTGTTTCCTCTGTGTCCTGACATCAACATAAGTAAGAACAGGAAATTAAGCTGGTACTGAACCTTTTCTTCCGGTATAAAATTCTGTACTGTAACGCTTCTTAGTTTGTCTGTTTAGAATGAATCTTTATAATGTTGTGTTTAGAAACAACCAAATCACTTGCATATTTCACAGTCAGAAGAGAAATGATAATGTCACCTTCTCTTGTTCCTCCTCAGTAAGGATGGAGGCAGCAGGTGGAGATGTGGAGGGTGAGATCAGCGCGGGGCTCATGGAAGCAGAGCCGCAGACAGGAGCATCTTCAGAAACAGAAGGAGTCGTATCACGAAAAGAGGAACCGAGAGAGCAGTTCTTCAGTCGAGGTCGAGGACTCAGTTTCTTTAGAATCTGTCCTGACAGAGGCGACAGACTTGAGATCTCAACACAACCTGCCAGGACATCCTGAAATAAAGATAGGGCACATTTAAATTCAGGACACAAAGAAATCAAGACAACATAAGAATGCTTGTTGAGAATTAGATGACTTTTTAAAGAACATAAATAGTTATTATATTTTTATTTATGAGGAATATGAACTGTTATGAATGTGACAATTCTGAAAACTGCACTTTATCTGACTATAAAAAATCATGATTTAAACAGAAACAAATGCTTTAAAAACTTTAAGAGAGACTCACATGAGGATTTAAACCATCTGAACTATCAGTATGATGAAAACTTTTGAGAAAAACTTCATGGTTTGCCCAAATGTAGTTTAGTGATATTATCATATTAACTGTAAAGTGGTACATGCTTTTGGCCAAAGTTTTAGCTGTCATGCAAAACGCATCATGGTGATTTTTACAACACTGAATTACACCATAATATTTACATGGTACTTAACATATATGTGTCAGCATGTCCAAAAATAATAATATCCTGGTACAGAAACACCAAATATAACAATTCCATAGTATTTGTGTAAGTGACAATAAAAAACAAGCAACACTAATGTTAAATAATGAATGTAAATGTCTGATAATACTCTTATTTATAATAATATACAATACAATTTGTAAACAGATCTAACCTCTCCCTTCTCCAGCCAGTCTGGACTGTATTTGAGTTTTCCCTTCGGAGAGTTTTTTAAAGCTTCTAAAGTTTCCCATCTCATGTTTTCAGAGGGCATTTTGGACACATGAAAGTCCAATTTAATCCTGAAATTTATATATTTGAAACGACAGGCACTGCAGTAGAGACGCGAGCCGCCGCTGTTGATTTCCTCTTCCGCCTGACGAGAGAGACTACAAAATAAAAGTCCGACAAATCGCGTCTAAAAGAATCCGTGATTCGTTAACTTAAATCCAAAATGCATTAAGCAATAAACTTGACACAGACGTATAAAGCCCATTCCAATAGCATAAAATTATATTTCAATAATACATGTAATTTTAATGTCAGTGACGGTCATGTCAGGTTGTTTAATGGCAGTAGATGGCAGTAGAAAAACATGAACTGCAATCCAGCAGATTGAGAAGAAGAGTGATCAAGTATGGAAGGGTCACAGTGGAGGGTATGTTTAAAATCATCTCTATATTACCTGTAGAAAATGTGCATCAATGCAGAGAAATATAGTATTTCTTGTATATAAGTTAGTTTGCAGACAGATTCTGTGCTTTCAGGTTCTTAATTGTACGAAGCAGTAACCAAGAACATATTAACATATTATGTACCAGGGTATTGTTTCAATCATTTTGAATTACAGTGTAAGACACATTATATATGAATATAATAATCAGTTAGTATCACTGAAAAAATACTATACTATGTTTATCTGATACATCATTGCGCAATGTTACAGTATTTGTACAGGACACACTACATTAAAACAAATGTAGTCAGTGGTTCTACAATACTGTCATCTTTATGGCTTTTGTTAGAGTTTATTTGTATTTGTTGGTAACTAATTACTTTTGTGTGCTTGTAAACAGCCTCCACGTGCCTGTGATGTCTACTGGACTGAATTCAAGCACTGTAAGAGTCTATGGAACAGATTTCATGAGTATTACACATACGGCACAGCTCCAGACTGTCAGCAGTGGAAAGAGGATTATAACTCCTGTAAAGAGTGGGAGAAAAACTACAGCACACAATTCAGGGTGAATGTCCACAATGACACACAACGCATAAAATCTGACTGACATTAGTTACATCCAGTAAAAAACAGTTTTCCAGTATAACAACAGTACAACTTTTTCACTAGACACCTGTTTTCATTATACTCATCCATCATCATTTTATTCTTCTCTCAGAAATCTCTTCAGGAGAGTGAAAGGAAGCGTCTTGCTGAACAGAAGAAGTTCTCTCCTGTCTGGGAACTTCGTCAGACTCCTCCAGCCGACTGGCATCTGCCACTAAACCAGGACAAACCCCAGGACTCTTAAACACACAAATTAAAGGTCACAGGACACGACTGATGATTCTGTCATGAAGAATAAATGCATGAAGAAATGAATAAACCTCCAGTGATTCTGCTCTTCTCCAGACTAGAGAATTACTGCTGATGTGTTACAGTTCTGTTGCTCTTTGATAAATCTGAGCTACTCATAGAGAAATGTAGAGCAACTCACTGTTTTATGGAGTTAATAAAATATGAACACGTTATGAGGATCTTCAACAAAAAATGAAATGTTAGATGTTTGGTTTTGTCATTGATAAATTCCCACTTAAAATCTTTTGTAATTAAAGAATGTATTTTAAATACATTCAGGAAACCTATTTTTAGTTTTATAAATGTATTTGTTTTGTACATGCATGTTGGTAAAAAACATGAAATGATAAGTGTTTTATTATTATTTCACTCAAGACTTTATTTATTACTCCACAGAACTCAAAAGGGACTCTGTATATCTTGTAATCCCCAAAAAAACACAACACTGAGATCTGTGAAAAAACATTTATTTTTTGCGTCTATTCCATATGTGTTCTGACAGATCTTCCCCAGCTGTTCTTTGTCATATTGGTTTGAGTTTATGTGAAGAGCCCAGTCTTCTCAAAAATACACCCTCACTGTGTATATACTCGTGTGATGTCATTGTATTTGCCGTCTGGAGCTTCATAGTTTGGAACCGGTGGTGTGTGGCAGGGGCCCTGATGCTGGAAGGGGAATATGTCACTATCTGGTCTTATTGCTGCTTTGTAAAGCTCTTCTGATTCAATCTTCAGCTCTTCCAGCGCCTGCCTCTGAGCCTCCAGCGCCTCCTTAATTTCAGCCAGCTCAGCCTGGTGCTGCGTATTTGTATCTGGACCACTGTTTCAGAAGAAGAGCTCTGCGCTCGCTCTCTTCAAATGAGAGTTTAGGAGCCTCTCGGACCCTGAAACACAAAGATTTCAGATCAGTAAAAGTTTATTTAGAAGTATACTGTTAATATCCAAAGATAAAAGGTCATCTGACTGTTTACCTAAATTAGGGCCTACTAACAGATAACACTGCAATTCAGAGTAAGCAGAATAATTAACCCTGGAATAAAAGTGGCTCAAATCCAGGGTTAAAAGGAGACTTTGACAGATTAGTTAGGTGTCAGGGTGTATGTTCTACCTGGACTCATCAAAGCATTTGGCAGGTGTGATGAAGTCTTCGATGGGAATCAGTTCTGGTGGAACTCTCTCTAACTTTTTCAGCTTTTTTTTCAGACGTTCTTTCATCATTAGTTCTCGCCGTGGATCGACTTTCTTCTTTTTCTTGGGCTCTGCTCTGTTGGGTACATGGCAGACTGGTCAATAATCACTTAATAATGAATCACATTTGCAACAAAAACATAGTTTTTGCCTAAATACTATATTAATACTACACAATAGTACTGAAATTACTGCTTCTATCATACAAAACATAATGTATAAACATGAGATCTTCATATAAAAACTTTCAAAATCTTTTGTTATTTCTTTTAGAATATTTCTTAAGAGTAATGACAAAACTAAATAAGAAGAATAATTGCATTACTCTTTTTGCATGATACATCACTATACCATGGTAATAGCTTGTGTAAAGTGCAATACTATGGTATTTTACCTGTAAAAACGTATTGTAAAACGTATGTGCACAAACCTTAATGGTGCAGAAGTTTTCAAAGAAAGAACTGATGTGAACCAGTGATTGTGTCGGACAGACACCACAGAACTGCAGCTATATTTAAAGACAAACCGTGATTAAAACTGTGACCTCTATGAGAAATAAACACATATTCTCACATGCACGTGCATCTAAAATCATTTACATACCATAATGTGTGACTCGACACGACCCGGCTGAAAGTACGACACACAATCCCAGCCATATTTACAAAACCATTCATTTAATACACATCAGGGATGAGAAATTAAACTCTACAGCTTCCGCTGGCCAATGTGCGTCCCTGTAGGTCAGAATAAACTACCGGCTGTTTCACATCAGCACTTTCCGCATTTATTACATGACTGGTGACCGATAACATTATAATAAAATATCACATTTATTAAAGTGATAATTATTAACAAACGTCCATATGTAAGCATGACTTTCAGTCGTTTAATTGCATATTTGATGAATATGTCGAATGTTATCACGTGAATGTTACGCTGTTTGTGAAGTGGGTAAAAGGTCATGCGTACAGCGTACTTCACGTCAGCCGAGTCATTCGATCGATGAACTTGACAGCATCATGTCTCTTCTTAGAGGTAAGTGAACTTCATATATTACTTTAATATACTTAAATCTAACCACAAAACTGTTTGGATGTTGTATTGTTTCCTACATTTAAAAATGCGTCTCTTACATATTCATTACATGCACTGTGAGATGAACTTCAACTCATTTTTAAATCATTTTAGCTTACAAATAGAAATAAAATGTAAAATTATAAGGGAGTGAACAATCCCTGGAAGAACTTCAGTATCAGTCAATGAAAGGGTGTTAACGACAGATCAATCAGAAGTAGGTTAGAGGTGAATCTATTGACACATATACTATAATCACGTTTCTATATATACTATTGTTGTGTGTGTGTGTGTGTATGTATAAGTGTTTATGAGTATGTAAGTGTGTATATATGTTTTCAAAATAAAATTATTTTTTATTTTTACTGTCACACAACATATACATATATGTCAGTGTAAGCGTCTGTCTCTGTGTTCAGGTGTGTTTCTAGTCTCTGCTAAGAGAACACCGTTTGGCACATATGGAGGTGTCCTGAAGGACCACAGCGCTACAGATCTCGCTGAACATGCGGCTAAAGCTGCTCTCGTGGCAGGGAATGTGGCTCCAGAGCTGGTCAACAGTGTCATTATGGGAAATGTCATGCAGGTGAGAGATTAACTGACATCTGTGAACTATACAATAGCTGATGGTTTTATGTTCGGGTGTAGGCGTGTATAGAAACCCAAATCCTGTTCGTACCACAGATAATGCACCCGTTTCAATAATAAGCCTCTCCTTCTGCTTGGGATTCATTTGTGGGTCCTTGTGATCTAAAACATGATAGGGTAGGGCATTTACATTTAGGCATTTAGCTGACGCTGTTATCCAAAGCGACTTACAAATATTAGGAGACAATATTTATAGTGATATTATTGACTATAAATAATGATGAATATTTTTGGAAATGTGTGTTTGTGATTCAATCAGAGCTCTGCAGATGCCCCCTACATCGCACGGCACGTGGGTCTGCGTTGTGGCGTACCGATACCAGTACCAGCGCTGACTGTAAACCGCCTCTGTGGGTCGGGATTCCAGTCTATCATTAATGGAGCCCAGGCAAGAGCCAGTTTAAACTAAAACAGCCCATTCATTCCTACGTGTGAAGAAAGTTTGAAGTTGCTTAAGTTGTGTGTTGTTTGTGTAGGAGATCTGCCTTAAAGAGTCTGAGGTGGTGCTGTGTGGAGGGTCAGAGAGCATGAGTCAAGCGCCTCACGCTGTCCGAAACATCCGCTTCGGAGCCAAGTTTGGAGTTGATTTGAAGGTAAAATCGTAAACATTGTTTGAAGTACATTACATTTACATTTAGGCATTTAGCTGACGCTTTTATCCAAAGCTACTTACCAATATTAGGAGACAATGAAGCGACACATCAAAAGCGGCAACAATAATACTAAGAGGTGCTTTCCTAAGTTTACAATGTTTCGCAGTTCCGGTGACTTTGAGTAAAATATAATAATAATAATTTGGATAATAATTATAAAGACGTATTGGAGTATCCAGTAATCATGTACGAAATGAAGAAAGATCATTCTTCATTTCATGTTTGTGAATCAGCTGGAGGACACACTGTGGGCAGGACTGACAGATCTACACATAAAGATGCCAATGGGCATCACGGCAGAAAACCTGGCAGAGAAGTACCAGATCACACGTGAGGACTGTGACCAGTACGCCTATCAGACACAGCAGAAGTGGAAGGCAGGTGAGCGTGTCGACCTCACGCTGTACAACAGCACACCAGACCGGCACTGACACACACTTCTGTCTCGCTGTTTTTATCTCTCCTTCAGCTCACGAGGCTGGCCATTACAATGCTGAGATTGCACCCATTGATGTGAAAAGCAAGAAAGGCAAAGTGGCCATGACGCAAGACGAGCATCCCCGTCCACAGACCACACTGGAGCAGATGGCTAAACTGCCCCCTGTCTTCAAGAAAGGTGGAACAGTCACTGCTGCCAATGCTTCAGTGGGTATAAATCGTGAAGAGAATATGCTACATTCATTATTTTGCAGTTTGTCGCCTTTAATACCGTCGGCTCCTCCCATAGGGCGTGTCTGATGGTGCCGCTGCTGTGGTCATAGCCAGTGAGGACGCTCTCAAAGCACACAAGCTCACACCATTGGCTAGAATTGTGAGTTATCACATCACAGGCTGTGATCCAAGCATCATGGGAATTGGTGAGAGTTCTATTCACCTAATTGCTCATTGTTCTCTGTGAGGCCAGTTTTATAGCTATTCATTGTGTTCGTCTCATGTACCCCAGGGCCTGTACCTGCCATCACAGAAGCGCTGAAGAAGGCTGGTCTTTCACTCAAAGACATGGACCTGGTGGAGGTAGATCCTGAAGCATTAGATGAGCTTTACAGCTCCTGCCGTCTGTCAGAAGTGTGCTGTGGATTCATACGTGTTTCTCTGTCCGGCAGGTGAATGAAGCATTTGCTCCTCAGTATCTGGCAGTGGCGAAGGCTTTAGGGCTTGACCCCGAGAAGAGCAACACTAATGGAGGTGCCATCGCCATCGGACACCCGCTCGGAGCCTCTGGGGCGAGAATCACCGCGCACCTCGTTCATGAGCTCAGGTAGAGATTTCTCACACTTTCAGTGTTTCTAACACATCAACCAATTTCTGATCAAAGTCCTTTCATACATTTTATACTTGTGAAATATCCTTTTCACATGGTAATCTATAATGTGAAGCAAGTATACTGGGTTGTGAAATGTTGTATTTTAAGTAGACACAGTCATGTGATGTTTGCTTGTATCTGCTCTCAGGAGGCGAGGTGGAAAATATGCAGTGGGCTCAGCCTGCATTGGTGGAGGTCAGGGCATCGCCATCATCCTGGAAAACACACGCTGAGGACAACTAATACACACATACTGAAGAAACACATACAAATCCACACCATCCAAATGTCTTTCTTCGGCCAGAAAACGTGGTACAAACATTTAGATTTACACATGATTATTTTACTCAAAAAGAGAATCAGGAATGTATGTTCATGTTTTAAAACATGACGTGTTCAATATACTGTATACATGATACTGTAATGTGCCTTACTGTTGTAGCATCCTGATTATCAGTCTGTCATGTTTCCTGCAGTTCTTTAGATCTGTAAAATATTCACTCCACTGTTGCAATACAAACTCCATCTTGATTGTTCTCTTTTCAATAGAAACATGTCTAAAAATAAATGGTTGGCTTGGCATCGTGTCAGATTTACTAAACAGAGTCTGAACTGTTCTTATCAGTAAATAATAAGCTGTACGATACACATCTGTGTAATATTCCTGCAGGTTGCTTGATTTCATATTTTGTGCATATTATAATAAACAAGGCTGATTTGATTTCCTGTTATATTGACATCTGAGTGGCATGTGTTGTATACTTCATGATACAGCAATGGCATTTAAAACCTATACTAAGCTAATAACATGTTTCTAATGCTTTGGAGTGTTATAAATTTACCATGGTATATGAGTATAGTTGTTGCATGTATTGCATTATTATGGTAGTAATCAAATAATGTTCAATTGTTACATGAAACTACTGAGACATTTCTCAGCATTGACAGCTGCTCGGTTGTATTAGATTTATACGATGGGCTGTATCATAAGGCATATTGTTTTTGTTGTTTCATGTAAGAAGAAATGAAAGGCTTGACGATCACTGAAATAATCTAACATTTAGTGTCTAGATTCCTTTCCTATCTATATGTAAACTAGTAGTAACCAACACAAAAGACAAAAAATACTGAATAAACATGTGCACTCACATTATAAAGGTGCTGGTCATATAATTAGAATATCATGAAAAAGTTTATAAAAGAAAATTTATTTCACTAATTCCATTCAAAAAGTGAAACTTGTATAATGTATACATTCATTCCACACAGACTGATATATTATATATATATGCAGTAATTCAGGCAAAATGAGCCCCAACTAAGTATTGAGTGCTGTACATGCTCATGCTTTTCATGTTCATACTTTCAAGTTGGCCAAGATTATAAGCATACATACTTTATTGTTGAGTATCATTTTCCTTCACTTTTTTGTTAACTATCAGAAGTAAAGTTACTTCTTAAAATAAATGTAATTGATTATAAAAATTGGCTAGAGGTTCAATTTTCCTTGTAAAACGTGTGAAAATTAAACAGGTTGCATTGGTTAACTACTATCTTAATTTTATTTTGTGTTTAAGTAATTTGAAGTATAACTTGGAGAAGTTTTCAAATATAATCTGCAATTTCAAGTAGTATTATTATCTGTCATTTCTTATCTGCTTATTGTTGGTGCTATTATATTGTAAATTCGTTTGCTTTTTGTCGTAATTAATAAATAAATGTTGAATAAATGAACATACACTTATTGCTGTTCTGAATATTTACCAAACCTGTTTCTGTTTTATTAATTCAGCGTTGTGTGTGTGTGTGTGTGTGTGTGTGTGTCTTCTTTATGAAATAGTAAAGATTGTGTACATTTTATCTGCATACTACAGTATTTCTATGGTCAATACTGATGCAGTTTTAACGCTGAAAGTTTCCACTACGCGCAGAACTTTAGAATCTGCAAAAGAGTCCATCCAGTGACGTCACTTGTCGCTTACACGATAAATTCGGAGCAGCAGCGCAGGTTTCAGCAGAGTGGATTCAACTTTCGCGGTGTTCAGAAGCGTCACAAGTCTTTACAGCTTTTGCGGTCTTACTTTTAACTTTTATCGCAATCTTTACTGTATTGACAACATGTCGCTTTTTGCTTTAGTTGTTGCTCACGCAATATTCGTGAAAGTTCGTCAAAAACTAACAGTATACCTTAATGAGAGAAATAAGGAGAATCTTATCGGCGTGGAGGTGCTGGAGGAAAACCAGCAGCAAACACCTGCGCGCGAGGAGGAGGTCCGAGTCCAGCCGAAGAGAGGCTGGAGGTGCAAGATTCCCGCTGAAGCGCTGGAGTCACCTCCAGGAAACCGAAAGAGACACCGGAGCTGGAGGAAGACAACAGCGGTCGATATGTCCCAGCATGTCCCGCTGAAGAGTCGCTGGAGGATCACCTCCAGGAAACACTAGCGAGTCCAGCCGAAGAGACACCCGAGCTGGAGGAAGACAACAGCGGTCGATATGTCCCAACATGTCCCGCTGAAGAGTCGCTGGAGGATCACCTCCAGGAAACACTAGCGGGTCCAGTTGAAGAGACACCGGAGCTGGAGGAAGACAACAGCGGTCGATATGTCCCAACATGTCCCGCTGAAGAGACGCTGGAGGATCACCTCCAGGAAACACTAGCTCCAGCCGAAGAGACACCCGAGCTGGAGGAGACAACAGCGGTCGATATGTCCCAGCATGTCCCGCTGAAGAGACGCTGGAGGATCACCTCCAGGAAACACCAGCGGGTCCAGTTGAAGAGACACCCGAGCTGGAGGAAGACAAGAGCGGTCGATATGTCCCAGCATGTCCCGCTGAAGAGACGCTGGAGGATCACCTCCAGGAAACACTAGCGAGTCCAGCCGAAGAGACACCCGAGCTGGAGGAAGACAACAGCGGTCGATATGTCCCAGCATGTCCCGCTGAAGAGTCGCTGGAGGATCACCTCCAGGAAACACCAGCGAGTCCAGCCGAAGAGACACCCGAGCTGGAGGAAGACAACAGCGGTCGATATGTCCCAACATGTCCCGCTGAAGAGGAGCTGGAGAAAGATGACGGTAACCCCCAGCAAACTCCGAACAATTCGTCTGATGAGGATTCGGACTTCGATATACTGAGTGATGAAGTGAGAATTGAAAGTGAGTATTACCTCCAAACATAACACAACACATCAACACAAAACATTTTGTGTTGATACTATGCTATATTATATACTATACTATTCTTTACTATACTATAATCAGTACAAACAGTACAGTCCAATTAACTACATTTATCTTTTAACAGAAATCAACCACTGCCAATATGAAATGGGCAAAGAACTGGGAAGTGGAAGCTATGGAGCCGTGTATGAAGCCCGGCGTGTTTCTGATGGCCTTGAGGTAAGTTTTCTGTTCAAGTTTTGATCTCCTGCTCATTATTTTATGTTCACTCTTTGACCTGTTTAAACTCACAGACATTCTCTATATTGTTTTCAACATATTTAATCTCATGAATAATAATGAAATGACTTCTGCATGAATTAAATGTAAAAAATTCTAACACAAATCCCTGTTTTGTTTTGTTCATCAGGTGGCAGTAAAATGTGTCAACAAGGAGGAGATGGGTAGTGATCGCTTGGTAATTGTAAGTAGGCTGTTCTTGTTGTTTATCAGTTTAAAACATCATAGTTTTGTTTTTTTAAAGTCAACTTCTATTGATATCAAGTTTGTCCAAGACTGAGCTAGGTCACCTCCATCTAATCATGATGAAATCTCTCTTTCTTCTAGCGGACCATCCTAAACCTCTTCCTTTGGAAATTGCGCTCCATATCATGGCTTAATAAAGGACCAAAGTTCCAGAGATCCTCCAGATTTTGGATTGGGAGGAACAGGAAGAGTACTACCTCTTGGTTCTGGAGCGCATGTAAGCCCTGCATGGACTTGTGTCAGTATGTGGAGGAAAACAAAATACTTAAAGAGAACGTGGCAAAGGTCATCATGTTGCAGGCCACCAGAGCAGCGTCTGAGTCCTATGAGCGTGGTGTCTTTCATAGAGACATAAAACTGGACAACCTCCTGATCAACCCAAAGACAATGGAGGTGAAATTAATTGACTTTGGGTGCGGAGATGTCGTGAAAGTGTCCGGTTACACCGAGTTGATGGGCACAGAAGAGTACCTCTGCCCAGAAGCGTTCTCGAGAAGCAAGTACCACGCTGGGCCGGCAACCGTGTACTCGCTGGGCGTTACCCTCTTCATAATGGTCTGTGGCGCCTTTCCTAGTACTGATGACTGCTACAGGCTGGAAAACAACATCTTTCATCAGGAGGGCTTGTCTAAAGGTAAGGTTTTCACAACCAATATACATAGCAGAGACAACCAAGTGGTTGAAGATTTTATTCCAATACTTTCACAGTTTAAGGTTGTAATAGTCTCTTTTATCTTTCTGCACAGAATGCTGCCAAATGATTCGGGCGTGCATGCGCATTGAACCAGAGCAGCGTATCTCTTTGGACATGATGCTGGACCACGACTGGTTTGGAAACACAAATGAGTCTTCTGACGAGTCTTCTGACAAGTCTTCTGACGAGTCTTCTGGCGCGTGTGATATTAATCATAATGCAGCCAGTAACACATCTGGAAAAGAGGAGGAGGTGAAAATTGAAGGTAAGTTGGCTTTCATAATTCCAACATAACGCAACATACACATAACATTGTTTTAATGCCTTCTAATGGACATTGTCCTTTCTATCCAAATATAAGAAGGTGCTGTAAGGAACAAGGACAAATTATGGTAGTATAAGGCTTCAGCCTCCAAAATTTACTATACTATACTATACATTGATACTGTAATCAGTGTTAAAATTATTAAAAAAACAAACAGTACAGTCCAATTAACTACATTTATCTTTTAACAGAAATCAACCACTGCCAATATGAAATGGGCAAAGAACTGGGAAGTGGAAGCTATGGAGCCGTGTATGAAGCCCGGCGTGTTTCTGATGGCCTTGAGGTAAGTTTTCTGTTCAAGTTTTGATCTCCTGCTCATTATTTTATGTTCACTCTTTGACCTGTTTAAACTCACAGACATTCTCTATATTGTTTTCAACATATTTAATCTCATGAATAATAATGAAATGACTTCTGCATGAATTAAGTGTAAAAAATTCTAACACAAATCCCTGTTTTGTTTTGTTCATCAGGTGGCAGTAAAATGTGTCAACAAGGAGGAGATGGGTAGTGATAAACTTGGTAATTGTAAGTAGGCTGTTCTTATTTGTTTATCAGTTTAAAACATCATAGTTTTGTTTTTTTAAAGTCAACTTCTATTGATATCAAGTTTGTCCAAGACTGAGCTAGGTCACCTCCATCTAATCATGATGAAATCTCTCTTTCTTCTAGCCGGACCATCCTAAACCTCTTCCTTTGGAAATTGCGCTCCATATCATGGCGAATAAAGGACCAAAAGTTCCAGAGATCCTCCAGATTTTGGATTGGGAGGAACAGGAAGAGTACTACCTCTTGGTTCTGGAGCGCATGTAAGCCCTGCATGGACTTGTGTCAGTATATGGAGGAAAACAAAATACTTAAAGAGAACGTGGCAAAGGTCATCATGTTGCAGGCCACCAGAGCCGCGTACGAGTCCTATGAACGTGGTGTCTTTCATAGAGACATAAAACTGGACAACCTCCTGATCAACCCAAAGACAATGGAGGTGAAATTAATTGACTTTGGGTGCGGAGATGTCGTGAAAGTGTCCGGTTACACCGAGTTGATGGGCACAGAACAGTACCTCTGCCCAGAAGCGTTCTCGAGAAGCAAGTACCACGCTGGGCCGGCAACCGTGTACTCGCTGGGCGTTACCCTCTTCATAATGGTCTGTGACGCCTTTCCTAGTACTGATGACTGCTACAGGCTGGAAAACAACATCTTTCATCAGGAGGGCTTGTCTAAAGGTAAGGTTTTCACAACCAATATACATAGCAGAGACAACCAAGTGGTTGAAGATTTTATTCCAATACTTTCACAGTTTAAGGTTGTAATAGTCTCTTTTATCTTTCTGCACAGAATGCTGCCAAATGATTCGGGCGTGCATGCGCATTGAACCAGAGCAGCGTATCTCTTTGGACATGATGCTGGACCACGACTGGTTTGGAAACACAAATGAGTCTTCTGACGAGTCTTCTGACGGGTGTGATTTTATTTTTAATGCAGACAGTAGCACATCTGGAAAAGAGGAGGAGGTGAAAATTGAAGGTAAGTTGGCTTTCATAATTCCAACATAACGCAACATACACATAACATTGTTTTAATGCCTTCTAATGGACATTGTCCTTTCTATCCAAATATAAGAAGGTGCTCTAAGGAACAAGGACAAATTATGGTAGTATAAGGCTTCAGCCTCCAAAATTTACTATACTATACTATACATTGATACTGTAATCAGTGTTAAAATTATTAAAAAAACAAACAGTACAGTCCAATTAACTACATTTATCTTTTAACAGAAATCAACCACTGCCAATATGAAATGGGCAAAGAACTGGGAAGTGGAAGCTATGGAGCCGTGTATGAAGCCCGGTGTTTTCTGATGGCCTTGAGGTAAGTTTTCTGTTCAAGTTTTGATCTCCTGCTCATTATTTTATGTTCACTCTTTGACCTGTTTAAACTCACAGACATTCTCTATATTGTTTTCAACATATTTAATCTCATGAATAATAATGAAATGACTTCTGCATGAATTAAGTGTAAAAATTCTAACACAAATCCCTGTTTTGTTTTGTTCATCAGGTGGCAGTAAAATGTGTCAACAAGGAGGAGATGGGTAGTGATAAGCTTGGTAATTGTAAGTAGGCTGTTCTTATTGTTTATCAGTTTAAAACATCATAGTTTTGTTTTTAAAGTAAACTTCTATTGATATCAAGTTTGTCCAAGACTGAGCTAGGTCACCTCCATCTAATCATGATGAAATCTCTCTTTCTTCTAGCCAGACCATCCTAAACCTCTTCCTTTGGAAATTGCGCTCCATATCATGGCGAATAAAGGACCAAAAGTTCCAGAGATCCTCCAGATTTTGGATTGGGAGGAACATGAAGAGTACTACCTCTTGGTTCTGGAGCGCATGTCGCCCTGCATGGACTTGTGTCAGTATATGGAGGAAAACAAATACTTAAAGAGAGCGTGGCAAAGGTCATCATGTTGCAGGCCACCAGAGCCGCGTACGAGTCCTATGAACGTGGTGTCTTTCATAGAGACATAAAACTGGACAACCTCCTGATCAACCCAAAGACAATGGAGGTGAAATTAATTGACTTTGGGTGTGGAGATGTCGTGAAAGTGTCCGGTTACACCGAGTTGATGGGCACAGAACAGTACCTCTGCCCAGAAGCATTCACGATAAGCAAGTACCACCGCTGGGCGGCAACCCGTGTACTTTCGCTGGGCGTTACCCTCTTCATAATGGTCTGTGGCCTTTCCTAGTACTGATGACTGCTACAGGCTGGAAAACAACATCTTTCATCAGGAGGGCTTGTCTAAAGGTAAGGTTTTCACAACCAATATACATAGCAGAGACAACCAAGTGGTTGAAGATTTTATTCCAATACTTTCACAGTTTAAGGTTGTAATAGTCTCTTTTATCTTTCTGTACAGAATGCTGCCAAATGATTCGGGCGTGCATGCGCATTGAACCAGAGCAGCGTATCTCTTTGGACATGATGCTGGACCACGACTGGTTTGGAAACACAAATGAGTCTTCTGACGAGTCTTCTGGCGCGTGTGATATTAATCATAATGCAGCCAGTAACACATCTGGAAAAGAGGAGGAGGTGAAAATTGAAGGTAAGTTGGCTTTCATAATTCCAACATAACGCAACATACACATAACATTGTTTTAATGCCTTCTAATGGACATTGTCCTTTCTATCCAAATATAAGAAGGTGCTGTAAGGAACAAGGACAAATTATGGTAGTATAAGGCTTCAGCCTCCAAAATTGGTCTCTTAGACATAAAGTCTCACCTTAGACATGTTGATGGTTTATAGCTAAACTAACTTTTTATATTAACTTTGTTTACAGGTTCTTGCAACTCTTCCCCAAAGGACTTTCATGAAAGGAAAGAAGAAGACATATACACAGACATATAAAGAAGATATTAAGTGACAAAAAAATTAAGCATCAGCAGCTACAGATAACAAACTTCATCTTAGATCTATAGATCCGTAAAATTAGTCCTAAATTGATCTGCTAGAGGTTTAGAGAATATGATGTATTTCATCATATTCTCTAAACTCTAGCAGATCAATTTACTTGAATCATTTCACTGGCTTACAATCTTACAATCAACCACACTTTGTAAGATCACAAAACTCGGACACTATTTGGGCCTCTAAATTTTAACCAACATTCGCATAATGCAGTGCAATAATAAGTGGAAATGATGTGCAAATAATCATTTTCTGTCATGAACAGCTGCTATGCCATTAACTCTCTTTCTGCCAAAGGAACGGGTGTAAAGAAGGACCTGAAGTCTGCGGAGAGACCTGAAGTCTCCCCATCCCGAGGACACCAGTGCACACCAGAAACAAACGCAT
>CM032806.1:687500-735000 GCA_019155185.1 Beaufortia kweichowensis | reverse complement strand
TGAAGAGGAGCTGGAGAAAGATGACGGTAACCCCAGCAAACTCCGAACAATTCGTCTGATGAGGATTCGGACTTCGATATACTGAGTGATGAAGTGAGAATTGAAAGTGAGTATTACCTCCAAACATAACACAACACATCAACACAAAACATTTTGTGTTGATACTATGCTATATTATATACTATACTATTCTTTACTATACTATAATCAGTACAAACAGTACAGTCCAATTAACTACATTTATCTTTTAACAGAAATCAACCACTGCCAATATGAAATGGGCAAAGAACTGGGAAGTGGAAGCTATGGAGCCGTGTATGAAGCCCGGCGTGTTTCTGATGGCCTTGAGGTAAGTTTTCTGTTCAAGTTTTGATCTCCTGCTCATTATTTTATGTTCACTCTTTGACCTGTTTAAACTCACAGACATTCTCTATATTGTTTTCAACATATTTAATCTCATGAATAATAATGAAATGACTTCTGCATGAATTAAATGTAAAAAATTCTAACACAAATCCCTGTTTTGTTTTGTTCATCAGGTGGCAGTAAAATGTGTCAACAAGGAGGAGATGGGTAGTGATCGCTTGGTAATTGTAAGTAGGCTGTTCTTATTGTTTATCAGTTTAAAACATCATAGTTTTGTTTTTTTAAAGTAAACTTCTATTGATATCAAGTTTGTCCAAGACTGAGCTAGGTCACCTCCATCTAATCATGATGAAATCTCTCTTTCTTCTAGCCGGACCATCCTAAACCTCTTCCTTTGGAAATTGCGCTCCATATCATGGCGAATAAAGGACCAAAAGTTCCAGAGATCCTCCAGATTTTGGATTGGGAGGAACAGGAAGAGTACTACCTCTTGGTTCTGGAGCGCATGTCGCCCTGCATGGACTTGTGTCAGTATGTGGAGGAAAACAAAATACTTAAAGAGAACGTGGCAAAGGTCATCATGTTGCAGGCCACCAGAGCCGCGTACGAGTCCTATGAACGTGGTGTCTTTCATAGAGACATAAAACTGGACAACCTCCTGATCAACCCAAAGACAATGGAGGTGAAATTAATTGACTTTGGGTGTGGAGATGTCGTGAAAGTGTCGGTTACACCGGAGTTGATGGGCACAGAAGAGTACCTCTGCCCAGAAGCGTTCTCGAGAAGCAAGTACCACGCTGGGCGGCAACCGTGTACTGCTGAAGGCGTTACCCTCTTCATAATGGTCTGTGGCGCTTTCCTAGTACTGATGACTGCTACAGGCTGGAAAACAACATCTTTCATCAGGAGGGCTTGTCTAAAGGTAAGGTTTTCACAACCAATATACATAGCAGAGACAACCAAGTGGTTGAAGATTTTATTCCAATACTTTCACAGTTTAAGGTTGTAATAGTCTCTTTTATCTTTCTGTACAGAATGCTGCCAAATGATTCGGGCGTGCATGCGCATTGAACCAGAGCAGCGTATCTCTTTGGACATGATGCTGGACCACGACTGGTTTGGAAACACAAATGAGTCTTCTGACGAGTCTTCTGACAAGTCTTCTGACGAGTCTTCTGACAAGTCTTCTGACGAGTCTTCTGGCGCGTGTGATATTAATCATAATGCAGCCAGTAACACATCTGGAAAAGAGGAGGAGGTGAAAATTGAAGGTAAGTTGGCTTTCATAATTCCAACATAACGCAACATACACATAACATTGTTTTAATGCCTTCTAATGGACATTGTCCTTTCTATCCAAATATAAGAAGGTGCTGTAAGGAACAAGGACAAATTATGGTAGTATAAGGCTTCAGCCTCCAAAATTTACTATACTATACTATACATTGATACTGTAATCAGTGTTAAAATTATTAAAAAAACAAACAGTACAGTCCAATTAACTACATTTATCTTTTAACAGAAATCAACCACTGCCAATATGAAATGGGCAAAGAACTGGGAAGTGGAAGCTATGGAGCCGTGTATGAAGCCCGGCGGCGTGTTTCTGATGGCCTTGAGGTAAGTTTTCTGTTCAAGTTTTGATCTCCTGCTCATTATTTTATGTTCACTCTTTGACCTGTTTAAACTCACAGACATTCTCTATATTGTTTTCAACATATTTAATCTCATGAATAATAATGAAATGACTTCTGCATGAATTAAATGTAAAAAATTCTAACACAAATCCCTGTTTTGTTTTGTTCATCAGGTGGCAGTAAAATGTGTCAACAAGGAGGAGATGGGTAGTGATCGCTTGGTAATTGTAAGTAGGCTGTTCTTATTGTTTATCAGTTTAAAACATCATAGTTTTGTTTTTTTAAAGTAAACTTCTATTGATATCAAGTTTGTCCAAGACTGAGCTAGGTCACCTCCATCTAATCATGATGAAATCTCTCTTTCTTCTAGCCGGACCATCCTAAACCTCTTCCTTTGGAAATTGCGCTCCATATCATGGCGAATAAAGGACCAAAAGTTCCAGAGATCCTCCAGATTTTGGATTGGGAGGAACAGGAAGAGTACTACCTCTTGGTTCTGGAGCGCATGTCGCCCTGCATGGACTTGTGTCAGTATGTGGAGGAAAACAAAATACTTAAAGAGAACGTGGCAAAGGTCATCATGTTGCAGGCCACCAGAGCCGCGTACGAGTCCTATCAACGTGGTGTCTTTCATAGAGACATAAAACTGGACAACCTCCTGATCAACCCAAAGACAATGGAGGTGAAATTAATTGACTTTGGGTGTGGAGATGTCGTGAAAGTGTCCGGTTACACCGAGTTGATGGGCACAGAAGAGTACCTCTGCCCAGAAGCGTTCTCGAGAAGCAAGTACCACGCTGGGCCGGCAACCGTGTACTCGCTGGGCGTTACCCTCTTCATAATGGTCTGTGACGCCTTTCCTAGTACTGATGACTGCTACAGGCTGGAAAACAACATCTTTCATCAGGAGGGCTTGTCTAAAGGTAAGGTTTTCACAACCAATATACATAGCAGAGACAACCAAGTGGTTGAAGATTTTATTCCAATACTTTCACAGTTTAAGGTTGTAATAGTCTCTTTTATCTTTCTGCACAGAATGCTGCCAAATGATTCGGGCGTGCATGCGCATTGAACCAGAGCAGCGTATCTCTTTGGACATGATGCTGGACCACGACTGGTTTGGAAACACAAATGAGTCTTCTGACGAGTCTTCTGACGAGTCTTCTGACGGGTGTGATTTTATTTTTAATGCAGACAGTAGCACATCTGGAAAAGAGGAGGAGGTGAAAATTGAAGGTAAGTTGGCTTTCATAATTCCAACATAACGCAACATACACATAACATTGTTTTAATGCCTTCTAATGGACATTGTCCTTTCTATCCAAATATAAGAAGGTGCTCTAAGGAACAAGGACAAATTATGGTAGTATAAGGCTTCAGCCTCCAAAATTTACTATACTATACTATACTATACTATACATTGATACTGTAATCAGTGTTAAAATTATTAAAAAAACAAACAGTACAGTCCAATTAACTACATTTATCTTTTAACAGAAATCAACCACTGCCAATATGAAATTGGCAAAGAACTGGGAAGTGGAAGCTATGGAGCCGTGTATGAAGCCCGTGTTTTTCTGATGGCCTTGAGGTAAGTTTTCTGTTCAAGTTTTGATCTCCTGCTCATTATTTTATGTTCACTCTTTGACCTGTTTAAACTCACAGACATTCTCTATATTGTTTTCAACATATTTAATCTCATGAATAATAATGAAATGACTTCTGCATGAATTAAATGTAAAAAATTCTAACACAAATCCCTGTTTTGTTTTGTTCATCAGGTGGCAGTAAAATGTGTCAACAAGGAGGAGATGGGTAGTGATCGCTTGGTAATTGTAAGTAGGCTGTTCTTATTGTTTATCAGTTTAAAACATCATAGTTTTGTTTTTTTAAAGTAAACTTCTATTGATATCAAGTTTGTCCAAGACTGAGCTAGGTCACCTCCATCTAATCATGATGAAATCTCTCTTTCTTCTAGCCGGACCATCCTAAACCTCTTCCTTTGGAAATTAAGCCCATATCATGGCTGAATAAAGGACCAAAAGTTCCAGAGATCCTCCAGATTTTGGATTGGGAGGAACAGGAAGAGTACTACCTCTTGGTTCTGGAGCGCATGTCGCCCTGCATGGACTTGTGTCAGTATATGGAGGAAAAACAAATACTTAAAGAGAACGTGGCAAAGCTCATCATGTGGCAGGCCACCACAGCCGCGTACGGGTCATATCAACGTGGTGTCTTTCATAGAGACATAAAACTGGACAACCTCCTGATCAACCCAAAGACAATGGAGGTGAAATTAATTGACTTTGGGTGTGGAGATGTCGTGAAAGTGTCCGGTTACACCGAGTTGATGGGCACAGAACAGTACCTCTGCCCAGAAGCATTCACGATAAGCAAGTACCACGCTGGGCCGGCAACCGTGTACTCGCTGGGCGTTACCCTCTTCATAATGGTCTGTGGCGCCTTTCCTAGTACTGATGACTGCTACAGGCTGGAAAACAACATCTTTCATCAGGAGGGCTTGTCTAAAGGTAAGGTTTTCACAACCAATATACATAGCAGAGACAACCAAGTGGTTGAAGATTTTATTCCAATACTTTCACAGTTTAAGGTTGTAATAGTCTCTTTTATCTTTCTGTACAGAATGCTGCCAAATGATTCGGGCGTGCATGCGCATTGAACCAGAGCAGCGTATCTCTTTGGACATGATGCTGGACCACGACTGGTTTGGAAACACAAATGAGTCTTCTGACGAGTCTTCTGACGAGTCTTCTGACGGGTGTGATTTTATTTTTAATGCAGACAGTAGCACATCTGGAAAAGAGGAGGAGGTGAAAATTGAAGGTAAGTTGGCTTTCATAATTCCAACATAACGCAACATACACATAACATTGTTTTAATGCCTTCTAATGGACATTGTCCTTTCTATCCAAATATAAGAAGGTGCTCTAAGGAACAAGGACAAATTATGGTAGTATAAGGCTTCAGCCTCCAAAATTGGTCTCTTAGACATAAAGTCTCACCTTAGACATGTTGATGGTTTATAGCTAAACTAACTTTTTATATTAACTTTGTTTACAGGTTCTTGCAACTCTTCCCCAAAGGACTTTCATGAAAGGAAAGAAGAAGACATATACACAGACATATAAAGAAGATATTAAGTGACAAAAATTAAGCATCAGCAGCTACAGATAACAAACTTCATCTTAGATCTATAGATCCGTAAAAATTAGTCCTAAATTGATCTGCTAGAGGTTTTAGAGAATATGATGTATTTCATCATATTCTCTAAACTCTAACAGATCAATTACTGAATCATTTCACTGGCTTACAATCTTACAATCAACCACACTTTGTAAGATCACAAAACTCGGACACTATTTGGGCCTCTAAATTTTAACCAACATTAAGCATAATGCAGTGCAATAATAAGTGGAAATGATGTGCAAATAATCATTTTCTGTCATGAACAGCTGCTATGCCATTAACTCTCTTTCTGCCAAAGGAACGGGTGTAAAGAAGGACCTGAAGTCTGCGGAGAGAGGACGCCCATCCCGAGGACACCAGTGCACACCAGAAACAAACGCATCAGCTAAAATTTAAGCTAAAAATACTGTGCAATCTAAAAAATACTGTGCAATCTAAAAAATACTGTGCAATCTAAAAAATACTGTGCAATGCAAAAAATACTGTGCAATCTAAAAATACTGTGCAATGCAAAAAATACTGTGCATTAAAAATAAAATTATAATGACTCACACTAGTGTTATATTTACTATGTTGTAGAATTAATCAGAAACACTTCACACTGAAAGTCAAACATTCACTTGAATAAACCATAAAACTATTCGTAAGTAACAGAACACACACAACATGAATAAACTAAACAAGACACAGATGACACACAACACAACACACAAGTAAACAGATAATGATTTCAATATTATTATATATACATACACAGCACATACAGAAACACAAAAATGCCCTTCTTTAAAATTACATTTTTGATGCATGTAACTCAAACATCGTTTATTAATTATGTTCAACGTCACATAGTCTGGAATGTGATATAATGTGTGTGTGTGTGTGTGTGTGTGTGTGTGTGTGTGTGTCTTCTTTATTAAATAGTAAAGAGTGTGTGTGTGTGTGTGTGTGTGTGTCTTCTTTATTAAATAGTCTTCTTTATTAAATAGTAAAGAGTGTGTGTGTGTGTGTGTGTGTGTGTGTGTGTGTGTGTCTTCTTTATTAAATAGTAAAGAGTGTGTGTGTGTGTGTGTGTGTCTGTGTGTGTGTCTTCTTTATTAAATAGTAAAGAGTGTGTGTGTGTGTGTGTGTGTGTGTGTGTGTGTGTGTCTTCTATTAAATAGTAAAGAGTGTGTGTGTGTGTGTGTGTGTGTGTGTGTCTTCTTTATTAAATAGTAAAGAGTGTGTGTGTGTGTGTGTGTGTGTGTGTGTGTGTGTGTCTTCTTTATGAAATAGTAAAGAGTGTGTGTGTGTGTGTGTGTGTGTGTGTGTGTGTGTGTGTGTGTGTCTTCTTTATGAAATAGTAAAGATTGTGTACATTTTATCTGCATACTACAGTATTTCTATGGTCAATACTGATGCAGTTTTAACGCTGAAAGTTTCCACTACGCGCAGAACTTTAGAATCTGCAAAAGAGTCCATCCAGTGACGTCACTTGTCGCTTACACGATAAATTCGGAGCAGCAGCGCAGGTTTCAGCAGAGTGGATTCAACTTTCGCGGTGTTCAGAAGCGTCACAAGTCTTTACAGCTTTTGCGGTCTTACTTTTAACTTTTATCGCAATCTTTACTGTATTGACAACATGTCGCTTTTTGCTTTAGTTGTTGCTCACGCAATATTCGTGAAAGTTCGTCAAAAACTAACAGTATACCTTAATGAGAGAAATAAGGTGAATCTTATCGGCGTGGAGGTGCTGGAGGAAAACCAGCAGCAAACACCTGCGCGTCCGCCCGAGGAGGAGGTGCAAGATTCAGCGAGTCCAGCCGAAGAGACACCTGAGCTGGAGGAAGACAACAGCGGTCGATATGTCCCAGCATGTCCCGCTGAAGAGACGCTGGAGGATCACCTCCAGGAAACACCAGCGAGTCCAGCCGAAGAGACACCCGAGCTGGAGGAAGACAACAGCGGTCGATATGTCCCAGCATGTCCCGCTGAAGAGACGCTGGAGGATCACCTCCAGGAAACACTAGCGAGTCCAGCCGAAGAGACACCCGAGCTGGAGGAAGACAACAGCGGTCGATATGTCCCAGCAAGTCCCGCTGAAGAGACGCTGGAGGATCACCCCAGGAAACACCAGCGAGTCCAGCCGAAGAGACACCCGAGCTGGAGGAAGACAACAGCGGTCGATATGTCCCAGCAAGTCCCGCTGAAGAGACGCTGGAGGATCACCCCAGGAAACACCAGCGAGTCCAGCCGAAGAGACACCCGAGCTGGAGGAAGACAACAGCGGTCGATATGTCCCAGCATGTCCCGCTGAAGAGTCGCTGGAGGATCACCTCCAGGAAACACTAGCGAGTCCAGCCGAAGAGACACCCGAGCTGGAGGAAGACAACAGCGGTCGATATGTCCCAGCATGTCCCGCTGAAGAGACGCTGGAGGATCACCTCCAGGAAACACCAGCGGTCCCAGCCGAAGAGACACCGGAGCTGGAGGAAGACAACAGCGGTCGATATGTCCCAGCATGTCCCGCTGAAGAGACGCTGGAGGATCACCTCCAGGAAACACTAGCGAGTCCAGCCGAAGAGACACCCGAGCTGGAGGAAGACAACAGCGGTCGATATGTCCTAACATGTCCCGCTGAAGAGGAGCTGGAGAAAGATGACGGTAACCCCCAGCAAACTCCGAACAATTCGTCTGATGAGGATTCGGACTTCGATATACTGAGTGATGAAGTGAGAATTGAAAGTGAGTATTACCTCCAAACATAACACAACACATCAACACAAAACATTTTGTGTTGATACTATGCTATATTATATACTATACTATTCTTTACTATACTATAATCAGTACAAACAGTACAGTCCAATTAACTACATTTATCTTTTAACAGAAATCAACCACTGCCAATATGAAATGGGCAAAGAACTGGGAAGTGGAAGCTATGGAGCCGTGTATGAAGCCCGGCGTGTTTCTGATGGCCTTGAGGTAAGTTTTCTGTTCAAGTTTTGATCTCCTGCTCATTATTTTATGTTCACTCTTTGACCTGTTTAAACTCACAGACATTCTCTATATTGTTTTCAACATATTTAATCTCATGAATAATAATGAAATGACTTCTGCATGAATTAAATGTAAAAATTCTAACACAAATCCCTGTTTTGTTTTGTTCATCAGGTGGCAGTAAAATGTGTCAACAAGGAGGAGATGGGTAGTGATAAAGCTTGGTAATTGTAAGTAGGCTGTTCTTATTGTTTATCAGTTTAAAACATCATAGTTTTGTTTTTTTAAAGTCAACTTCTATTGATATCAAGTTTGTCCAAGACTGAGCTAGGTCACCTCCATCTAATCATGATGAAATCTCTCTTTCTTCTAGCGGACCATCCTAAACCTCTTCCTTTGGAAATTAGCGCTCCATATCATGGCGAATAAAGGACCAAAAGTTCCAGAGATCCTCCAGATTTTGGATTGGGAGGAACAGGAAGAGTACTACCTCTTGGTTCTGGAGCGCATGTCGCCCTGCATGGACTTGTGTCAGTATGTGGAGGAAAACAAAATACTTAAAGAGAACGTGGCAAAAGGTCATCATGTTGCAGGCCACCAGAGCCGCCGCGTCTGAGTCCTATGAACGTGGTGTCTTTCATAGAGACATAAAACTGGACAACCTCCTGATCAACCCAAAGACAATGGAGGTGAAATTAATTGACTTTGGGTGTGGAGATGTCGTGAAAGTGTCCGTTACACCCGAGTTGATGGGCACAGAAGAGTACCTCTGCCCAGAAGCATTCCACGATAAGCAAGTACCAGCTGGGCGGCAACCGTGTACTTTCGCTGGGCGTTACCCTCTTCATAATGGTCTGTAGCGCCTTTCCTAGTACTGATGACTGCTACAGGCTGGAAAACAACATCTTTCATCAGGAGGGCTTGTCTAAAGGTAAGGTTTTCACAACCAATATACATAGCAGAGACAACCAAGTGGTTGAAGATTTTATTCCAATACTTTCACAGTTTAAGGTTGTAATAGTCTCTTTTATCTTTCTGCACAGAATGCTGCCAAATGATTCAGTGCATGCGCATTGAACCAGAGCAGCGTATCTCTTTGGACATGATGCTGGACCACGACTGGTTTGGAAACACAAATGAGTCTTCTGACGAAGTCTTCTGACAAGTCTTCTGAATCTGAGTCTTCTGGCGTGATGATATTAATCATAATGCAGCCAGTAACACATCTGGAAAAGAGGAGGAGGTGAAAATTGAAGGTAAGTTGGCTTTCATAATTCCAACATAGCGCAACATACACATAACATTGTTTTAATGCCTTCTAATGGACATTGTCCTTTCTATCCAAATATAAGAAGGTGCTGTAAGGAACAAGGACAAATTATGGTAGTATAAGGCTTCAGCCTCCAAAATTTACTATACTATACTATACTATACATTGATACTGTAATCAGTGTTAAAATTATTAAAAAAACAAACAGTACAGTCCAATTAACTACATTTATCTTTTAACAGAAATCAACCACTGCCAATATGAAATGGGCAAAGAACTGGGAAGTGGAAGCTATGGAGCCGTATGAAGCCCAGTGTGTTTCTGATGGCCTTGAGGTAAGTTTTCTGTTCAAGTTTTGATCTCCTGCTCATTATTTTATGTTCACTCTTTGACCTGTTTAAACTCACAGACATTCTCTATATTGTTTTCAACATATTTAATCTCATGAATAATAATGAAATGACTTCTGCATGAATTAAGTGTAAAAATTCTAACACAAATCCCTGTTTTGTTTTGTTCATCAGGTGGCAGTAAAATGTGTCAACAAGGAGGAGATGGGTAGTGATCGCTTGGTAATTGTAAGTAGGCTGTTCTTATTGTTTATCAGTTTAAAACATCATAGTTTTGTTTTTTAAGTCAACTTCTATTGATATCAAGTTTGTCCAAGACTGAGCTAGGTCACCTCCATCTAATCATGATGAAATCTCTCTTTCTTCTAGCCGACCATCCTAAACCTCTTCCTTTGGAAATTGCGCTCCATATCATGGCCGAATAAAGGACCAAAAGTTCCAGAGATCCTCCAGATTTTGGATTGGGAGGAACAGGAAGAGTACTACCTCTTGGTTCTGGAGCGCATGTCGCCCTGCATGGACTTGTGTCAGTATATGGAGGAAAACAAAATACTTAAAGAGAGCGTTGGCAAAGGTCATCATGTTGCAGGCCACCAGAGCCGCTGCATCACGTCCTATGAACGTGGTGTCTTTCATAGAGACATAAAACTGGACAACCTCCTGATCAACCCAAAGACAATGGAGGTGAAATTAATTGACTTTGGGTGTGGAGATGTCGATGAAAGTGTCCGTTACACCGAGTTGATGGGCACAGAACAGTACCTCTGCCCAGAAGCGTTCTCGAGAAGCAAGTACCACGCTGGGCCGGCAACCGTGTACTCGCTGGGCGTTACCCTCTTCATAATGGTCTGTGACGCCTTTCCTAGTACTGATGACTGCTACAGGCTGGAAAACAACATCTTTCATCAGGAGGGCTTGTCTAAAGGTAAGGTTTTCACAACCAATATACATAGCAGAGACAACCAAGTGGTTGAAGATTTTATTCCAATACTTTCACAGTTTAAGGTTGTAATAGTCTCTTTTATCTTTCTGCACAGAATGCTGCCAAATGATTCAAGTGCATGCGCATTGAACCAGAGCAGCGTATCTCTTTGGACATGATGCTGGACCACGACTGGTTTGGAAACACAAATGAGTCTTCTGACGAGTCTTCTGACGGGTGTGATTTTATTTTTAATGCAGACAGTAGCACATCTGGAAAAGAGGAGGAGGTGAAAATTGAAGGTAAGTTGGCTTTCATAATTCCAACATAGCATAACATACACATAACATTGTTTTAATGCCTTCTAATGGACATTGTCCTTTCTATCCAAATATAAGAAGGTGCTCTAAGGAACAAGGACAAATTATGGTAGTATAAGGCTTCAGCCTCCAAAAATTTACTATACTATACTATACATACATTGATACTGTAATCAGTGTTAAAATTATTAAAAAACAAACAGTACAGTCCAATTAACTACATTTATCTTTTAACAGAAATCAACCACTGCCAATATGAAATTGGCAAAGAACTGGGAAGTGGAAGCTATGGAGCCGTGTATGAAGCCCGGTGTTTCTGATGGCCTTGAGGTAAGTTTTTCTGTTCAAGTTTTGATCTCCTGCTCATTATTTTATGTTCACTCTTTGACCTGTTTAAACTGACAGACATTCTCTATATTGTTTTCAACATATTTAATCTCATGAATAATAATGAAATGACTTCTGCATGAATTAAGTGTAAAAATTCTAACACAAATCCCTGTTTTGTTTTGTTCATCAGGTGGCAGTAAAATGTGTCAACAAGGAGGAGATGGGTAGTGATCGCTTTGGTAATTGTAAGTAGGCTGTTCTTATTGTTTATCAGTTTAAAACATCATAGTTTTGTTTTTTTAAAGTCAACTTCTATTGATATCAAGTTTGTCCAAGACTGAGCTAGGTCACCTCCATCTAATCATGATGAAATCTCTCTTTCTTCTAGCCGGACCATCCTAAACCTCTTCCTTTGGAAATTAAGCTCCATATCATGGCTGAATAAAGGACCAAAGTTCCAGAGATCCTCCAGATTTTGGATTGGGAGGAACAGGAAGAGTACTACCTCTTGGTTCTGGAGCGCATGTCGCCCTGCATGGACTTGTGTCAGTATATGGAGGAAAACAAAATACTTAAAGAGAACGTGGCAAAGGTCATCATGTTGCAGGCCACCAGAGCCGCGTACGAGTCCTATCAACGTGGTGTCTTTCATAGAGACATAAAACTGGACAACCTCCTGATCAACCCAAAGACAATGGAGGTGAAATTAATTGACTTTGGGTGTGGAGATGTCTTGAAAGTGTCCGGTTACACCGAGTTGATGGGCACAGAACAGTACCTCTGCCCAGAAGCGTTCTCGAGAAGCAAGTACCACGCTGGGCCGGCAACCGTGTACTCGCTGGGCGTTACCCTCTTCATAATGGTCTGTGACGCCTTTCCTAGTACTGATGACTGCTACAGGCTGGAAAACAACATCTTTCATCAGGAGGGCTTGTCTAAAGGTAAAGGTTTTCACAACCAATATACATAGCAGAGACAACCAAGTGGTTGAAGATTTTATTCCAATACTTTCACAGTTTAAGGTTGTAATAGTCTCTTTTATCTTTCTGCACAGAATGCTGCCAAATGATTCGGCGTGCATGCGCATTGAACCAGAGCAGCGCGTATCTCTTTGGACATGATGCTGGACCACGACTGGTTTGGAAACACAAATGAGTCTTCTGGCGAGAGTCTTCTGAGCCTTCTGGCGGGTGTGATTTTATTTTTAATGCAGACAGTAGCACATCTGGAAAAGAGGAGGAGGTGAAAATTGAAGGTAAGTTGGCTTTCATAATTCCAACATAACATAACATACACATAACATTGTTTTAATGCCTTCTAATGGACATTGTCCTTTCTATCCAAATATAAGAAGGTGCTGTAAGGAACAAGGACAAATTATGGTAGTATAAGGCTTCAGCCTCCAAAATTTACTATACTATACTATACATTGATACTGTAATCAGTGTTAAAATTATTAAAAACAAACAGTACAGTCCAATTAACTACATTTATCTTTTAACAGAAATCAACCACTGCCAATATGAAATGGGCAAAGAACTGGGAAGTGGAAGCTATGGAGCCGTGTATGAAGCCCGGTGTTTCTGATGGCCTTGAGGTAAGTTTTCTGTTCAAGTTTTGATCTCCTGCTCATTATTTTATGTTCACTCTTTGACCTGTTTAAACTCACAGACATTCTCTATATTGTTTTAACATATTTAATCTCATGAATAATAATGAAATGACTTCTGCATGAATTAAATGTAAAAATTCTAACACAAATCCCTGTTTTGTTTTGTTCATCAGGTGGCAGTAAAATGTGTCAACAAGGAGGAGATGGGTAGTGATCGCTTGGTAATTGTAAGTAGGCTGTTCTTATTGTTTATCAGTTTAAAACATCATAGTTTTGTTTTTTTAAAGTCAACTTCTATTGATATCAAGTTTGTCCAAGACTGAGCTAGGTCACCTCCATCTAATCATGATGAAATCTCTCTTTCTTCTAGCCGGACCATCCTAAACCTCTTCCTTTGGAAATTGGCTCCCATATCATGGCTGAATAAAGGACCAAAAGTTCCAGAGATCCTCCAGATTTTTGGATTGGGAGGAACATGAAGAGTACTACCTCTTGGTTCTGGAGCGCATGTAAGCCCTGCATGGACTTGTGTCAGTATGTGGAGGAAAACAAAATACTTAAAGAGAGCGTGGCAAAGGTCATCATGTTGCAGGCCACCAGAGCAGCGTCACGAGTCCTATCAACGTGGTGTCTTTCATAGAGACATAAAACTGGACAACCTCCTGATCAACCCAAAGACAATGGAGGTGAAATTAATTGACTTTGGGTGTGGAGATGTCGTGAAAGTGTCCGGTTACACCGAGTTGATGGGCACAGAACAGTACCTCTGCCCAGAAGCGTTCTCGAGAAGCAAGTACCACGCTGGGCGGCAACCGTGTACTGGCTGGGCGTTACCCTCTTCATAATGGTCTGTATGCCTTTCCTAGTACTGATGACTGCTACAGGCTGGAAAACAACATCTTTCATCAGGAGGGCTTGTCTAAAGGTAAGGTTTTCACAACCAATATACATAGCAGAGACAACCAAGTGGTTGAAGATTTTATTCAATACTTTCACAGTTTAAGGTTGTAATAGTCTCTTTTATCTTTCTGTACAGAATGCTGCCAAATGATTCAGTGCATGCGCATTGAACCAGAGCAGCGTATCTCTTTGGACATGATGCTGGACCACGACTGGTTTGGAAACACAAATGAGTCTTCTGACGAGTCTTCTGTCTGTCTTCTGACGAGAGTCTTCTGGTATGTGATAATTAATCATAATGCAGACAGTAACACATCTGGAAAAGAGGAGGAGGTGAAAATTGAAGGTAAGTTGGCTTTCATAATTCCAACATAACGCAACATACACATAACATTGTTTTAATGCCTTCTAATGGACATTGTCCTTTCTATCCAAATATAAGAAGGTGCTGTAAGGAACAAGGACAAATTATGGTAGTATAAGGCTTCAGCCTCCAAAATTGGTCTCTTAGACATAAAGTCTCACCTTAGACATGTTGATGGTTTATAGCTAAACTAACTTTTATATTAACTTTGTTTACAGGTTCTTGCAACTCTTCCCAAAGGACTTTCATGAAAGGAAAGAAGAAGACATATACACAGACATATAAAGAAGATATTAAGTGACAAAAAATTAAGCATCAGCAGCTACAGATAACAAACTTCATCTTAGATCTATAGATCCGTAAAATTAGTCCTAAATTGATCTGCTAGAGGTTTAGAGAATATGTTGTATTTCATCATATTCTCTAAACTCTAGCAGATCAATTTACTTGAATCATTTCACTGGCTTACAATCTTACAATCAACCACACTTTGTAAGATCACAAAACTCGGACACTATTTGGGCCTCTAAATTTTAACCAACATTCGCATAATGCAGTGCAATAATAAGTGGAAATGATGTGCAAATAATCATTTTCTGTCATGAACAGCTGCTATGCCATTAACTCTCTTTCTGCCAAAGGAACGGGTGTAAAGAAGGACCTGAAGTCTGCGGAGAGACCTGAAGTCTCCCCATCCCGAGGACACCAGTGCACACCAGAAACAAACGCATCAGCTAAAATTTAAGCTAAAAATACTGTGCAATCTAAAAAATACTGTGCAATCTAAAAATACTGTGCAATGCAAAAAATACTGTGCAATGCAAAAAATACTGTGCAATGCAAAAAATACTGTGCAATCTAAAAATACTGTGCAATGCAAAAATACTCCACACTAGTGTTGCAAAAACTATGTGTGCAATTAATCAAAAATTCACTGTGCAATGCAAAATTCACTGAATAATGCATAAATGCTTCGTGCAATCTAAAATGAATAAACTGTACAAGATGCAGAAAGACACAACACTGTGCACAAGTAAACAATAATGATTTCAATATTAAATATACTGTGCAATGCAAAAACACTGTGCAATGCAAAATTACATTTTGATGCATTAAAAACAAAATTATGTTGAACTCACACTGGTGTTATATTTACTATGTTGTGTGTGTGTGTTAATCAGAAACACTTCACACTGAAAGTCAAACATTCACTTGAATAAACCATAAAACTATTAAGTAAAGTAACAGAACACACACAACATGAATAAAACTAAACAAGACACAGATGACACACAACAACACAACTTTACACAAGTAAACAGATAATGATTTCAATATTATTATATATACATGTGTGTGCACATACAGAAACACAAAATGCCCTTCTTTGTGTGTTACATGTTTTGTCTTCATGTAACTCAAACATCGTGTATTAATTATGTTCAACGTCACATAGTCTTTAATAATATAATGTGTGTGTGTGTGTGTGTGTGTGTGTGTGTGTCTCTTTATTAAATAGTAAAGAGTGTGTGTGTGTGTGTGTGTGTGTGTGTGTGTCTTCTTTATTAAATAGTAAAGAGTGTGTGTGTGTGTGTGTGTGTGTGTCTTCTTTGTGTTAAATGGTAAAGAGTGTAGTGTGTGTGTGTGTGTGTGTGTGTGTGTGTGTGTGTGTGTGTGTGTGTGTGTGTCTTCTTTATGAAATAGTAAAGATTGTGTACATTTTATCTGCATACTACAGTATTTCTATGGTCAATACTGATGCAGTGTTAACGCTGAAAGTTTCCACTACGCGCAGAACTTTAGAATCTGCAAAAGAGTCCATCCAGTGACGTCACTTGTCGCTTACACGATAAATTCGGAGCAGCAGCGCAGGTTTCAGCAGAGTGGATTCAACTTTCGCGGTGTTCAGAAGCGTCACAAGTCTTTACAGCTTTTGCGGTCTTACTTTTTAACTTTTATCGCAATCTTTACTGTATTGACAACATGTCGCTTTTGCTTTAGTTGTTGCTCACGCAATATTCGTGAAAGTTCGTCAAAACTAACAGTATACCTTAATAGAGAGAAATAAGGTGAATCTTATCGGCGTGGAGGTGCTGGAGGAAAACCAGCAGCAAACACCTGCGCGTCCGCCCGAGGAGGTGCAAGATGCAAGATTCAGCCGAAGAGACACACCCAGCTGGAGCCAGCAGCGGTCGAAGAGGATCACCTCCAGAAACACCCAGCCGCTGGAGGAAGACAACAGCGGTCGATATGTCCCAGCATGTCCCGCTGAAGAGACGCTCACCCCAGGAAACTGAGTCCAGCCGAGGACACCTCTGGACAACAGCGGTCGATATGTCCCAGGAAAGACAGGATCACCCCCAGGAAACACCAGCGAGTCCAGCCGAAGAGACACCCGAGCTGGAGGAAGACAACAGCGGTCGATATGTCCTAACATGTCCCGCTGAAGAGTCGCTGGAGGATCACCTCCAGGAAACACTCCAGCCGAAGTCCAGCCGAGCTGGAGGAAGACAACAGCGGTCGATATGTCCCAGCATGTCCCGCTGAAGAGACGCTGGAGGATCACCCCCAGGAAACACCAGCGAGTCCAGATATGTCCTGGAACAACAGCGGTCGATATGTCCCGCATGTCCCGCTGAAGAGTCGCTGGAGAAAGATGACGGTAACCCCAGCAAACTCCGAACAATTCGTCTGATGAGGATTCGGACTTCGATATACTGAGTGATGAAGTGAGAATTGAAAGTGAGTATTACCTCCAAACATAACACAACACATCAACACAAAACATTTTGTGTTGATACTATGCTATATTATATACTATACTATTCTTTACTATACTATAATCAGTACAAACAGTACAGTCCAATTAACTACATTTATCTTTTAACAGAAATCAACCACTGCCAATATGAAATGGGCAAAGAACTGGGAAGTGGAAGCTATGGAGCCGTGTATGAAGCCCGGCGTTTCTGATGGCCTTGAGGTAAGTTTTCTGTTCAAGTTTTGATCTCCTGCTCATTATTTTATGTTCACTCTTTGACCTGTTTAAACTCACAGACATTCTCTATATTGTTTTCAACATATTTAATCTCATGAATAATAATGAAATGACTTCTGCATGAATTAAATGTAAAAATTCTAACACAAATCCCTGTTTTGTTTTGTTCATCAGGTGGCAGTAAAATGTGTCAACAAGGAGGAGATGGGTAGTGATCGCTTGGTAATTGTAAGTAGGCTGTTCTTATTGTTTATCAGTTTAAAACATCATAGTTTTGTTTTTAAAGTAAACTTCTATTGATATCAAGTTTGTCCAAGACTGAGCTAGGTCACCTCCATCTAATCATGATGAAATCTCTCTTTCTTCTAGCCGACCATCCTAAACCTCTTCCTTTGGAAATTGCGCTCCATATCATGGCTAATAAAGGACCAAAAGTTCCAGAGATCCTCCAGATTTTGGATTGGGAGGAACAGGAAGAGTACTACCTCTTGGTTCTGGCGCATGTCGCCTGCATGGACTTGTGTCAGTATGTGGAGGAAAACAAAATACTTAAAGAGAACGTGGCAAAGGTCATCATGTTGCAGGCCACCAGAGCCGCGTCACGAAGTCCTATGAACGTGGTGTCTTTCATAGAGACATAAAACTGGACAACCTCCTGATCAACCCAAAGACAATGGAGGTGAAATTAATTGACTTTGGGTGTGGAGATGTCGTGGAAAGTGTCCGTTACACCGAAGTTGATGGGCACAGAAGAGTACCTCTGCCCAGAAGCGTCTCGAGAAGCAAGTACCACGCTGGGCCGGCAACCGTGTACTCGCTGGAAGCTACCCCTCTTCATAATGGTCTGTGACGCCTTTCCTAGTACTGATGACTGCTACAGGCTGGAAAACAACATCTTTCATCAGGAGGGCTTGTCTAAAGGTAAGGTTTTCACAACCAATATACATAGCAGAGACAACCAAGTGGTTGAAGATTTTATTCCAATACTTTCACAGTTTAAGGTTGTAATAGTCTCTTTTATCTTTCTGTACAGAATGCTGCCAAATGATTCGGGCGTGCATGCGCATTGAACCAGAGCAGCGTATCTCTTTGGACATGATGCTGGACCACGACTGGTTTGGAAACACAAATGAGTCTTCTGACGAGTCTTCTGACGGGTGTGATTTTATTTTTAATGCAGACAGTAGCACATCTGGAAAAGAGGAGGAGGTGAAAATTGAAGGTAAGTTGGCTTTCATAATTCCAACATAACGCAACATACACATAACATTGTTTTAATGCCTTCTAATGGACATTGTCCTTTCTATCCAAATATAAGAAGGTGCTCTAAGGAACAAGGACAAATTATGGTAGTATAAGGCTTCAGCCTCCAAAATTTACTATACTATACTATACATTGATACTGTAATCAGTGTTAAAATTATTAAAAAAACAAACAGTACAGTCCAATTAACTACATTTATCTTTTAACAGAAATCAACCACTGCCAATATGAAATGGGCAAAGAACTGGGAAGTGGAAGCTATGGAGCCGCAGTATGAAGCCCGGCTGTTTCTGATGGCCTTGAGGTAAGTTTTCTGTTCAAGTTTTGATCTCCTGCTCATTATTTTATGTTCACTCTTTGACCTGTTTAAACTCACAGACATTCTCTATATTGTTTTCAACATATTTAGTCTCATGAATAATAATGAAATGACTTCTGCATGAATTAAGTGTAAAAAATTCTAACACAAATCCCTGTTTTGTTTTGTTCATCAGGTGGCAGTAAAATGTGTCAACAAGGAGGAGATGGGTAGTGATCGCTTGGTAATTGTAAGTAGGCTGTTCTTATTGTTTATCAGTTTAAAACATCATAGTTTTGTTTTTTAAAGTCAACTTCTATTGATATCAAGTTTGTCCAAGACTGAGCTAGGTCACCTCCATCTAATCATGATGAAATCTCTCTTTTCTTCTAGCCGGACCATCCTAAACCTCTTCCTTTGGAAATTAAGCTCCATATCATGGCTTAATAAAGGACCAAAGTTCCAGAGATCCTCCAGATTTTGGATTGGGAGGAACATGAAGAGTACTACCTCTTGGTTCTGGAGCCATGTCGCCCTGCATGGACTTGTGTCAGTATATGGAGGAAAACAAAATACTTAAAGAGAACGTGGCAAAGGTCATCATGTTGCAGGCCACCAGAGCCGCGTCTGAGAGTCCTATCAACGTGGTGTCTTTCATAGAGACATAAAACTGGACAACCTTCCTGATCAACCCAAAGACAATGGAGGTGAAATTAATTGACTTTGGGTGTGGAGATGTCGTTGAAAGTGTCCGGTTACACCGAGTTGATGGGCACAGAACAGTACCTCTGCCCAGAAGCATTCTCGATAAGCAAGTACCACGCTGGGCGGCAACCGTGTACTTTCGCTGGGCTGCTTACCCTCTTCATAATGGTCTGTGACGCCTTTCCTAGTACTGATGACTGCTACAGGCTGGAAAACAACATCTTTCATCAGGAGGGCTTGTCTAAAGGTAAGGTTTTCACAACCAATATACATAGCAGAGACAACCAAGTGGTTGAAGATTTTATTCCAATACTTTCACAGTTTAAGGTTGTAATAGTCTCTTTTATCTTTCTGTACAGAATGCTGCCAAATGATTCGTGCGTGCATGCGCATTGAACCAGAGCAGCGTATCTCTTTGGACATGATGCTGGACCACGACTGGTTTGGAAACACAAATGAGTCTTCTGACGAGTCTTCTGACGGGTGTGATTTTATTTTTAATGCAGACAGTAGCACATCTGGAAAAGAGGAGGAGGTGAAAATTGAAGGTAAGTTGGCTTTCATAATTCCAACATAACGCAACATACACATAACATTGTTTTAATGCCTTCTAATGGACATTGTCCTTTCTATCCAAATATAAGAAGGTGCTCTAAGGAACAAGGACAAATTATGGTAGTATAAGGCTTCAGCCTCCAAAATTTACTATACTATACTATACTATACATACATGATACTGTAATCAGTGTTAAAATTATTAAAAAAACAAACAGTACAGTCCAATTAACTACATTTATCTTTTAACAGAAATCAACCACTGCCAATATGAAATGGGCAAAGAACTGGGAAGTGGAAGCTATGGAGCCGTGTATGAAGCCCGGCGTGTTTCTGATGGCCTTGAGGTAAGTTTTCTGTTCAAGTTTTGATCTCCTGCTCATTATTTTATGTTCACTCTTTGACCTGTTTAAACTCACAGACATTCTCTATATTGTTTTCAACATATTTAATCTCATGAATAATAATGAAATGACTTCTGCATGAATTAAATGTAAAAATTCTAACACAAATCCCTGTTTTGTTTTGTTCATCAGGTGGCAGTAAAATGTGTCAACAAGGAGGAGATGGGTAGTGATCGCTTGGTAATTGTAAGTAGGCTGTTCTTATTGTTTATCAGTTTAAAACATCATAGTTTTGTTTTTTTAAAGTCAACTTCTATTGATATCAAGTTTGTCCAAGACTGAGCTAGGTCACCTCCATCTAATCATGATGAAATCTCTCTTCTTCTAGCCGGACCATCCTAAACCTCTTCCTTTGGAAATTGCGCTCCATATCATGGCGAATAAAGGACCAAAAGTTCCAGAGATCCTCCAGATTTTGGATTGGGAGGAACATGAAGAGTACTACCTCTTGGTTCTGGAGCGCATGTCGCCCTGCATGGACTTGTGTCAGTATATGGAGGAAAAACAAATACTTAAAGAGAACGTGGCAAAGCTCATCATGTGGCAGGCCACCAGAGCCGCGTACGAGTCCTATCAACGTGGTGTCTTTCATAGAGACATAAAACTGGACAACCTCCTGATCAACCCAAAGACAATGGAGGTGAAATTAATTGACTTTGGGTGTGGAGATGTCGTGAAAGTGTCCGTTACACCGAGTTGATGGGCACAGAACAGTACCTCTGCCCAGAAGCATTCACGATAAGCAAGTACCACGCTGGGCGGCAACCGTGTACTTTGGCCGCAACCCTCTTCATAATGGTCTGTGGCCTTTCCTAGTACTGATGACTGCTACAGGCTGGAAAACAACATCTTTCATCAGGAGGGCTTGTCTAAAGGTAAGGTTTTCACAACCAATATACATAGCAGAGACAACCAAGTGGTTGAAGATTTTATTCCAATACTTTCACAGTTTAAGGTTGTAATAGTCTCTTTTATCTTTCTGCACAGAATGCTGCCAAATGATTCGGCGCAGCATGCGCATTGAACCAGAGCAGCGTATCTCTTTGGACATGATGCTGGACCACGACTGGTTTGGAAACACAAATGAGTCTTCTGACGAGTCTTCTGGCGCGTGTGATATTAATCATAATGCAGCCAGTAGCACATCTGGAAAAGAGGAGGAGGTGAAAATTGAAGGTAAGTTGGCTTTCATAATTCCAACATAACGCAACATACACATAACATTGTTTTAATGCCTTCTAATGGACATTGTCCTTTCTATCCAAATATAAGAAGGTGCTCTAAGGAACAAGGACAAATTATGGTAGTATAAGGCTTCAGCCTCCAAAATTGGTCTCTTAGACATAAAGTCTCACCTTAGACATGTTGATGGTTTATAGCTAAACTAACTTTTTATATTAACTTTGTTTACAGGTTCTTGCAACTCTTCCCCAAAGGACTTTCATGAAAGGAAAGAAGAAGACATATACACAGACATATAAAGAAGATATTAAGTGACAAAAAAATTAAGCATCAGCAGCTACAGATAACAAACTTCATCTTAGATCTATAGATCCGTAAAATTAGTCCTAAATTGATCTGCTAGAGGTTTAGAGAATATGATGTATTTCATCATATTCTCTAAACTCTAGCAGATCAATTTACTTGAATCATTTCACTGGCTTACAATCTTACAATCAACCACACTTTGTAAGATCACAAAACTCGGACACTATTTGGGCCTCTAAATTTTAACCAACATTCGCATAATGCAGTGCAATAATAAGTGGAAATGATGTGCAAATAATCATTTTCTGTCATGAACAGCTGCTATGCCATTAACTCTCTTTCTGCCAAAGGAATGGGTGTAAAGAAGGACCTGAAGTCTGCGGAGAGAGGACGCCCATCCCGAGGACACCAGTGCACACCAGAAACAAACGCATCAGCTAAAATTTAAGCTAAAAATACTGTGCAATCTAAAAAATACTGTGCAATCTAAAAAATACTGTGCAATCTAAAAAATACTGTGCAATCTAAAAAATACTGTGCAATGCAAAAAATACTGTGCAATGCAAAAAATACTGTGCAATGCAAAAAATACTGTGCAATGCAAAAAATACTGTGCATTAAAAATAAAATTATAATGACTCACACTAGTGTTGTATTTACTATGTTGTAGAATTAATCAGAAACACTTCACACTGAAAGTCAAACATTCACTTGAATAAACCATAAAACTATTCGTAAGTAACAGAACACACACAACATGAATAAACTAAACAAGACACAGATGACACACAACACACAAGTAAACAGATAATGATTTCAATATTATTATATATACATACACAGCACATACAGAAACACAAAAATGCCCTTCTTTAAAATTACATTTTTGATGCATGTAACTCAAACATCGTTTATTAATTATGTTCAACGTCACATAGTCTGGAATGTGATATCTTTTCATACCATTTTTCTGCATGTCTATAATAATTGTAGTTTTAGTGTCATTCTATAATCTCTAATAGACTTTTTAAACCTTCTGAGCAAAAATGATTTAAATTAAGTGTAAATTGTGTAAAGTGTAAATTAAACCATAAAGTCTTGTGATATGACTTTAAGCTTTAACTTTAAGCAATAAAATGTTTTACTGAGTTATATGTTTTTTTAAATTATGTCTCTGGATGTGACTTTATACTTGTAGCACATAAAACAAAAGTTACGTACTTACAATTAATGAAATATTTAGCATCTATTTACAATGTAACCAGTTAAGCACCTAAATCCTCCTATGTCAAAGAATAAATTCCATATTACATATATACACATGGCACACTCGGCACCAGTCGCTCATTTTACTTACTTGACTGAACTGATTGTGCTTTAATTCTTCAAATTTATTTTGCAGACTTATAATTTGTGTCTTTGTGATGTTTGTGACAGTAGTACAGTATATTACCCACAGTAATACATCTTAAATGTTTTATATTTCCCTTATTTACATTACATTTATGCATTTAGCGGACGCTTTTATCCAAAGCGACTTACAAATAGTAGGAGACCATTATTAAGGAGAACATAATTCAGTATCTGAGAGTTTTTCAAACTTTGGTGAAGTTTGAAAAAGAAGAAAGTTTGGTGAAGCGGCAAGCGTTAGCTGTCTGTGATTGACCACACAGCCAACAGCTACATCTTGCTCATCACAATCACAATGATTCCAGCCACCAGTCCAAGAAATCCCACAATAATCCCGACCACGAGCACTGCGGCTTCCACCATCTGTGAGTCTTCTGGGATCTTCACCTCTGTGTGCACAAAATGACAAAACATCATATAGAAAAAAGCGTGAAAATGTGAAATAAACTGAAATAATTTGGATGTTTAAATTCTATGTGACCAAGAATCCCTGCTCATTTTCTGATACCATTATGAAGAACTGTCACCAGTATAACTCACCCCAGAACCTGCTGATTCCCTGTTCCAGACCCTTGTGTCTCACAGTGCAGGTGTAGATGTCTTCTCGCTCAGGACTGAAGTTCAGGTAGGAGAAGATGCGAAAGCTTAAGTCTGGATTGGTGTAATACTGAGTCTCGCTGACGTCCACATCACTCTCTGCTTCTCCGTTTCTAGTCCATGAGATATTTACAGGCGGTGGATGAAAGTCGGTCACAGAACAGACGAGTGTGTTTGGAACACCGTCATTCTTTGCATATAACTGTGAGGTCGGAGGAACTGTGGACAAACGAGAACTCTTAGAGATTTGATTGCAAGTAAAGCAGGTTAAATCTGTAAAGCTATCCAAAGTGATGTACTGTAAATTTATCACAGAGGAAAATATGACATGTACACCACATCAGTTTCACTACATTAGTAATTGTTTGTTGTTCACCAACCTGAAACTCAGCAAATTAAGCTTCTTTAAAGCAATCTGTATTATATAAAGTGCTATAAAAATAAAGGATAAGTTTTATCCTAGATCAAAAAAAAAATTATATTTTATTTTGTAAAATAAATAATTGTGCTAATATGGTTGATTGTTGGCAAATTTGCATTAAAAAATAAGCCAACAACTACCATTACACTACATTAAACAATTGCTTTTGAGTTTATTTGAAATTGTTGTAACACTTACACGCTTTAAACATTAGTAGATGAAATATCTAACATGAATTAACAATGAGTAATATAGTTCTTCAGCATTTATTAATATTTTCTAATGTTGATGCCAAAACAGTTGTTCATGTTAGTTCATTGTGCATTAAGTAATGTTAACAGAATTAAGATTAATACATGCTAAAGAAGTTGTTTCTTCATGGTAGTTATTGCTATAAGTAACGTTAGCAAATACAACCTGATTGTAAAATGACTCCAAAATTGTAAAGTCAGTCGTCTTAAAAGTGATTCTCAGGTGGTCATTTGATTCTCATGGTCATTCAAAAACTCAAAAGGTCTTACCGATAGATTCTGGGGGATAATTTTCTCCTATATTGCAGTTAGGAATATTATAGAAGCACGTCCCGATGGAGTGGTGAGCCTGAGACGGCAGGTGACAGTCGAGTGGCCGGTCCTGTGAAAACCGTCTTCTGGTTTTATAGTCTGCAGGGTCCACGTGCCACAGCTCCTGTCCATTAAACTCCAGCTCATAACCAGCATCCATCATTACTGCATTACAGTACGTCACCTGACGCATGAAATGTTTAACTACTGCCATAAAAAACACTCCTGGTTAAATCATCCACATACTGGATTACAACAAAAGAATGTTAACATACACAAACTCTTGACAACTCTTGACAAGTTGGTTCAGACGGAGGTTTACCTTGTTACCTTGAGCTCCAGAAAACGTCCAGATACCTGTAAAAGCATGAAACAGAAACAAACAGTGTAACATTTCAATGACAACAGATGAACAGCAGTCAGCAGGTGATTTACTGACACGCACTTCCTTCTTTACTTGATTATGTAAAACTTCCTCATACCTCAACAAACTACAACAATTCATTCTAATCCAGTTTCACTTCTTTTGTTGAACATGATACAGAGAGTCACTGTTAATTGGACAACAACATATACGTGACTGAGAAACCAATGTTATTAAATGCATTAATAAATAAATAAATACATTGGATTTACTAAGATCTAGAGATGTGGAGAATTTGCCATTAACAGAGAAAACTGAATAATGTTAATGAATGACAACAGAGAAAATGAAAAAATGTTCATCAGTGAAAGTAGAGAATAATGAATAATGTGCATCAATGACAAAAGTATTAATGTTCATCAATGACAACAGAGAAAACTGAATAATGTATAGACATTTTATCATCAATCACAACAAAGAAAAGGCCAAGGCCACAATGGTCTTATTATATAATGTAATCTGAGTGTCACACATTTTTGGATATAGACATTAATAAAAATATATATATTTTACATTTTACCAGTGTAAATTCAGGTATATGAATCTTGTGAATCTGATTAAAAGGACATACTGCCATCTGGTGGTCTGTGTCTATCAGTGTATTTACAATCCTTACAGTTATTCATGTAACCCACAACCACCACAACTGACATTAACAAGCAAAAATCGACAAGTCAGACATTGACAAAGCCTAATTTTACTCATTTTAAACAGAAATATTAAGTCACCACTTACAGAATTTGGCAGATATAAAAAAAACAAAGCAAAAAGTTACAATTTGTAAAGCCTTAATCTATTCTTTGACTAACTTGTAAAGTATAAATGTTAAGTTTATTGACTTTATCTTTTCTATTTTTATTGTTGTATAAGCGCAATTAACTGTATAAGCACAAACAACTACATCTGTGCAATTTATAGTGCAATAAAAATAAATGAATAAATCTACAAGTCAGATAAATAAATCATCAAAACGAAAAAGAGCACAATACAGTTCAGAAGTGCAAAAATCCACGCATGCTTAACCTTCTATCTACCATGGTTTTATTATATTTATTATATTTGTTTAAAGTGTTTATTAGCATACTTTTATTGCAAATGCTATAGCTTGACTACAGTAAAACTATTGCGCCTGTGCCTTTAAGACCGACACGACGGAAGCAGAGACGCGTGCGTTTCACGTCACGCTATATATACGTCAAATGCCCGGATGTCGGTCTTTTTTTCTAGCTGAAGGTAATGGAGGCTTCCATGTCTGTTTTGTCCAAACATAATCTATATCAATCTGATGAATCTGAGCTTTGTGTGTAATCTGGATTATATATGTGCGCATCATGATATATCTGTCACTAGTATTTGTGAACATTTAAAGTTTACCGTGTGTTTTAGTGTAGATTATTGCCGATCGCTCCGCGGTAAGGCCTGATACTGAAATGATTTGAGGAGAAAGTGCCGCCTGTGTGTTTCTATTCATAATAAAATCATTACAGTCGTGTAAATGTTTGTCATTAAACAACGAAACTCTAAACGGACGTTTAATGGTTTATAAACGTGTTGCTATGTGTGTGATTAGCATGTTAGCTGTGTTACGGCAGATCACGTTGACTCCGTGTAGCCTCATGCTACACGTAAAGAATGAATGATTCATATGTTTACTGTACATGTAATGACAACAGTAGATGTGTTATACCATATATATGTCTTTATTATGTAAATCTGTGTGCATTCAACTGGTAAGAGTGTTCTGGTGTTGTACAGTTATGATCAGTAGTGTCTGTCATGTGTGTATGTTGAGGCTGAATTCTGCATTTAATGCATATCTGTCCATTTTTGTGTTAAATCACGCAGATGGCTGAGGGCGACAAGAAGAAAGCTGCCCGTAAGCATCATCACGGGAGCCGTAACCCGGTCCTGGCCCGGGGCATCGGCCGCTATTCCCGATCTGCCATGTTTGCTCGCAGGGCCATGTACAAGAGGAAGACTAAGGCTCCTGTGACAAAGGTGAGCATCTGCAGCTTACAAATTAAGACTTGAGAAGATCTAATGAGCACATGTGTAAAATTCCCCAGGATTAGAACAGAAGCGTGTTTGTTTTAAAAGTCTCGCATGATTTTGCAGATCGAGAAGAAACTTAAGGAGAAGAAGCCCACGACCCTCACTAAGCCTGTCGGTGGAGACAAAAATGGAGGCACCCGTGTCGTCAAACTGCGCAAAATGGTGAGTGGATGTCCAAGTGCTCATCTGACGTTTTCTATTTCTGTTGGCTGATCATATTTGTCTGCATGTTGTGTGTCCAGCCCCGTTATTACCCCACAGAGGATGTGCCCCGTAAGCTGAAGAGTCACGGTGTCAAGCCCTTCAGTAAACACAAGAGGAGGCTCCGCAAATCCATCACCCCAGGATCGGTGCTCATCCTCCTGACCGGACGCCACCGTGGCAAGGTACTGTGTTATAGATGAGTTAGTGGGTTCACAAAGGTTTATGTAGTAGATGCACACACTTTGCACTAATCTGCTTTGACTAGCAGTATCAAGTCGAGATTCATGGCTGTGACTTATACAGAATTCTATTGGCCGTTAAACAATTCTACATTCAGCGTAAAGATGCTGTATTTCCACTCTTGTATAATCTACAGCATCTGAGCTTCATAATTTATTGTACACCGACGCACACCTGTACAGGTCCGTTCACAGTCCTGCACCCACATGATTGATGAAACTCCTACATGCCAAACTGACCAGCAGAGCACAAACCTGAACACATCCTCCTACACAAGCACTTGTTAGTTGTTTATCTACACTTTATCCTGCAGAATTGGGTTAACAAGTTGCACTTTATACTTGCGTTCGAATCACAGACGTCCGAAGCTGATTTCTGTAGTTTTGTATTCTTTGTGTTTGTCAGAGCTTTGAGTTTTAACTGTGTCTGTTTCTCTGCAGCGTGTGGTCTTCCTCAAGCAGTTGGACAGTGGTCTCCTCCTTGTTACTGGTAAGCCAGTTTTCTTCAGGAGTTGTGTTCAGATAAGTTGAGCCTTAGATGGTTTTTGTTGACGTTTGATGGAGTAAATGATTGATCTCTTTGTTTTTTAGGTCCTCTGGCTCTCAACAGAGTTCCACTGCGTAGAGCTCACCAGAAGTTCTGCATTGCCACCGCCACCAAGGTGGACATCTCTGGAGTGAAGATCCCAAAGACGTTGACTGACGCTTACTTCAAGAAGAAGAGGCTGAGGAAGCCCAAGCACCAGGAGGGAGAGATCTTTGACACAGAGAAGGAGGTAAAACGCACGTTTCTATTATGTGTCCTGGAATGACACTTCTGGAAATGAGGAGTTTATGGCAGATTTGGATTGTTTGCCTTGTGTGTGTTAGTGTTGTGATACGAAACGTTGTCTTTGTTTTGCAGAAGTACCAGCTGACAGAAGAACGTAAGGAAGTTCAGAAAACTGTAGACTCTCAGCTGCTTCCTCTGATCAAGAAGGTTCCTCAGCTGAAAGGATACCTGCGCTCCTCATTCTACTTGTCTAATGGAGTTTTCCCCCATAAACTGGTTTTCTAAGTTGAAAATAAAATCTGTGTTGACCCGGTTCACTCTCCCCGACTCGTTCTTTGTTGAAATTGGTCTGAAATATTAAATAGTTCTGAATGAAGTCTGTTTAAAATGACTGTAGGGACATTTTGCACCTCAATCTAGATGTTTGGTGTTCACAAGATTTGTCTGCTAATATCTTGCTAACAGACAATGTCTGACTGTGAGCTTTTATTATTAATAGGTCTAATCTGAAATGTTATTAATTCTTAAATTTAAGTAGCTTTGCCTTCAAAGCGTTTGCCTTCTAGTATGTGTTCAGGCCTACAAGAATCATGAAATACACTCTTTCTCAAAGAATTTACCGAGTGTGCACTTTTTGTCAAGTAAAAACATGTTTCAGTTCTCAGACTATCAACCCAGAATCTTTCAGTTCCATGAATAATGATGATGATGAATAAAGTCATAGTGTTTGGTCAGATGGTAGAAGAACTTTGAAGCATTTTAACCATTTGGACATTCTTTATAAATCATGTATGATGTAATTATTGTCTGTTGAATACGGCCAGTTCATCATAAATGTCACTTGCATCATTTATCCATTAGTTCTTGTTATGTCTGATGTTATAAAAATATGCAAAAACATTCCTGTGAAAAACCCCAACTGATCATTTTCATCTAACAGGTTCTCCAAAGTATTTTATTGACAAGACCATTGAAGGTCTGTGGAACGTCATCACCCCAGCAGAAGTATTACAGCTCACCCTGAGTTTGTGTTTCCTCAAGAACTTTTTATCACACATCATTATCATTTTATCACCTCAGACAACAAATTTCAGCCAAACAATTTTGCTTTAATTAAAAAAACTCAGGTGACATAAAACGTTCCAACAGTGTATAGAAAACAAAAATAAATACAAGTGTTTCTTTATGTCATTCTCTTCTCATATGGCCATTTTCTAAACAATAATCAGAACATAAGAAGCAGCCGAGAGAAGGCAGGTCCCAGTAAAGGAATGATCAGCCTGGTGGATACAGTCTGTTTATAATGCTCTGTTGAAATAAAGTTGTCGCTTGTTCAGCCGGACTTAAACAGCAGAATGGCCACCTGACCCAGGTAAAAGTAGATGAAATGCTTCGTCTCGTGAGTCACGTAGCTGCCGAAGTTCCTCCCCACAATGCAATGCCAGGTGGGATTGTACTTCTTGTCAAACTCCTGCAAGGAAAAAAGATCATTTGTATTGTAACATTCAACCTAAAAATGAATGTAATTTCAATCATATCAATTATGAATTGATGAAATCAACAAAGTGGCTGTCATGCAGAATTAAGGAATTCAAAATTGAGGACTTGATGTCACTCAAAGAGTAAAGATGTGTCAGAGACTAAACCAAAAGCAATAAAACTTAACATGCAAGTACAAAAATATAAAAAACAGTAAATAGGAGCAATTTTGATTTCACATTAATTTTGCATTTCCACAAAAAGCTGACAACAACTATTCATGAGCACATTGCTAAAAATAACCCTAGCACCCACAGAGATGTCCCATTTTCAAGCTGGACGTCCGTACAGCCCAACAAGCTAAAGAACACGGGCGTTTACCTTCTTGATGTAAGCGGCGATGTCTTTCTCGATGTTATACTTCTCCAGCGCCTGTGTGGCACACTCCACAGCATCCTGCTGCATCTCCTCAGACATGTCAGCATTTTTGATCACGGCCTTTCTGTCCGACATGGTTGCTCTGTGGTTATGAAAAGAGTAAGATGATGATGATGATGATAAAATAAAATAAACAGGCCTCGCCTGACCCGCACCCTCTGACGCACCTTCTTAAGGTTCTCTAGAAGAATGACCCTCCTGTCTCAAAAGTGCCTGTTAATCAGGCATGTTTCTCATCCGCCCAATCCCAGAATCCTTTCCCACCCTCTTTACTGGTCAGACTGGAGTCTGGACCATGTGGATGGTGGTTATATAATAACAGCACATGAGATGCTCAACAGCCTTCATTTTATCTTTATTGCATAACATCACCAGGATACTGTTGCCATGGACACCTGAACTAAAGACTGTACTCAGCACCAGAGATTATTTCACTAAACTTGTAATACTTACGTTCAAATGTTGTTCAAACAACAAATGAAACGCGTGAAATAATCAAACAGTATCAAACTAGATCTTTGTTTTGAATTTTAATCGGTTTAATCGTATTAAAATGTAATTGAATGGTAGAATGGTATTATATCAAATTGTAAAATAAGAAGAAAAACTTCACAGAAATATAAAATGAGAAACATAAGCTTTATGTAATATAAAAACTTTAACACAAGTTTAAACCCGATACATTTCTTTGATTTTATTGACTCGGTTGCTGAAATAAAGGCGTGCAAAGAGTCAACACGCTGCGAAATCGCTTTATCGGACAGAAAAATACAATATATTTTGTTGTTTACACCAAAAAAAAACGATACAAACTGCTAAACCAGAGAAAATGAATGTTTTTACCTTTATTTCGTGCAGATTTGTTGACAAAGATACAGTGTGTGTGTATTCACGCGACGCGCCTGTGATGCTCGCGCTGTGTGCTTCACCTAACGTATGTAAGTGTGGAACTGACGCTGACGCCTCCCACTTTTGTTTCCCATTGGCTGAGATTTCCTCTGTCGGCTCTCTGATTGGCCACATTGCGTGATTGTGCGTGCAGTTTGTGCCTGCATTTTATTTCAAACCGTCATGCTTTGCTTTGAAGACGCTTCGCTGGTGTCTATAGCAACAAGACAGAGAGGCGTGTCAATCTGCCCCTGATGTGCCCTGTGAAGTGCACTATATAGGGTGTTCAGCCATTTTGAGTAAGATTTTGCGGCATGTGAGACGTTAAATCGGTTTTATTTGGATTAAATAATTTCTGCCAAACACAGAAATCAATCACTAAATACACGGGTTTTGAGTATAAATGTTACATTTATAGTTACATTAGAGCATAAATGTTACATTTACAGTTACATTAGAGCATAAATGTTACATTTACAGTTACATTAGAGCATAAATGTTACATTTATAGTTACATTAGAGCATAAATGTTACATTTATAGTTACATTAGAGCATAAATGTTACATTTATAGTTACATTAGAGCATAAATGTTACATTTATAGTTACATTAGAGCATAAATGTTACATTTACAGTTACATTAGAGCATAAATGTTACAGAAGCAGACCACATGTATACACATGGATCCTGTACACAGTATTGTTAAAGGCTGTTGCAAAAGATGTTACAAGCTTTCTTTCTACATACAACATACAGTTTAAACAATCCAAATATATAAACAGTATTATTTAACCATCTTAATGAAAGACCTTCAGTCTTGTAGCTGTTCATCACTGCACACTTTAACTCTGATGGTTCTGACCTGATCTATAAAACATGACTTTTCAGTCTTTACAGCACCTTTATATTTTATATACTACACAAGATCAGTTTTGTAATCTAGTAGGCACAATCTCAAGAGGTTGTGTTTTGATTGTCATTATTATGTTTAAGTGATACTTGATTCTTGGTGTTGACAAATAAGGAGCAAAATTATGATCTGATGTAAATAATATTAATTAAAATACCTTGCGATGTACCAAAACAAATCAAGTAGATTTAAGCATATGGTTTTTGTATACATAACAGCAGAATTATGCACTAACACTCCCTGAAGTTATATAAAGCCAGACAAACAGATTAGAGCTTGTCAGATCAAAAACACTTTTTCCATTTGTGTGTTCAGCATGAATCAGAGACATACAATCTGTTTGTCTAAATGTAACATTTATTGGCATAAATAAATGATTCAAAACAAACTTCCTGCCTCAGCTAAAACAAGTAGCAAGAACATTACACAGTAAATCTAAATCTACAAATGTAATCACATCAGTACTGAGTTTCAGTATTTGTTTAACGTAAAAACACCCGTCTGGTTATGATCATCTCATTTTCTGAGTAATGACACAACAGCAACAGTTCATTAGAATGAGATTTATTCCCTGTCAAACGTCGGGATCTCACACACCTCATCCAGGTATGTGACAGGTTTCATTACCTGTTTGGCTGCAGTGACATTCTGCTCATTTTCAGCTCATTTATCTCATTTCTGTCTTTGATATCTCAATGTATTATTATTATAACAAATGAAGATTGTAGTTTACTGGGATAAAGTGTTGCATTTATTCTTCCTTACCAAAGACAGACAAAACTTTAAAACATAATATTAAACATTATTCTCATACGTTCATTTGACAGTTATGGAAAACGCAAACTGACCTTAAACTAAAAATGGGTGTTGTGTTTGAAATAGAGAAAATAAAATTGTACAAACTTTGAGTTTTTCGTCAGTGTAGGTTTTGTCTCACCATATTTTACAAATAAAAATGATCATCAACAACAATATAATGGCTACATAAATAATGTAACATCCCATTTAGCACCAAAATTAAACATGATAAAAAGAAAAACATTCAACTACTGTATGTAGTTGCTTTTATCAGCTCAAACACACACATATCATCTCACCTTGTGAAATCTGTTTTCTTTACTCTTTTATGAACTATCTGACCAGCACAAACACACAGTTTAAAGTGAAATCTTTGTGTATCATTGCTGTGTTACATTCCTCAAACAGGCAGAAACAGCTTTAGGTCTTTTCTCAGTGTCTGTGTTTGTTTCACTCGCTGCGATCTTTTGGTTCTCTGTATTTCCACTGGATATAGTCAAAGATGTCCTTCTCACTGTCCACCAGCAGGGGCTCTCCAGCCATACCTGTACAACACAAACCATAGAGAAAACCAACATTCAAGACACACCGTCAATTTATTCAACCATCCGCTTATATCTTACTCAAACCCTGTATATAATGTCCAGACATCAGAAAAATATCAGTCTGTACACGAAGTTATCTATTTTAAAAAATGGAAATATACATGTGTTATGACTGTGACAAAAAAAAGAACATACTTTGTAGGATTTCTGTGAATTAAAATACACAAAACAGAAGCAATAACACCCAACAAATGAAGAAGAGATGACTCTTTAAAGAACATCAAACAGTTATTTGCATTTAGCTGCAAAAGCGACTTACAAATATTAGGAGACAAGTATTTTAATATTCATGTGTTCATTGATGAGGAATATGAACTGTTATGAATGTGACAATTCTGAAAACATCACTTTATCTGACTATGAAAAATCATGATTTAAACAGAAACAAATGCTTTAGAAAACTTTTTATGATTCTGTATTTGTGTTTCTCACCAGTGACCCCGAGTGGACGGATCGTGTACTCATTGAGAGTAAAACCTTTTTCCAGCGCATGAGTTCTCATGTGCTTGTTGAATATGTCACTGCCGGTGAAGTACAGCACACCACAGTAATACTGATCCTTAGGAATGAGCCTATAATAACAACAACAGAGAGAGAGAAACTAAAGAGAAAGAACCATAATACTACCCATAATGTATGTTTCAAATATAACGTAAGTTTGTATAAGACTACAGATTAGTTATGAACCTGATGTCAATGCGACGATGAATATTATCTTTCTCATCGTCCTCTTCTTTCTGAAGCTGACAAACACCCTGTAGAATAACATTCCTTATTATTCACTGTGATTATTTTATGTGCAAGTTTTAACAGTATTAAACACTTTTAGAAAGAGAGCTGACCATAAACTTGGTGTCTCCTTTAGACAGCGTGTCAGTGATGAAGTTGATGGACTCAAGATGATCCACAACAGCATGAAGAAGTTTGGGCTTTGGGGAGAGACAGAAATCATACCAGAAATTTTGTGAGGAAACAAATCTAAAAGATTATACAATGGTTTCATCTTCTTACACAACAATTTTAATGTACCTGTTTTTCAGATTGAGAGGTGAAGTCCGGGTGAGTCAGCAGTATATCAATATCACCACTCGACTCTGCTCCTAAAGATTACAAACACATATTTAGACAATAAATCAATCTTTTGTTTGTTACTAGAATTAATTTCACTTATATAGTACCAATATATCTTTACTCTACAGACAGACATGTTATGTCTCACTACGGCTTCCTGGAACAAACACTTTTTATTTGTATCCATTAGAATGAACCCAAAGATTCACATTTTTCCAGTCACACATTTACAAGCAGTTTCAATGGAAAAGAGTTCATGTCAGATTTGTCTCATTGTTTATTGCAGTGGCACATGTGAGAAATACAGTGCGGTATGAGAATGATCTGAAGTTATACCATCACTTGAGGTTTAATAAGTGATTGTAAATAAACAGATACCTCTTCTGTAGCTTCCACAGATGGTGCCGATGTACTCTGGATCCACCAGCTTAAGCTCATTTATTATCAGAGCCTAAAAAAAGATTATTATAGTTATAAATTAACTATAAATTAATTACATTTTATATTGAGATCACTGAAAGAAACTCCAACCTCCATCTTTTGCATTTCTGCACGAGGAATTCTCATCTCAAATTCTTCAAAATACCTTTAATACATAGAGAAATGTACACATTAAAACCACAAAATATCACTCATTATTATAAAACTAAACTGTGTTGTTAAAAAAGTGCTATCTCAGAGTTATTCAGGCTTACTTTAATCCAATCTGCTGATGGTGGTTTAGTTTGTGTTCAATCTTCTTTAAATCTATAAACACACAGATGAGAAATAAAACACGTGTATGTCTACGAGTTAAATAATACAACAGATATAATCATACAGATGACTGTATACAAACCTTCTAATGTTCTGACACCCTCGTCATAAAACTTTCTAGCAGCAGCAGGACTAAAATCAGACAGCGAGAAAGTGTTACTCTTATTAAGTTACTCTTGTTACTGTAATTGTTTAACGGAAATAAAATAAGTGTTGTACCCGATTCCAGTCACTCTGGTTAAGAAGTTAATAGAAGAGCTTGTGTCATCACTGCGAATCTGTACAGAACATACAGACAACATGAAAAGGTTACAATCTATATACATGACCTTCACTATACTATTCTATCTGTACTATTTCAATCTACTCAAATACCTTCTCAAGTTTGCGCAGTTTTCCAGTCGTCAGAAACTCGTCGATTTTCTCTGCAATCTTTGCACCGACTCCATCCTGACAGTGATAAAGCATTTTCCAATGATCAGATTAGTCAGCTAACATCTCAGGAATATCAACACTGTTACTAATAAATATAAAGCTTACATACCAGTTTCTTTGCTTCTGTTCCATTCTTGATCTTCTGTGGATATTTGGCAATTACAGATGCTGCTTTTCTAAACAAATACAATCAGATATGCAATAAATATATGACACGCATCCTATATGAACCACAGTTCTATAGTTTTACAACTATTATTGCCTTACCTGTAAGCATTGTATTTATGAATGGCTCTGTTAACATTTCTCTCATAATTGGCCAACTCTGAAAGAAAAATGATCAATAAAACTGTGTTTTAAAACAGTGTTGAGCAGTTTTGACACTAGTGGACCTTGCAATAAAATGCAGTTGAGAGACTTTTATCAAATAAACAAACACATTTTTGGCTAACACGGATTTAAGATGTCTAAAAAGCTATATATTTATAAATATAAGCAGTGTTTAGATCTTATTCATACAAAATACAATCTGTTAGTGATGCTACTGTAAAACCGTCTTTTGTTTTGTTCTCAGATTAGTTAATTAGATACACTTGAACTATTACACTATTACTATTAAATAACTTTAATTAAAATACATGTTTAAAAAAAGTTTCATAGCCCATAAAATTCGAGTTTATGCTTTGAACAGAGTGTTTTTCTGATAAATGCATCTCTCTTCATTCATGTGTTATTTAAAGGTCCAGTTAGCTTAGCCACATGCTATCCTGAGCTGTCACACTCACCTATAAGGAAATCTGTAATTCCTTCATTCAGAGTTTCCTGTGGGGCTTTCCGTTTACTCATGCTTAATATTGATCGTGGATTTAAGATAGGAAATAATAAATGTGTTTATTTTCACTTGGTCGCGGTGAATCAACGCTCAACACAACAGGACAAAGCCGTAGCGTCAGCGTCAGCACGTAAGAGCAACAGGGCGGAGATTACAGATGACCCGCCCACCGCAAACATGGTGGCCAATGAGAGATCGATAATGGCCTAATAATGGATAAATACGGTGATTTTTTGTTCCGTATTTTTGTTTTTTTTTGGATTTAGAATTAGTTAAATTATAAAACAAGTTTATTTCATTAATAAGAAATATGTTTGGTATACATTAAAATGAAAGGCTATAGCAGGGTCAGGGACAAAAGTATTGTGACACTGTTTTAATGAGTTCTCTGACAGACACACAAATTTACACTTTAATTTTACCATTTATTTATTTTATATTATTTATATTTATTTTGTTAAACTGCCAAGACCAGTAGTTGACCAGTAAAGAACATCATTTGTTGCAGATGACATTTGTTATTTATTACAAGTGTAGATGTATATTCAGTTAAGAAGATACATCGTCTATATCATTTAATATAAATCACATGCTCCTGCAGCTCTGCATGGTTTGTAAGTCTCTGTTATTCAACACACCTGATTTAAATCATCAGCTAATCAACAGACGTTCATGAAATGAACTCAACTGGGTGTTTCAGACAGGAGAGACATACAAACTGTATAGCACAGATTTCTGGAACCAGTATAAATAACCAGTGATATAAATTAAAAACCATATGCATGAGAAATATTGTCTAATGTAAATAACTGCTGAGGCTTATTTGTTTTGTGCATTGAACAATTGGTGTAATTCAATTCAAAACACATGTTTAATGTAATTTTCCAAACAAGCAGCACTGTTATTTCAGTACTGTAATACTACAATTACAACACATCAAAACTATTTCAAACAGTCTTACTAATACCATAGTAAACAAATACATTATAATTAGTTATCTGGTTAGCACAAGTGCTGCAGTAGGTGTCAAAAAACACCAATACTGTGATTACAAATCTTTATGAGTGAAAATGTCCTCCAGTCATCAAATACATCTGACAATAATGTGGGTGACATTCAGTAACAAATCTTTGATTTACATTCACAGTGTGGCTTAAAGACTTTCCTCTGATAAACAACGAATAAAGACTTAAATGCAATAAAATTAAATGCAGTGGAACTGAGGAATGTTACAGAAGCAGTCACGTAAGAATTCTGTGCTTATGAGTCAATTTTCACATAAACTTTGTCACGTGAAAAGATTTTGATGGCCTCCTCCACCTCTGAAAGACGCTGATCGAGTTGTGCACGTCGAGAGCGAACGGTGACTGTGTCTGCTTTCACAGGGAGAGAGAGCAGCTCGCTCACCAGAGACTTGTGAGCTACACAGAGAGAGAGATTATTAAGACTATTTACTCCATAAACAACTGAATAATAAATGTAAAGGAGACATACTGTCTTTAAGAGACTGAAGCGTTTCTTGTTTCTCTCGTTCAGACATCTGAGTATGTCCAGCAGGAACAGAAGGGTCTCGCGTGTTTCTCCTCTTCTCCTCCTCTTCTTTTCTCCACTGCTCCTTTCTCTGCTCCAGACTAACAAACAAAATCACTCATCACATAAAGCACAAGAGTAACAGCATGAGAAAGTACTGAACATCACTGATTTTAATAGGATCGAAGGTGTCGTCTCTGCTGAATCAGTTCTATAAACTGTTCTCTTCTCTGTTCTCTTCTCTTTATAATGCTGCTTTTGAACAAATAGTAACAAATCAAAAGAAAGAAAGAAGAAATGATAAAGGCTATTTAATGATCATTATGACTTTGAAGTGAATCACTCACTATTGTGGAATTTTTCCTTTCTCAGCGCTGGCTACAGGTTTGTCTCTGAGGTTCTGTAAGGACTGAGATCGTCGCAAGGTCGTCTTCCCTGCAGTACGCGCGTTATGACGTACAAAGTCCACTGTGTGACCTCTGACCTGCATCTACACATTCACATTCAACAGTAAACAAAAAATGATTATTACAATAAAGAACAGCCACCTAAATATAATCATTCACGATCCTCAGTCTGAACAGAAACACACTTGTGAAGCAGATTCTTCAGCAGCGTCTGGTGTCGGTCCGCTCTCTGAGCGACGGACCTGTGGTCGATCTCCAGTACCACATAATGAATGAGATTTGAGAAAATTCTGACATTCTGGTTTCTTAGGGGGGCTCGTCTCCTAAACACAGACACAGAGACTTTATGTAGTTGCTTTGTAAAAAACATTTTGCTGAAAAATTCAATCCAGATATGTCTGCTGCTGTACTGAAGTCACCAGGTGAAAGATTTCAGTCCCATCTTGCTCACCTGTAATTGGGCCATAACCCTGGAGGACACGTCCTGGTATTTTGGTGATGTCCAGAGGGCTTTAACAGGCACAGGTTTGGCATGTTCTCTTTGTGCCTCCAGCTCTCGAAACCTTCTCTGGATTTCACGTAGCTTACGGACATTCTCTTTACCGAAATCACGTACGGCAGGTTCTGTTAATGATGTTAAACATGAGCGATGAAAATAACTAACAAGAGGGAGTTTCTTAAGCTTCATTTATCATTCATTAAAAAACTGCATTAACAAGAACGACTAAATCTTGTTGCGTACTGTATGGTCATTATATATGAGAGCGCAAAATATTACTCTGATCTTACTGGGTTTGCTGGGATTAGGGATTAGTGACACTCCCTCCAGTTTCAGTAAATTTCCCATCACTCCTCTCTGACTCCTCTCCAGGATGTCAACAGCATTAGCACCAATGCGAGGTCGAGGAGTGACCCGAGCGCTGTAGCACCCTGGATATAGCACAGGATCTGGTGCTAAAGGACCCTTGAGGAGAGCTGGAGAGCCGTTCTTAGAGTTTCCCTCCAGTCGACCACGAGCTTCACCGGCATGACAGTGAGATTACGTGAGCAATATGAAGAGACAGAGATAAAATACCATCTTGCATAATAAACAAAACAAACATTCTTACCAGAAGATGGGCGTTTGTAGTATTCAGGAAACAGTGTGGGGTCTGGAGGAATGGGTCCAGAGATCATTGAAGGCCCTTCACACATACTTCTGCTACAGGAGAATTGATGGAAAGTCTTATTCAACTATCAAAATATCTATAGAGCACTTACAAAAACAAACAAAACATGAACATTAAACTTCATGCATCAAAAATTAATTACATTTTTTATAAAAAATGTTCAATGAAAACTCTGTTTTCAATCTGTTTTGTATTAATATGTATAAAATTGTTTTAAAAATGAGTTTTGTGGTTATTGTGCTTTATTTCAAATTATTTGCATATTCTATTTAATGCTTATTATACAAATAGCAACTTTAGCATGAAAAAATAAAGTTTTTCTTAAAGGTTTTCATCATTTTTATCATCATTTATCGTTCAGTGGTTTAAATCCTCATGTGAGGTCTCTCATAAAGTTTTTAAAGCATTTGTTATAGTTTAAAGCATTTTTATCTTTAAAGGTAATGTGCTGTTTTCAGAATTGTCACATTTATAGTCCATATTCCTCATAAAAACTGTCTGTGAGAATTTGCATTGCAAGATTTGACTTTAAATGTCATGTTTATAACACTGGAATTGTCCATATGCGTCTAATGATGCTGTTATCAGGTGCAACATCAGTCAGAAGGACCAGCATATAGTACATCATGTTTTTATTATAGATTATAGATTCTGTATTTGTCCTAAATGAGCTCTTATCGTCAGCAAACACCTGATGATTCACATAATCCACGATTCAGAATTATTAATCGCCATCTTTAATCTGTTTAAAACATCAACGACATCATATTCAATGAAAATAAACTGCAGATTAAACACATACCTAAAACCCTTCGTTGTTTGATAGCTGTGCGGATTCACTTCAATAGTCTTTTCTCCACTTACACGCAGACTGATGACGCGTTAACAACAAGCGCAGAGCGTCACCATAGCAACGGCTTAAAGTGACAGCAGCAGCTTTTACATCCTCTTTAATGCGTCCGAATATACATCAATCAAAGTGTGATTAAATGAGTATCAGCATTATAGAGCCACTGAGCAGTAAAAAAAGAAATAAAGAATAAATAAATGTAGAGGATTTATGTTAAAAACTCAAGACATCACAAACATTGATTATCAAGGAAACCTTTAAACCAGTCAAACTGTGCAAAGTCAGCTTTTATTTTCTGCATAAACGTCTGTTATGTGACTTTATTTATGGAAAGAATAAATTAAAATTTTAAGATCCATGTAATTGTTTTATTTTATTGTCACACAGACACATTACAATTAAGCATCATATCTATTTACATAATGCAGGAGATGTGTAGAGATGGATATTATTGCGATGTGTATTGCGCATACATTGCGCATGCGCGGTTCACGTCTCCTTCAGCGTGCCCTCTCGCGCTGTGCACAGTGCAGTCCAGCAACACGGTTACGCGCATCGACTCACGGTAAGGCACGGTAGGCGTTTACTCGTTTACTCTCATGCATGCTGCAATGATGAAATACAGCTTTATGCACGAAAAGCCATATATGTGATCCATATTGCATGATGGGTGCTGGTTTTATTTTGTACACACAGTGTAAGGTTTGACAGTGTGTGTGTGTCTTTAGGGCCGCAGACGCGTCGGTGACACGCAAATCTCGATTATTATTAAATCACTGTTAAATCACGCGTTTCCATCACTGTAAAAGCCAGTATTTTTACTCGCATTATAGTATTACACGTCAAATCCCTGTTTTACATCAACATTACAAATGTCAGAGTTTCTCCAAGGACACTGTAAACACGTACATGTACTGTATGTGTTTATGTCATTCTTTTCATCTCTGACCGTCTGATTGACTTTCATGAATAAAACACGTGAAACTTGTATCGGTCGCGCTCTTTGATCTGTGCGCTAAAGTGTTACAATGTTTCCGCAGATTATTGCTAAAGTATCAGCGGAGTAACGGGCCGATGCGACACTTACAGATAAACAAAATCACACTTTCATTCATCTTTATGATATATATGTCATCGTCGAAACGCTTTAATGAAGTCAAATGTCAGCTGTAAACTATTTAACGTTAATGAAACGTTCCCGTTATTTGGGCGTTGTGCGCGCGGCGCGGCACGTCGCTCATGCGCGATGATCGCGTTGCGCGACCTTTGTTGTGTTGTCGCTTTTTTGATGAGGCAGTGATGTAAAACTGAATCGTTACGATAAAACAAAAGAGAGGTAAACGCAATCGCAAAATTAAATTTTGAATCATAAATACATTTTCCAAATGAACCCAAAGCAGCAGATGTCATGATATAGCTGTAAACATGAGTTTGGATTCATAAAGAACATAAAGACTGTTTAGTGATGCATGTCAGTGGATTTAACATTAAGGTAATAAATTCTTCTTGTCCTTTGACCTTCAGGTCTGTCAGGTCAGGTCTTAAACAAACACTGTATTGAAAATGTGATCACATCACACAGACAATAAACGACTGATGATGTTTACCAGAAATCTGTATGAATGTCAGTGTGAATATGACTTGTGTCACATGTGTTTTTGTCTGTATCTGTTGGCAAACAGAATTGACAGGTAGGTTTGAATGTCTTGCTTTATCTTACAAACATATCAGCCACTTAACTCCACTTGATCATAGAGATGTTCTTTGCGTCAGTTTCTCTCTCTTAAATGGCCTGTGTGTCTGAAGGGTTCATCATCATTAAAGTGTTATTGATGACTGTGTTTGTGGCTGATGAATAGCACATACCGCATGTGTAACATAAGAAATCCCTCTTAAAGGTACAGTGAGGCATTTCTGTTCATGTTTTACTGGCTGTAAAATCATTCAGTGTTTGAAGTTTATCTGTCAGTGTGGATGTGGCATCATTTCAAATAGATTTGAGTTCTTTTCATGAACAGATTGCTGGCTGCACCTTTAAAGAGGTTGTATGTAGATGTCAAGTATTAAAGAAAACATCATTTCGTAACGCCTCACGTCACATGGAACAGCCGTGTCAGTTTTTCTTTACTATTTTTAGAGCGTGTGTCTGGGGACCGGTGGGAGGGGGTCACACACCCGTGTGTGTGTGGGGGGGCTGTACAGATGCTGGTTCAGCATCCAAGATTTGGTCCCTAGTAGATGTGAGTTCAGATGGAGGACAGTGGTTCCCCTCTTACCCAGAGCACACCCTTCAGAAAATGTACCATAGTAACCATAATGTCCTCTAAATCCCGTTTCCACATTTTTTGCATGATTTTACAAAATATTAAGAATAATGTGCAACTTACAGTGGTAGATTTTGTTGTGAGGGGCTGTGCTCTGGGTTTTTTTGATCATACGTGCTGTGGCTGGAGGTGTGTGTATAATTTTCAACTTTAACCCTCTAAGAAACATGTCAAAGCAGAGTTTGAGAATGGAGAAGAAACACAATGACACACAGTTGAAGGGAAGCAGTAAGACCTGCGATCACTGTAAACCAAAAACTTGCGGTGAGTCAGAGAGAGAGAGAGAGAGAGAGAGAGAAAGTGACAGACAGACAGACAGAGAGAGAGAGAGAGAGAGAGAGAGAGAGAGGAGGAGTGGAATGAGTGAAAGAGAGAGAGAGAGAGAGAGAGAGAGAGAGAGAGAGAGAGAGAGAGAGAGAGAGAGAGAGAGAGAGGGGGCTGTCAGTGATGATGTCAGAGCCACTGGAGACAGACAGACAAAGGTCAGTGATGTTGAATGAGCTGAAACAGTCTGTGTGGTTCTGATGTCATTATATGATACATTGTTCAGGGTTTGTGTTTATAGTCATGTTCTCTAAATGTGAGATATATTTACAGTTTCTATCTGTAACTTTTACCTCTCAGTCGCTATGCGCAAGAGCTCAATTTATAAATCATTATTTATCATATTTTAAGTCAGTTTCCATCTCTGATATATTTATGCACTTGCTCAATAACTGATTGTGTTTATTTTAATGCAAAAGTTATGGATTGCAGCTTCACTGCAAGTGCTGTAACAAGAACACAAGTCTGTCTGTGGACTCATATTACATGTCCATCAATGCAAACACAATTTTTGTGCAAATTTAGTTATTTACAGTCTGCTAATCAACATCATATCACAGAATTTAATTTGTATTGAACCCTGAACAGATGAAGCCCCTGTTTGTGTGTGTGCGCTCATAGAAACGCAAACCTCACAGGTGTAGTTGTGTGATGAGAGTTGTAGCATTAACACACATTGTGTTATCATCCCCACCTGATGCTTCTTAAGACTGCAGTATTACAGAAGCTAAAGTCATCTGCATTGTGTTAACACATACAGCTGTGATCTCTGACTTGAGTTTAGTAGAAAAACTGACGTGTTAGAAAGTGTTTTCTGTTTTTATTTCTAGAGACTGTTGTTACACAACTAACTCACAACTAACTAACTAGATTCTAGATTCACAGGTTTGCATGTTGCTGGTGTTTGTGTGATTTGGTCTTTCATACTGACTCTCTCTCTCTCTCTCTCTCTCTCTCTCTCTCTCTCTCTCTCTCTCTCTCTCTCTCTCTGTCTCTCTCTCCCTCTCTCTCTCTGTCTCTCTCTCCCTCTGTCTCTCTGTCTCTCAGCAAACATGGCCGTTCCTCCTGCTTATGCTGACCTCGGTAAATCCGCTAAGGATATCTTCAGTAAAGGCTATGGTGAGTGACATCACAGCACTATTAACATCATTATTCTGTTGCTCTTTATATTGAATGTAAGAACAATTGATTCCTAATGTGAATGTGTTTTTCAGGGTTTGGAGCGATTAAACTAGACCTGAAGACCAAGTCTCAGAGTGGTGTTGTGAGTGATTTCATCTCTCTTCATTTACCATGTTACTATGGTAACACTGTGATAATATTTGAACATTGTAAATCTACTTTAGTGAAGTATGATTTATACAGAATCAAAGTACCACATTATGTACTATGATACTACTGTGGCATATTTTACGTCTGATAGTTTTTATATATTTATGTGTACTTGTGAACATCACACAAAACACATTCCCACATACATGTAAAGAGAAAACACACACAGATCATGGAGGTGTTCATTTTGTTTGTTGAAACCGTCTCTTCTCTAACTGCACATTTCTTTCCTTCTGTCTTGCTTTCTGTCTTGGATGCTGTCAGATGGTAAGACTGAGATAACAGATGCTGGTTTTGTGTTCAGGACGGATTGAAAATTTGAGTTTGGATGGGAAACAGCATAAACGTTCTTATTTTAAACCCAAAAGACTCTCTGTCAGATCTGTCTCTCCGCTCCTCTGGGATCTGTTGCATTGTCAACATTATGAACAAACAGGATATTCAACAAGAACAGTCATGTACTATTACTGTTTTTATTTATTGCGTCTTCTGGTCTTTATTCATTTAGTCTGTTTCTGTCTGGTGTGTCAGGAGTTCTCCACCGGTGGATCCAGTAACACAGACACTGGAAAAGCTGCTGGAAATCTGGAGACCAAGTATAAAGTGAATGAACTGGGACTGAGTCTGAACCAGAAGTGGAACACAGATAATGTTCTGACCACTGAAGTGACTTTGGAGGATCAGGTAAGTCCAGGATATCTTCATGACACGCATCAACAAACCTTCTGAAGACTCACGCGTTATCTTGTCCTGTTTGTGTGCAGCTGGCCAAAGGTCTGAAGCTGGGTCTGGACACTTCTTTTGTGCCCAACACTGGGTAAATTATATTCTTTAGAAAATATATGTGTTTTAAGTCATCATCCTGATTTGAATCCTCTCTCTGTTCTCTGGTTTCTTCAGAAAGAAGGGTGCAAAGCTGAAGACGGGTTATAAACGTGAATACATGAACGTAGGTTGCGATGTCGATTTTGACCTGGCCGGACCCACGGTCCACGCCGCGGCGGTTCTGGGTTACGAGGGCTGGTTGGCCGGTTATCAGATGGCTTTTGACACGGCCAAATCCAAACTCGCTCAGAACAACTTTGCTTTAGGATACAAGGCAGGAGACTTCCAGCTTCATACTAATGTGTAAGAAAAAGTTACACATTGTAAACTTAAAATTGTAAAGCACTTCTTAGTACTATTGTTGCCTCTTTTGATGTGTCGTCTCCTAATATTTATAAGTCGCTTTGGATAAAAGCGTCATCTAAATGCCTAAATGTAAAACGTACTACTCATTTAAAACCATCATGAAAACATTATGAACTTTTAAAGGATGTTTGTAATGAAGATCATGGTGTTGTTGTGTGTTTCAGTAATGATGGCACAGAGTTTGGTGGTTCCATCTATCAGAAGGTAAACGGTCAGTTGGAGACGGCGGTGAATCTGTCCTGGACCGCAGGCAGCAATAATACACGCTTTGGCATCGCTGCTAAATATCAACTGGACAAAGATTCCTCAATCTCTGTAAGTCTTCAAACTACAGAAGACAATAACATCAAATGTTCAATCATTGACTGTTGAGGTGTCATGTGTTTTTTTTCAGGCCAAAGTAAACAACGCCAGTCTGGTTGGAGTAGGTTACACACAGAGTCTGCGACCAGGTAAACAAAATTTCTATTTCCTCACTAGGAGACATTAAATAATCAGCTGTGTATTATTGACATACACTGTAAATCGTCTCTCTGTAGGTGTTAAACTCACTCTATCTGCTCTGATCGACGCGAAGAACTTCAATGCCGGTGGGCATAAGGTGGGCATGGGCTTTGAGCTGGAGGTGTAAAGATAAAAGACGACAGGCAGAGAAGAGAAAGACGACAAGAAGCTAACGGCACGATTCTCTTTCCTCCTCATTAATAAACAGATCTTAACATTAGCCTGAAAGACCACGTAGCCCCTCGGCCAATGAGAAACAGGAGCGTCAGTCACGTGATCCTGGCCAAAACATCAACAGCGTTACCATGACAGCAGATCTCTCAGCATCATCTGTGTTGCACATGGTCTATACAGAGTTAATAATGATGTTTTAAAATACATCATATCATTTGATTTTAATGGCCATTTCTACACTACATATCCAGATGATGCTGATGTTTTCTGTTACAGTCGTGTGGCTTCAGGTTAAACACACCCGAGACATAAAAGCTCTTTGAATAATAAAGGCCCGTCACTCGCATACTTTAATTATATAATGGTAATCATTTCTCAATGATTTAGGTTTGTATGTTCTTTTGTGGGCTGGAGATTCTCTGCAGTTTATTTCTTCAGTCCTGGTTTATGTTACAAATGGAGAAGTCTGTGTGTCGTGGAACTAAATAAAAAGGATCGTCGACTGAATGTGTTCGTCTCATTTGTTTTTTTTTTGCTTTAGAAACTGCAAATAATGTTCAGGTAATCAAAATGAAAAACATTTCACAAACAAAAGTACTTTGATATATTTTATCCTTTTTTTGGTCAAAGTATTTCTGTTTCGGGATCATACAAAAAGTCCTACTGTGTAACAATGCTGTATAAGACATGTGTGATGTCACATGCTCGTATCATGTGAAAACATTAGAAATCATTAGCATTGTGATGTCTCAAGGTTGTTTTTAATCCAGCATCTTTTTGTTGATGGTATGAAATGATAATAAAGAAAAGAACAGATACAAAGAAAAG
>CM032806.1:552500-685000 GCA_019155185.1 Beaufortia kweichowensis | reverse complement strand
ATAGTAGATCTGGATTCTGTGTCTCACCTCTGGGCTTCTCTCGTAGTTTACGAAACAGATCCATCGCTTTCACTTCACTACACAACACAACACAGGCGCAGATGTGTTCAGAAATAATATTTGGTTTACAAATGTATAAAATGTACGTGACTGTGTGTTTACAGCGTCTCTAAAGCCTCTCCGCTCCTCCATGGCTGTCTCTGAATGTCCACGATATCGGTCTGTAAGGTCATCATCTCTTCTTCTAACTTATTCACATCCTCTGTCTGACACAAACACAATTAAACACTAAAGCAGAAACATTCGCTCGCGTGACTGTGATCGCACTCATACCTGTCCACACGTAAGAGCGGTTTGTTCCATTTCACACCAGACACTTAACAGTTTTTCAGATGCTGAAACACAAACACACGTTACATCAGTCATGTTAAACACATGTTCAGAATAACACGCTGCTAATATTTGCCACAATGTCTTATTTCCAATCCGTACAGTAGATTTAAACATTGTTTTAGTGTGCAGTATGCGTCGTACCGATCCCTGAAGCTCTCTGTTCCTGATATTTATCGATGTCGATGTGCAGACTCGTGCTGAAGAACTCCAGCGTGGCTTTAAGTCTCTGGTGCATGGACACCATCTCATTCTTCTGCTTTGATAAAGTTCCATTGTGTCTGAGAAGACTCATACTACAAAACACAACAACAACACGTGTCCACATCTGAAACAAACACATGGTCTCGTGGTTTGATTTGTCTCTTACATGGCCACTTTCTGTCCCTGCTGAAGTCTCTGCCAGTCTTCTTTCAGGGAGCGTATGGTGTGCCACGCTTGACCCCACGTGCGTCTCTGAGAGCCGTACGGCAACATGCGCTTGGTGTCGTTCTCTGAAGAACACCACACGTCAGACCTGTTTTAGTTTTAGTCTATCAATGAAACGGTACAGCTTTGGATTAAAAAATCGAATTAAACTCACGAACAAACCGGATGTTTTCCGGCAGGACTCTGGGACTGAACTTTGGCTCATAGCTGCAGCAGGAACGATCAAACAGGAAAACCAGCGGCTCTTCGGCCCGCCGTGTGTCCAACAGCTGAAACGCACAACACAATTATTCACAGCCATAGATATTCGATATTTTTTTTACATAAACACTCATACCGTATAATCGATGGCACACTGCATGATGTTATTGTGCGGCTCGAGGGCGAGTCCGGCCTCCAGGAGCAGCTCCTGATTGGCTGGAAGAATGTTTGTGTCCTGCGTGATTCGCTCCTGGAGAGACGCCACGTCATCCTCCTGCTGAACGGTGTAGCTGAATATTTCTGCAGACGTCATGTTCAACACGTGCACCAGCTGATGAGACAGACACACGTGCGGATCAAATCTTGTGACATCATCTATCCGGACACACCTCAGGCTTCTCGGTGACCTACCTTCAGATTCAGAATGCGATTCAATTCTTCAAAGCAGAAACAGGTCGCCTTCGGGGTGTCTTTGCTTGCCTCTGGGGTTTCTTTAATCTCCTCCTCCGGGTCTTTCGGCACGTCTGGAGTTTCTCTGTTCCTTTGTCTCAGATCTTTACCTCTCTCTTTAGGTGACCATCTGAGCATGAGTTGAAGCCAGTGCTCCAGTTCACCAGCTAACAGTCTGATAACACACACATTACAATTCACAGCTGTATCATTTATGAGGAAAATTAAGGATGTTGTCGGGTGGCTGATTCTTATATTTAAAGTTACATGTTGTAATGATGGAGATGGCGCTGGTCACATGACTTACTTGTTGAGGTTGTGTGGATTAGGCAGATGTTTGGAGTATCGAACCTCTCCCATCAGATCCTCATAAACCACAATATCATCTTGATGTTTGTGTAACATCTTGCTGTGCCTGAACAGAGAGAGAGAGAGAGAGAGAGAGAGAGAGAGAGAGAGAGAGAGAGAGAGAGAGAGAGAGAGAGAGAGAGAGAGAGAGAGAGAGAGAGAGAGAGAGAGAGAGAGAGAGAGAGAGAGAGAGAGAGAGAGAGAGAGAGAGAGAGAGAAAAGGTAAGAAGTTCAAATCAACCTGGCATTATTTTTCATCCCACCCATCTGTGCTGGCGTCAGTCTGGATTCTTCTCAAATCTCAAAGGCAACATTTAATAAAACAGAATACTGGAGCACAGCCCATCACTGTAAAGCAATCTTTATAAAAACAAACTTTAATCACAATAATATTATCTTTACATGTTAGAACAAAGAAAGTTGATGCTTGTTTATGAAAGGCATGAAGCGCAGGAACACTGGTCTCAAGAGTAGGAGGTCAATCGCTTTCATTTCTCACTGACAGATTGATAAAAACTCTGAAACATACTGAGAAACAGGCCACATCTATACTGTCAGACTGATATCTGGGCACGCTCACGACCTTTCATGTAAACACATTGTGATATGTCTGAAGTGAAAGGATGTACCATTGTACGGGTTGCCAGGTTGGTAGAAAAGGTCTGAATCCTGTGATACACTCAAACACCAGCGTCCCAAAACTCCAGTAATCCACAGCGACGGTGTACTTCTGCTGTTCTAACAGCTCAGGAGCCTCGAGAGACACAGAGAGAGAGAAAACACTGAAGAGAAGAGTCAAGAGAAAAGAGTCTGATGAATGAGAAAGTCACGCTCGTATACCAACCAAATACTGCAGCGTCCCGACAAACGATGTGCAGAGACTGCTCTGATCCAACTCTTTAGCATAACCCAGATCTATGATCTTATGAACCAACTACAACAGATTCAAAGAGATTACATGACATCTGCATATTCCCCAGAGAAAAGAAAAATCACAGATGAGATCTATGAGACGTAATTTAGCACTCGTGTGTGTTTCAGAAATCTCACAAATGTCTCTGTCATTAGAGTTTCAGAAGAGATCTCAACAATGACACAAACTGTTTAAGATTTCAATATGAACTCAAACATTTCCCATTTAATTTACCCAAATAGTCTTCATGGCACATTTGTTTCTATATTTCATTTTTCCTAAACAATTTTAGGAGAATAATAACATTTTCCTCTGGGTTTATATGTATAATCTCTCTCTTCTCACCCGCTTCTCTCCCTGTTGAAGGACAATGTTTTCTGGCTTCAGGTCTCTGTGAATGATTCTCATCCCATGGAGATATGTGAGCGCTGAGGCTGAGGAGAGAGAGACAGAGAAATCTTTTGTAAGGAAATTGCAAAAATATTTTCGTTTGATATAAAACGCTTAGTATTAGTTTTATTGATTGTGTGTATCACTGCACATATATATCACAGACTGACATCCATCCTGTCTGGAACAAAAGACAATATGTTCTTCCACAGAAAAATTGCTTCACAAGTTACTAAAATAATATTTCATCTTAATAAGGTCAGTAGTTGTGACTAAGTGTCCAGCAGGAGTATGTAGTTTATTCAGTATGAGACCGGTGACTAAAGTCAGATTCACAGTTTCACAAGAAACTGACTGATGTAAAGATGGTATAATGTTTAATTTAACATCACGTGTGATGTGTCTTTAAATCTGGTCAGATCTTATGAACTATATTTCGGGCATGTCTCTTTGGAAATGTCCTCATTTGTAAAAACACTTCTAAATTCTAAAAATGCATAATGTAAAAATAATTTTCTATTAGGAGTGTGTGTGTGTGTATAAAGAATCTTATCATTAAGAGGTCTCAGTCTTTCAGGATGATGAATAACAGACATCAACCCAAGTGTCATTTTAATGTTAGGGTTTATAAGGTCAAAGGTCACCTGAAATCTCACAGAGGAATGTGTGTTTGTAATACATCAACCTCACAACGCTTCACAATTTTACTAATAAATCCTCCACAAATACTACTTTCTGTGCATGCAGGTGTGTGAGAGAGAGAGTTTCTGGCAAAAAGCGTGAAATGATTCAAACCAAATGATTCACACTACTTCTAGTATACAGTAATTTTCACATCTGGGTCACATTATGAACTCAGACACAAATTCATCAGAAATTCAAACAGCTTTCACACATTTACAGTATGTTGTGATTTATTTACACCGCTGTAACATCTCATTATCTTCACCTGTTGTGATAAATCAGGTCATCACATCTGACTAACTATTATTGTCTGCTAACAATTCCTGCCTATTAAAGACGGCCGTAAACATATTTGCTGTGTTTATTAAATGAATGAAAGTCTTGTGTGCTCACAGATGTCCTGTATCAGGGTCAGTACAGCGGTCTCTCTCATCCCACAGCAGTTCTCCAGCAGATTCAGATACTGTACAGAAAACACAAGTGAGTTTTGCAATTCAGTTCATTTATTTTTTAATACCATTGCATTTCAATGCAAATCAGCTTTACAGAAACAAACACTCGACAACTAAAACAAACATGACACTTAAATGATGCAATGATATTACTGTACTCATGTATTATTCAGACGTGACACGTGTCCAAGAATACATGGAAAAAGAGCACATCTAAAAAAAGCTCATGCTACTCAACATGTTTTAATCCCGTGGGCTTTTGTGTAAGTGACGCACCTTGCGCAGGTCTCCGCCCTGACAGTACTCCATAGCCAGTAACGGAAGATCATTCGTGGCCAGTTTCTGAAGTTCTTCTGGAACGTCTCTCGCCGCCACAACGTTCATATGATTCAATCTGAGAGAAGCATGAACATACAGAACTCAGTGTACATGTTGAAATCTGCCTGACATCATTCTGTTATTAAAATGTTTTTAATACTGCCATCGAATCTAATAAAACAAACCGAAAGAACACCGAGAAATTAAAGCAGATGGACTTCAGGCACCATAACAGAATAACGCCTACAACCATCAGAGTCCCAGGCAATGATTCAGAGCTCAGCGCTATAATAACACACATTCATTTAGTCTTGAGTAATGACAGCAAAGTTCAGGAAGAAACTAAAACTGTAAAAATGAGTCACTTTACTTTTCCTGACCTGTATTTTAGCAAAGCATTCACCCACATCTCATACTGTCAACATACTATTTGTATGAGTATGCAAGATTAGGACAGTACACAAAACTACTGTTTAGATGGAGGCTTGAAAAGTGCATCTATGATATCTAGAAAGGTGCTTTAATAGATTCTTTTGTCCCTTTTTCCACTACGAAGAACCTTTTGTGAAAGTTCTTTACAGAACCATTCAGACAACACATAACATCATAGACGTGTAGTGTTCACTACATGTTGTGGGATTTAAAAGCTTTCTGCAGTGATTTCATTAACCATCCTAATGTCTAGCTCAAAGTGAAAAAGGTTACTAATTTTTCTTGGAAAATGATGATGTATAAGAATATAAACATTTCTGTTTATATTCAGCCAACACAAACATCAGAATGTATTCATCATGACTGGACCGAGTTCATTTCTGATGTAAGAATATTTCTGAGATGTTGCCAATATAATCAAATCTCATTGCTTTCTTTCCTCAGACCTGAACTGAAGTTCACACAGAGACTTGACTAAAACATACCAGAAAGACTTGAAACACGTACCAGAAATGATGCTTTAGGACATACACAGATATAATCATTGTTGAAGATTAAATAATAAGTGAGGTTTAGCTGTGTTGGGTGTGTTTTGTGGTTTGGATATATAAAGTGAGAGAGGCAGTTAGTCCAGATTTGTGGTTGTGACCATGTCTGAGGACAGACTGCCATAAATCTGACACAACCAACACACAAAACACTACAACAATCCACTCAACCCCACTGAAGCGTCATGGAAACACAATGTGACACACAAAGAAAGTGGAATTTTAACAATTCAAATTCACAATCCCATAAATCTGTAGCTGTAAATGAATCTTGCATAAACAATTAAACTTGAATTACGCTCATGTCATGTTAAACCTGTATGACTTTCTTTCTTCATCAAAACACAAAAGAAGAAATTTTGAAGAATGTTGAGAATCAAACAACATTGATCCTCATTGACTTTCATTGTATAAACACAAAACCACTGAGACATTTCTCACAATATCTTCTTTTGTGTTACACAGAAGAAAGAGTCACATACAGATTTATAAATCACATGAAAAGTAAATAAATGATGAGAGAAATCTCTTTAATTCAGACACAAGCACAGATGTATTTGCTCCTATATAAAGAAGCTGAAGGTGTTGAATGCTGCGGTCTTTATATTCCACACGCCGCTGGATGATGTTTTATTACTGTGGTGTCATAAATTCATCGTTTTGTTTTGCTCAGGGCTTCTGTTCAGAAAAACATGTAAAAATAGCAGAATAACAATGGAAGGCTGTGCGTGGTCACTTAATGGACCTCACGTTAAAATGATAAATATAGAAAAGATTTCATTTATTCTGTTGGTGAAAGATGGAAAAAGACTATTAAACAAGAGTGTTTTCTCTGTGATGCTGTTCTGAGAATGTGTTTAAGAACAAAACGGCTCCTGTGATGTGAAAACAAACTTACTAACCTTATGTACCACTTCTACATATAATACAAATTCATGCTGTGTTTTATTATTCATAATGTCTGATGTCATGAATGTCTTATTTTCTCAGAAGTAGCCATGCGAAAGACAAGCACAATGAAATAACACTTTTATTTCAGTATATCAGATACAACAGACTGAAGTGATTTAGTGATTCTTCTTGAACTGAACGGCCCTGTAAAAGAACAGATATGAGATATATATATTCACCTCTTCATAATCTGGATCTCTAAACTCCATCTGCCCTTGTTTTTGGCACTGAGTTCCTGTCGACACTGTTTGATGGCGATCTGATCATTGCTCTCCTGTACACACACATAACAACACACATTAGGAAATCATTGGTAGCCCATTTCCTTCTACAAATGGTGACATCACCAGGAAATTAAACAGAGAGAGAGAGAGAGAGAGAGAGAGAGAGAGAGAGAGAGAGAGAGAGAGAGAGAGAGAGAGAGAGAGAGAGAGAGAGAGAGAGAGAGAGAGAGAGAGAGAGAGAGAGAGAGAGAGAGAGAGAGAGAGAGAGAGAGAGAGAGAGAGAGAGAGAGAGAGAGAGAGAGAGAGAGAGATTGCATTACTTTAAGGTGAGTAAGCAACTAACAATGGCATCACTTTAGATCTTGATGACATCATGTCAGTGTGAAATAGGCCCATTAATCAATCATGCATCAAGACACAGGTTTAATTTGATGCATCAAGTGGACACACACACACAACACATACAGGATTTCCACACTGGTTTCTGAGTGGACATCAACATCCTATTATCCAAATCCAGATGCCAACACCCCAAATAATGCACATGCCGTCCTCTGACAGGAAGTGATGTCATGCCTGAACACATCATACACTAGACAGGATAGAGTAATGGATAGCTACAGTAAATATATCTACAGAGAATACAGAATGAATTGCAAATGAATCCAGTCTCTGCAGGAGATTGACTCTATGAGATATTCTGATCTTTAGATCCAGCTCCAGTTCCTCCTTCAATATCAGTCTGTAGGGTTTTCTCATCCATCAGGTACAAAATAACAGCTCATCTCTCCTCAACAAGATGCTTGATTTATATGTGTAAGTAATACAAGGCTCGGGGGGTTGTGTAAACAGTTACAGTGAGTGCCTGCAATTAAAACTCTTAATGTTTAATCTTCTTCAGCATTACTGAAGAAGGTATGTCAGATGCCAGAGTTAATGGCCGTGAGTGATGATGAGGTCACACAGGAGGATGTTGGTGACACACAGGTCACAGTTCAGCAGGTAGATGTATTTCCTCTCGTCTCGAGTTCTTCTTATTGTTAAACAACAGAATACCATGAAACTTTAACGGTGGGAATCTAAAGCGTTTCTATATTAAGCCTTAAGTACACCACCCTGAGCTGGCAGGATGGATGTGTCAACACCAGCAGACACACCAGTTACCAACATAAGAGCTGTGACACTATTTAAAGAAACAGACGACCATGACATTATTGTAACATAGGGACAGTATTCCCAACAATGATTGCGTTTATGGTGCTGTGTACATGGGGTATGTCAAAGTAATAATATAGATCAACAATCAAAGATAATCTAATATGCTTTGATATTCTGATAAGATGAAAAAAGAGCTTTAACATCGCTCTACCTTATTTTGCCAGAGCGTGACGTTCCCAAATCCTCCGGTTCCCAGTCGTTCCTTCAGTTCCCAGGGGCCGCACGTCTGAGGCTGCATGGAGGGCGGACGGCTCATGACGGCCCACAAACCCTGAAGAGGTGAACAATGTCTTTAAGAATTTACACAGAAAAACACTGTGCGTTTATTTTACCTGCCGTGTTAACAGTCTATAACAGGAGTTTTTTTATATTTTTTGCCATCTCTGTATAATGCATGTTTAGTTGTGATCAAACATAAAGCGGTTTATATTAATACACAATCACTGACTTATTATTATTGTATTATTGTGAAAGTAACTCATCCCAACTATGAAATAACACATGTACCTTAAAGAATTATGTTGTGGATAAAACATGTTTAACTCTTTGCTTTTAAAACAGTATTGAAGGAGTATTTTAAGGATCTACTCTGAGCTCTTATTAAAATTGTTCTCCATTATTCAGTCCAAAACCTATCAAAGATAGTTTATTTAAAAAATCAAAGATAAAAATAAAATAATGAAAGAAATCAAATGTTAAAATCAAATGCATATTTTTATTTTATGTCTACAAACCAATTTCAGGCACATGCAGAAAACATCTGTAAGATTAAACAGGAAGTGTATAGACATGCACGTGTGTGTGTGTGTGTGTGTGTGTGTGTGTGTGTGTGTGTGTGTGTGTGTGTGTGTGTGTGTGTGTGTGTGTGTGTGTGTGTGTGTGTGTGTGTGTGTGTGTGTGTGTGTGTGTGTGTGTGTGTGTGTGTGTGTGTGTGTGTGTCAAAAAAAAAAAAATCTGATTTGTGTAACAAACTTTCCCAAAGCTGCAGTATTATATAAAAATACAATTGAGAACTTTAACGCTGTTTACAGTTATCTGATGACATTCACTGTAACACACAGTTGACACACACTGATGAGTCGGAAGTGATTTTACCTTTTGCTTTCAGATGTGAACTCTGATCTGATCCTCCTGAAATCACTTTCTCTTGTGTCAGATCAGACTGCTGTGATGTTTACAGACCTGTGAACTTCTTCAGCACATCGCTGTGAAAAATATCGCTTTTGTGTTTTGAAAACAGAAGCGCTTTGAGTTTCTTCACTTCCTGAAACTTTCATTTACCGTAAATACAGTAACAGGGCAGGAACGCGCACACAGAAACATCATGAGGCGCGTTCACGTTATTACCGCCCATCAACTAAACAGCTCAGTGAAATTTATTTTAAAATATAAATATTCATATATTTTCTCCATTATTTAGTCCAAGTCATCTGTTTAAAAACCCTTAATGAAATCAAAGATAAAATCAAATCAAAGTTTTATAATGAAAGAAATCAAATGTTAAAATCAAATGCATATTTTTATTTTTGTAAACAAACCAATTTCAGGCACATGCAGAAATATATATATATATATAATTTACACATTTACATAAATTGAATAAATATCATCACTTTTATGAGAATGTTGACGTTTCAAATTTAACTAATTAGTTCATGTTCTCCTATAGTTTAATAGTTTAATGTAACAGAATGTGACACAACACAAAATCTAAGAAATGCTCAGTTGTTTCAACCAATGGTTGCGTTAAATATTGACATTTTTTAGGTTAATTAATGGTTGTACATATTTAACCCAACCATGGGCTGAAACAACCCACAATATTTAAGGCATATACATTAATATTGTTCTATTATACGTTCATATTCATGCTAAATACAGTCAGATCTGTTTTATATTGTAGGTACGAGTTTCCTTTTCCTTTTTCCTGCTTCTGTGCATCATTTCCTCAAAACTGTGAGTAGATGAAGGTGCCACCCAACCTCAGGACAGATTTACACCATTCAAACCTGTTTCCTTCATTTGTCTGTTGTGTGAGAGGTTTGTTGTAAATCTATTAGGATTGAGAAGTCAATGAATTTTCTTCATTTAATTGTTTGTTTTAATACATAAATGAGACAGCTTCTGATCTACTTTAAATTGTTTAGATGTAATTCAACAGTTTGTCCTTACTTTTATTTGAGAAATAGCATAAGACTAAATAACAACTTGACTGGAGCTTTCACAAGAAATCAGATCACCTACAATACAATCCTGAACGTTAACCTTCTACTCCTCAGATCCAAATAAAGAGGAAAAGAGCTGTTGTTCCCCTAAATAAACAGAATGACATGCAGTAACCTGATAGGCCATTAAGCCTCACGTCCTGCGTCATTATGAATAATCCGTTCTGTGAAAATGACTTAAATTCGAAATGAAATGGAAACATGTGATCATTGAGTACATAAGCAACAGCAGGATAAACACAACAAGTGTTTATAATGTCACATGTTGCCACATCTAAGAAATTTCTCCGGTACTGTCGTATATAAGAGTTCTGTGACGGTTCAGACTGGTGACCAGCTGAAGATGATGAAGATACAAACTCCAGCTGCTGTTATCGTGCGTTTACTTAAACGTTTCCTGTTATCCTGCGTAACGATTGATGATACGTGAAGATATACTCTGTGTAATATTAAACATGACTGAGTCACACGACACCAACACACAGATTGTCACCAAAAACTGAAATTATAAGACACTGTTTATAGACTAAAAATGATGTACAGCAAACGTCTAGATCTGCTTTATCATTCTCATGTGTGCTGTATGTGTTCATAAGTGATGAAAGTAAACTTTACTTTCTATTGGGCATCTGTATAGGAGCTGAAGGACATGAAATTGAACTTTGTAAAACTTGAATTACAGAAAACTTTCTGCATTTTTACAGTTTACAAATACGGTCAGTCCTAAATGGAGATTTTGCGTAGGTTTGTCATGTTTTGCTTTCTTTGGGGTACAAATTGGTCCTCAAAATATGTTTAAGTACACCCATAAACACACACACAAAACATAACAAAACCACACAACAGTGAAACAAGCCACTAAATACAGCAGAGATTAGTGGTTAAAAGCACAGGCGCCTGTCATTTGTTTTTTTATTTAGTCTTTATTTTCTGCTGAGGGAAACACATATTTTATGTACAGATTAATGGACTAACAGATTAAAACACTGGGAACATTCAGTCCAACACGAGTAATCATGTGTGTACTTCATCACATCAACACTATTCATTGTTTCAAATGTTTACATGAAATGAATGCTTGTGCTGTTTGCTTTAGACATTAATGACTTTAATCCTCTGTCATTCATACAATATCAAGTTAATGGTGTAAATCATTTTTGGGCTCACTGTATGGCATTACTGATATGTGATTACTCACACACAGATCATGCGTATCGGAGATTCCTGGTGCGCATCAGGCCGAGCTGTGGGTCTCTCCCTCTCTCTCTTCTCCACGCCCCGAGAAACACATCATCATCATCCCACGCCTCTGCGGAACACACACACCGGGATTCAGGAATAAATATCCTGAGATTCATCTGAGTTCAGACACAGGGACACAGGAGAGAGAGAGAGAGAGAGAGAGAGAGAGAGAGAGAGAGAGTTTGGATTAAGACTGATTTTTACGCACATTGCAGTGGATTCAGAGGAACGCGCGCTTGATTTAAGAGGTAAGAAACTCATGCAAACAGCGTCTTTACATTCTGCTTAAACATGTTTTATCTTGTATGTTTCTCTTCAGATCAGGGATGTGTTTAAAAACACAGTTAGATGAGTACATAGACATTATAGATGCATCACGAGCTCATATCATGTAAAAACGCGCTGATTCGGAACTCGCATATGATGCCCAAAAGTTACTTTGAAGTTCTTTAATAAACTTGTAACTTTAGTTGATATTGTCGTATGAAATACTGCATATCAACATATGAAATGCATTTTGATTTTTAATGAATGTAAAGTATATACAGTGTACTATGCATCAGTAGTAGCCTATACACTAAAACAAAAGTGCTTCAAAAGATTCTTGCCTTATGCTATAGAAGAACCATTTCTGGTTCCCAAAAGGTTTTTTTATAGTGAAAAAAGGTTCAAAGGTTCAAATTCAATGGTGCTTTTTTTAAGAATCTTTGACAGAAATGTTCTTTGGAGAGCCAAAAATGGTTCTTCCATTGCATCCCCGTGAACATCCTTTTGAAGCACATTTATTTTTCACAGTGTTAATAGTAATGGAAACAATAGAGAGACTTGCTCACTGTTCAGTTTTATATGTATATGAATGTTTTTAGAGAGTGTTCACATCTCCTTAACCGGCTCTTACAATAAGATTCTAAACTCAAGACTGTATAATGTGTAATGTCCATGTGATGTAGATGTTTAGGAATTTCTTTTCCTCTTAAACACGTCCCACACGGTGTGAAGCAACTCTTTTATCAGTACAGACTGCACAGGCCAGCCGTACCCTAAATATCGAGGACTGTGTGTCTACAGACGTCATGTGAACAGACACATGAGAGATACTGACGCTCTGACACGCATGAAGAGTAAATGCAAAATAAACACATACAGGTGTAATGCTGTGATCCAGCACGTTTACACTACGCTTTAATCCGTTGGCTTTGTCTTTGTGTCTGAAGTCTGAAGGAACACTCATCATGAGGTTTAATTCTGCTGATTCTAACATGTGTAAGTGTTTGTTTTTAAACAGCAGACGGCTTCTCTTAATCCTCTGCTGTTTATCAAGGCTTCACACATGCACAGATGTAGAGCAGATATATTCTGAGAACGGCGTGTCTGTCTGCCTGTCATGAGTCAGCTATACTCCTTTACAAGCTTTTCCACTCATTCATCACGTTCTTCTGTTGCTTTCTTCTGTCTGCAGGACAATACTGCTCTGTTCTGTCTCTATAGGGCTCAGATTTCACATCTACACAACTGCACAACTACAAACACAACTTCAAAAACAGTTCTCGTCGTTTAGAGATTTGAGTTTTCCTGAGTATAAGTACAGTTTTTATAGAAGTGCGTTTAATGCTTAAACTATTCGCTGGTTTTATGCTTAAAATAAGTGGAGCAAATGGAACATGGAATAAGTGGAACAAATCTGCCAGTGAAACTGGGGTTTTTTGCAGTGTACATGGAGAAGAGAGAGTTTAAAATGACTCACTGTGAGAGTTTCACTTGCTGAATGAAGCCAGATGATGACAAATGCCACAAGAGAGGAACAAAGGGAAAGCATATAAAAAGAAAGAAAGTTTTATTTTGCAGAGGTACCTCATAGTAGGTCAGACACATGCGATTGTCAGTTTGTGTGTTTTGTGTGTGTGTGTTTGTCAGTTGGCTCCATATGTTTCCTGCAGTTTCTGTGTGTCATCAAACCGTGTTAACTGACAGCAGCATTATTTGCATGTGCATTTGTTTATGCATGTGTGTGCATGTATAATATCATCTGGATTGTGGGTATGTGATGAAGAAACATTTCTGATGCCTGAAAAGACAGATAAACGGGTTTTTAGGAAGGTAATAATGTTGTTAGTAGTACACGCTGCAATCGTGTCATTTACAAAATCTGACATTCCTGAGGTTTTACTGTAATGTTTCATGTGCTATAAGCAACTGTGAAAAGAAACAAACATTCATTGTGCAGTTTCATCCAGCAGGAGAACAGAGAGATTTAGAGAAGGAACGAGACAGTGAGTCAGCGCTCACAAACCAAACAAAAACCACATCATACACGTCTTCATATCATTTCAATAAGTCTGTCAGACCCACAGGTGTCTGATTGTTTCCTTTGAAGATTTATGATCTATTATGTGATATTTTTGGTTTGTTTGGACTGATGTATTTTCTGCATGTGTATGATTACTAAGCAGAAAAAGTTTAATAGCACAGAAGGGAAAGTGTGTGATCTGATCTGTCTGTCCTCGTCTGAGTCATTGACCTGGTTTTCTTCAGCTTTACGGTATGCGCTGCAGGTCAGCGTTTTGCACGCGTCTCTGTCTCTGCTCGTGTTTGGATGCTTATGGAATGAGACTTACAGGAAGTTTATGAGGGTTTCCTGTCAACTGGCGTTGGGAGCGTCTAACAAACACAACTCCTGAAAAACAAGAATGTATTCCTGAAGTGCAATACTGTATTTGTGAGAATTAGTTTGTGTAACGGATTTCAAGGGCAAAATCTCATGATGCATAAACAGAAACAGTGTCTTCTTTAGTAGGTTACACACACACACATTAATCATTGTGAAGGATTATTATCAGTGAGTCAAATGAAATTATGAATAATTCCTTTGTTTAATGATGACTGACTAAGTGTGAAATTCCCTAAAAAGTAAAATCACACCCATATACAGGAAAATATCTCTCAAATGATTTCTTATGAGAAACAAAACAATCTCACGTGTTTGCTTTAGTAAAGCTCTTAACAATGTCTCAAACTTTCTCAGCTTTGCCAAGATGAACTTCATTGTGTTTATTTCTTTTAAAGAACTTTAGGAGATAATATGGGGCATAATGGAAAACTATAAAAGCATTCATATATGTAAAAACCTTCCTGTTGTTTTTCAGGTGTTTACAGCACGACTTACAGCGTGAGAAGATGAATTTCTTTGTGAAACTGTTGCTGCTTCTATCGGCTGTATTCTGTTCTGCAGATCATACAGTAAGTGTGTGTGTGTGTGTGTGTGTTTAAATCTCTCTATGGATGATATGGAGATTAACTCTGAATGTTCTCACAGAAGCTGACATCACTCCATCACAGACTGAAGAGAGGCACACGTATCTATTCTAAAGGTAAGATTCAATCTGACCTTTCAACTCTCACATTTAACCTCTGTAACTCCTCTAATCTCTCAACCAATCTGTGTAGAATACTGGATCCCACAATGCACAAAACAACATTCACATTATCTATTTTTAAAATATTGACTTCATGTGTCAGAAGTTTGTTAAATGTATACTGACTTCATGTGACAACAGTGCAGCACGTCACCCTTTGAAAAACAGTATGCAGTAAGCGGTGGGCTTGTTTTTTATTCTCAGCGTAAGCTTGTAAAACATAGTTAACATAGTTAAACTCACGTGAACATAATGGAGTTGCTGTACATCATACGGTGTGTTTTGTTGTATACTACACACAGGACACATACTGCAGAGATAACAGATGACATGAAGACATATAGGGGGCGCTAAGAAAACAGAGAATGAGTTCAGCAGAACTTTAGGCGAAAAACCACCGGTGACTGCAGCTGTGTCCATCTCTGATGTGGAAGAGAAAGTTTATTTGCTCATCTAACCACAATAATTATGTGCTCATTTATGTGTGTGTGTGTGTGTCAGATGTGTGTGTGGACACTGACACAGCTGCGGTCAGGAACATCGGGGCGACGTGGCTGCGCTGGAAGGGCTCAAAAGTTGAATTCTGCCGCTGTGCCTTACGAGAAAGAGTCCAGTGTCATGAGATACCTGTTACCAGTAAGTGATCATAAACACATCATCATACTCGTATCACGGAGAAGAAGACCTCACTCATACATACATGTAGTTCAGAAATAACAATGCATTCAATTCAGGTTTATTTATATAGCACTTTTTACAATCTTGCATTGTTTCAAAGCAGCTTTACAAAGAAGAAAACAAAAGGAGGACGAATACAGTGCAATACAAGGTATTATTGAAAGAGTAAGACCAGAATTTAAAGAACCCTAAGCTAAACACATGTTTAGTGTCACAGTTTGTATCTAATGAAAGTGACACACGATATTCAATGAATAAAATGATGTATGACAGCTGGGTGGTGGGATTACAAAAATAAGAGAGTTTGGTGATCAAATGAATAGGAAAGTTGTTTCAGAGGTGGTTTAGATTTTAATAAAGGATTTTTAGAATAACATGCACTGATGAATTGTTCATGAAGTGTAAGTAAACAGAGTTTATTTTACAGTGATTAACCATCAACTAACTAAAAACTACTGATTTACTCGATTTCTAACATTCTACTGTCTGTGTGTGTTTGTGTTAAAAAAACTACAGCTATTTTTTATATAATCCAAAATTCTTTAAATTTCAGTCTAGAGTAACACACACACATATATGAAGCGTCTCCTCCCTGTGACTCACACACAGATGTCAATCAAACTTTACTGTGGTCTTACATCACACTAATTGAAAACAAATGTCTCATTTTGATTTATTGCACAGTCTTCACCACACTTTATTGAAAGTTATGTTATAAAAGTTGTTCTATTTCTAAATATAAAATGATTTAATCATTATACAGAACCATAACAAAACCACTTTACATCCAAAGAATTCTGATATTGTGGAAAGACTCACAGAACAAGTTAAAATAACAGACAAATAAAATGAATCAAATAAATGTCTTAACTTCAGTCCTGTGGATATGAATATACACCGTGTGCTCATGTGATGTGTTGTGTTTTCTCTTGTGTTTTGCAGAATGTTTTGTATCTAAGTGTTATAACGGAGGCTTGTGTAAAGAAGCTGTTTACTCCAATGATTTTATATGTCAGTGTCCGGCGGGATTTACTGGCACCCAGTGTGAAATCAGTAAGTTTGCATTGAATTTATGTAATAGACACATAATTGTTGCTGTTCATCATTAACCCATACAGAAAAATAGTTATGGCCAAAACAAGTAAATTACAACAAATAAGTCTTGCCAGTAAATGTTTGCTACGGTATTTCTTGACTGCTGTCAATACTGTAGTGAATCTTGTCTTTATCTGTGTTTCTCTTAGACACAGGTGAGAAGTGTGCGAGGGGTCAAGGGTCATCATACCGTGGCATATGGAGCACGAGCGCATCAGGACTGGAGTGTATAAACTGGAATTCCACTTCACTGAAAGGAAAGAAATTCACAGCGAGGAGATCAGAAGCTAACACACTGGGACTGGGCAATCACAATTACTGCAGGTACACACACACAGCTATTATAAACCATCTGGTGTATTATCCTCAATAACATATCACTGTAAAGGCAAGTTCACACAACCCCAACTATTGACAAATGCAAAGACTCTGCAAGTTGTGGGTCAATAATCTAACCACCAGTAAATATAATTTTTTTATTTTTTTGTTTTAAGGTGATTGTGTTCTGACATTTCATGTTTTTTTAATATATATTATATATACAGTACAAGGGACGTCTGCATTAACCAGACAAAAATAAGCCAATAAGTCAATGCTTTTTCATCACATAGACAGTTAAACATTGGCATCTGACAGGTTTTGTAAAGTGTATTTTATTTTTGTAGAGAAAAACTCAGCCATTTGGGTTTATAAGACAATATTTTACCTTTGCAATATGGCGGCGCCGTTGACCCATCGCAGCAATGGTACCGCGAAGTATCGCGCGAGCAGACATCTCTGTATGCGTTTCCTCTCGCTCTCGCGGTACTTTGATGCCAAGCACACACGGCGTATTCGTACACGCGTGATGTTTCTATTTTCCGAGTTTTTGCAAATAGTTTAAAACCAAAATCAGGTACTAGTATCACTCCAGGATCACTCCTCTAAAGCTCTGTGTGTACATCTGTCGTGAACACACCTCTCAGTTGCTTATATTTAACTGGAATATTATTTTATTGCTCAGGAATCCAGATGGAGATACTAAACCTTGGTGTTACGTTTATAAAAAAGCTCAGATCACGTGGGAATTCTGCTCTTTACCGACATGCCTAACAGGTACAAAACAAACACACGCACAGATACACACACATTCACAGAGTGTGTAGTAATGTTGTGTTGTGTTGTCAGAGCCCACGCTGGAGTGTGTACGCAGATCAGGACAGACATACAGAGGGACCAAATCTGTGACGCGCAGCGGGTTAAAGTGTTTACCTTGGGACTCACCTGCTGTCGCTCATAAAGTCTACACTGCATGGAGATCTGATGCCAGAGAGCTGGGCATCGGCAGCCACAACTTCTGCAGGTACACACACACATACATACATACATACATACATACATACATACATACACACATACATACACACATACATACATACATACTACATACACACATACACATACTACAAACACACATACACACACACATACATATACATACACGCAACACATACATACTACACATACATACACATACACATACATACATACATACACAAACACACATACACATACATACAATACGCACATGCACATACTACACACATACATACAAACACACATACACACATACATACACATACTACAAACACATGCATACATATACATGCATGCACATACTTATGCACACACATACATACACATACTATGCACATACATATACTACAAACACACATACACATACATACACATACTACAAACACACATACATACCTACATACATACACACATACATACACATACTACAAACACACATACATACATACATACATACACACATATATACACATACTACAAACACACATACACATACACATACTACAAACACACATACACATACATATACAAACACACATACACATACTACAAACACACATACACATACATATACTACAAACACACATACATACATACTACAAACACACATACACACATACATACACACGCATACGCATTACACGCACACATACATACATACACACATATACACACATACACATACATACATGCATACACACATACATGCACATACTACATACACACATATACATATTACATACACACATACCATACTACAAACACATATACACATACATGCATACAACAACACACATACATACACATACTACAAACACACACACATACATATACTACAAACACACATATATATACATATATATACATACATATACATATATGCACAAACATATATATACATACATAAACTTCATACATACACATACATAATATACACACATACCACACATATATACATATACTACAATACATATATACATACCACTACATGACACATACACACAAACACACATACATACATACATAACATATATATATTAACATATATAAACACATACATATATATTACTACAAAACACTACATACACATACATATATACACATATACATACAAACCATATTATATACACACACTAACACATATACAGAAACACATAATATATACCACCACAAACATACATATACCATACAATACATACATATACACAATAATACCATATACATACTATATATACATATGAACACATACATACATATATAACATAATATTACCCAAATATATCATACACATATCATACACATACATACACATACCACATATACATACATATATATATACAATATATATACATATACGATATACACCACATATACATATACATATATACATACACGACACATATACCAATAAACACATATATACATATACATATCACATATATATATATACATATATACAAATACCCATACACATACAGAAATACATATATATATATATATACATATACAAACATATATACATATATATACATAAACATATACATAGATATATATATATATACAAACATATATAGACATACATACATACACATATATACATATACTAGAAACAGATATACATATAGAGAAATACATATATATATATACAAATATACATATATATATACATATACCCACACATACATATATATATATGACACATATACATATATATACATATACACATACATATACATATATATATATATATATACAACACACATATATATATAGAGACATATATGGATATATATATATATATATATACACAGAGAAACATATACATACACATACACACATATATATATACATATATATATACATATATACATATATATAAATATATACATAGTATAAATATATATATATATACAGAGGTACATATATGTATGAGACAAATAGATATATATACATATATATACAGAGTATATATATATATATATAGAGAAATATATATATATATGGTACACATATACATATATATACAGAGAAATATATATATATACACATATATATATATATATATAACACATATATATATAAATATATCATACATATATATATATATACAAACACACATACATATACATATACTACAAACACACACATACATATACATATATATATACATATACTACAAACACACATACATATATATACAAACATACATACATAGAACACAAGGAGTACATACACACATATATACTACTATACTATAAACACACATACATATACATAGGCATATACATACTACACATATATACACATGACTCACAAACACACATATAATATACTACAAACACACACATACATATATATACAAACATACACATATATATATATACATACCACATATATAATAATATATATATATATACAAATACACATACATATAACATACATACACAAACAGAGGCATATATATAAACATATATATATACTATAAACATCATACATATATAAAAGGACACATATATATATATATAACATATACATACACATACCTACAAAACACATACACATACATATACTACAAACACACATACAATATACTACATATGTAATACATATATATACAAACATACACATATATACAAAACACATACACATATACTACAACAATACACATACACATACTACAAACACACATACATACCACTCAGAAAATCAATATTTTCATTTAAAGCCATTGTGTAGTGATACACACACCAACAGCAAACATTCAGTGAATGATATATTAGTGCACCCCAATTACCTCAAAGGTGCTTTAATATACACAAACAAATCTACAGTATTTTTAGGTCAATTTGGTGGGATTTATAAAAATATACATTTTCACCCATTTTCCAAACCCACAGTAAATGAAAACATTATAACCATAACGAAAACCAAATGATGAATGTATAAATTCACACTGTTGTTTGTTGTCTTACTCACAGAAATCCAGACGGTGACCTCAGCCCCTGGTGTCACGTGTATAAGGGATCACAGCTGACCTGGGAACTGTGTGATATCCCTAAATGCTGTAAGTCTCTGATGTTTCCATGAAAACTGATCAATACAGTCCGTCAACACGTTAGTCATTGAGTTACGATCACACGGCTGTGACTAACTGATGCGTGTTATGTGTTTCGTCTTTGTGTAAATGATGATGATTAGTTTTGTACTGATCTTAAACATAAGCACATGTTTTCTGTTTTGAGCTGTATGACGGCACCTGTACTCATGGGCATGCCTTTAATCTTCACAGAATGGTTGATCTGGACCGTAATAGTTTTGATTGTTACACGCTGATAAAACTCGCTCCTTTGTGAAGTTGATGGAACAGTTATAAAATAAACACAATACAGTAATACTAATAATGTAGCCGTGCTTTTGGAAAAACAGTTGATATCACCAGATGATGAAGAGGTTTATTTATGATTGAAAGCACATAGATCAGTGTGTTTAAATTATGTTTTTCTCTCCACAGCGAAGAAACCTCAGTTGATAACCACGCTTGGACCGCGAGCTCCTTTACCCATCAACAGTCAGGGTAAGAAACAGAACGATTAAGAAATAATTCATCTTGTGTTTCAAAGTAAATCATCAGTGATTAAAAAGTACCACCATAAAATATCAAAAGGTAAAATATCATGCTATATGAAAAGCTTTGTGAAAAAAAAACAAGACTGAAAATCTGAAAACTGGATCTTCAGATTCTGACGTCATCAGCTGCTGATTGGTTAATGTGCCTGATGATGTCATCAGATTTGCGGGCAGTGAAGTCATCTCTCTTTCTCGCTCAGGTTCCTGTGGTCAGCGTCTGGAAGCACCGTCAAACTCTCTGCCCATGGTCAGGATACGAGGAGGTCAGGCCAGTGACATCAGAGAGCAGCCGTGGCAGGCCGCCATTACCGTATATCTGCCACGCGCCAACTCCTACAACTTCCTGTGCGGAGGGGTCCTGATCAACTCCTGCTGGATCCTGTCAGCGGCTCACTGCTTCCAGCAAGGGTGTGTGCTCGTCCCCTGGCTTTATGTGTCTCAATAAACACATTGCTTATTGCTTATCTTAATTTATTTTACTTATTGAAAAGTCATTTCAGCTTTTGTGTCTTTTGAAAACACAAGAGTTGTAAACGTGGAAGTGACGTGTTATGTTTGTGATTCTGTGCGTTTAGATTTTCAGAGAAGCGTCTTCAGGTGGTTCTGGGTCGAACCTTTAGGCTTCAGAACTCCAGCAGTGAACAGATCTTTGATGTGGAGAAGTACTGGGTCCATGAGCAGTATGATGATGATACTTATGATCATGACATAGGTGAGATTACTCGCACGTCACGTACGGCTCAGACTGCTACTGTACCATAACACTGAACGCTAACTGAGAAAAACAAGCTGGAACTAGTTACATTTAATTTATTATAGCTTATTATTCTAAACACTTTCATTACCTCACAAACATTATATTCACTTATAATAAAAAAGATTCAATCATAATAAAAATATCCTTAACTATAAGTTATTTGTTTCATGATCTGTTAAAAACACCACATTTAAAATATATTATTCATTTATTTTACATTTTTATTAATTATAGTACTTTTTTTTAATCCCAATTGAGCATTTTTGATTTTTTTGTATAATTAACTTTAAATGAAGTGATGAAATACTTTTGTCTGATTGATTTGTTGTTAAATTGTATATTGTTTATTATGTTCAAACTGTCTTATTATATATTGTTTTTCTTGCTATTTTTGCACATTGTCTATATTGTATATTTGTATAGTATTCTTTTTATCATCTGTGTCTGTCATTCTGTAACACTGTGGAGCTTCTGTCACTAAAACAAATTCCTCGTATGTGTAAACACACCTGACAATAAAGCTCATTCTGATTCTGATGTTTTCAGCTCTGCTGAAGTTGAAGAGTGACTCTGGCATCTGTGCTGTAAACTCTCCTGAAGTCCTGCCCGCGTGTTTACCAGAATCAAACCTGGTTTTACCCGACTGGACGGAGTGTGAGATCTCTGGTTATGGGAAAGAAGAAGAGTGTGAGTCTCTTATAGATGTTCTGTACGCTTCAATGTTCTTATGGGAAATCTTTGATTTGTAGGCTTATTTTCTGTCTCTGTGTCTCTGTTAGTTTCTCCATTTTACTCTGAGAGGATCAAGCGAGGTCTCGTGCGCTTGTGGCCTCAGGAACAGTGTGTTCCAGAGAAGTTGTCTGGTCGTCTGGTGACTCCTAACATGCTGTGTGCAGGAGACACACGGGGTTTAGATGATGCATGCAAGGTAACACAGCTGGACGTTTGCATGTCAAATCATAGTATCCCACTGGACGATATGACCCCTTGTGTCACAGCTGAAGAGGATTTTGTGACATTCTCCCTCTTTCTTTCCTTGTGTCTTTAGGGAGATTCCGGTGGTCCTCTGGTGTGTCCCAGGAACGGCCGGATGACGTTGATGGGTTTGATCAGTTGGGGTGACGGATGCGGGAAGAAAGACACGCCCGGCGTTTACACGCGGGTCACAAACTACACCAAGTGGATCTCCAGCAAGATGAGATCTAACTGAGGCATAAACACACATCATTAACACAATAATACAATTGAGCACTGAAATGAAGGTGAGCTGGAGAACGTCTCCATGTTTACTGCTCTTAACACAGCTGGGCATCATGTCTTCAGATTTCAACAAGGAGCCGTCAGTTATGAGAGGATGTGTCACAGGACTGCAGATGTGATGCTGTTGTGTTGATATGTGCATGAGAGACAGAAAAGATTTTCTAGTCAAAGGACTGTTTCGTTCTTGTATTTTAGTTTACTCACAGATCGTGACGCTGTGGAAATGACTTTTTGGTGCAAACTCCGATTCAGATGCACCTTCTCCTTTCAAAATACTTATTTTGTAATATTTTAACGTGATGAAATGGATTTAGACGTTGTGTGACAGAAGTGTGTGATGTTTTGTCTTTATAATTGTTACACATTTTTAACACTAAGTATCTGCTGGGTCAGAGAGATTTTGTTTTGTGTTTACTATGTATTTAATAGGTCTTACAGGTCAACTAAAGCTAGATAATTCTAACTGCAAAGTGTTGTATTTGTTAACCCAGATCTAATATTATTACATGCTTTAGATTTTGGGATATATATTAAGTTAATATTTAACTTTTTAACACTTTTTTAAACCTTCATTTTTATATGTATTATAGTTACTGCTAAATTATTGTTTTATAAATGCTTGTAGATCTTTTGCCTTTTTTTACTTTTTATAAAACATGAAAATGATCAGCCATTGTATGTGTATTAATTTAGTTTTTGAAGCATTTATGTTTGTAAACTAATGGTAACGTGTTTAGTGGATTAATAGATTTACAGCAACAGGAATTACTAACAAACAGTTTGAATAGTACTGTTATTAAGTTATTAAAGTGAGGATAGAAACATTTTTTTACATGCATTACATCCTAAAATTTCTTATTTTAAAATCTTGCAAGTTGAAAGTTAATAGTACCATGCTAAACAATTAGTTTGGCATTAGTAAACATTAATCATGAAAGATTTTAATTATAGCACTTTAAGTTGAAAACATACAAATATGTCACAGTGAAATAACGTCTGAAATTTAAGGTCAGACTTTGTGAAATAACTATAACAAACAAAAGAACATTAATCTATAAACATTCAGGAAACCCAAAACAAGGAAATTATTTTATTCATTTCCCTCAGCAGATTTGTGATTAACATGAATGTGAAAAACTCGAGACAAGGAAGAAGCAGCATTATTAATGCATCATTGCTCCCCGTGTGCGTGTGATGAAGGAATGAGGAATTACAGATAAAACAAAGAGCAAATGAGGATAAATGTGAACAAACACAAAGTTTTTTAAACGATTAAATGAAGTCAACATTACAGAATTGTATGTTATCTGTCACTGAATATAGCTATTTTATAAAAACCTTTACTGTTATCATTACTAAAAAATAAAATCACATCAATCAATGATTTACAGAATGTTTTAATACATATGTTTGGAATCATCACAATATATAATTTAACTTGTATTATTGTGTCCATAAATCAGTAGAATATTAAAAAAATCCTGCAGCTTTGGGGCCTCTGAGATAAGTCAGACTTAATCACATGGTGACTTTGGGGCGATTTTTGTGATGTCAAAAGAGATGATGCCAGTATGATTCCCTCTTAAAAGATCCTCCAGCCAATCAGCAGCCTGAGAATAAAAATGACAGGAAGTGAGAACAGCACAGTGTCTGTGTGTCTGTCTGTGATGTAAGCTGGGACACTTTTACCTTCAGCAGTGCGGCCACACGCTCTTGTTCTGTGGAAGACTCTGGGGCCAAAACCTCCATCTCTAGGTTAGCGAGAACTGAGAAAATGTCTGTAAAGTGACAAAACATTACAATACTGCAGAAGATGACACAATCACACACATACACACAATCACAGCTGACTCACCTGTATGTGGGATTACAGTCGAGTTTATTGCAGTCGAGTTAACTACAGCTGGAGTTGTGACATCTACAGATAATAGGACATATAAAAGAACAAACAATGTTTGTGACATGTAACTATTTATTTAACACAATCAAGTGTTGTAGAAACACACACACACACACACACACACACACACACACACACACACACACACATCACATGTGACTTACTTGTTTTAGGGGTTACAGTAGAGTTGACTGAAGTTGTGACATCTACAGATAAAATGACAAACAAATTTGTGACATGTAACGTATTTATTTAACACAATCAAGTGTTGTAGAAACACACACACACAATCACATGTGACTTACTTGTTTTAGGGGTTACAGTAGAGTTGACTGAAGTTGTGACATCTACAGATAAAATGACAAACAAATTTGTAACATGTAACAGGATTTATTTAACACAATTAAGTGTTGTAGAAACACACACACACACACACACACACACACAATCACATGTGACTTACTTGTTACAGTAGAGTTGACTGAAGTTGTGACATCTACAAATAAAATAAACACATTTGTAACATGAATTGAACTTGTTTACAGACACACACACACAATCACACGTGACTTACTTGTTTTAGGGGTTACAGTAGAGTTGACTGAAGTTGTGACATCTACAAATAAAATGACAAACAAATTTGTAACATGTAACAGGATTTAACACATTCAGGTGTTTAACACAAACACACAATCACAGGTGACTCAGTTGTATCTGGGGTTACAGTAATGGGGGCTGGAGATGGAACTACGCCTACAAATGAAAAGGCAAAGTTTGTTAACATTATTAAACACAGTGCATAATAATTATATAATCATAACATTCATGTAAGAACTTTGACTCCATTACTGACTCACTTTTATTGTTTTAAAGTTATTGGCGGGTTAGTAAAGTCACGATTCTGGCCCGCCGCCATATTGGCGTGACGTCACACAACCGTATACAGTTCAAGATCTTTACACTTACTGGATGGAGCATGGGTTGTGGTGGTGGTGGTGGTGGTAGTGGTTGGATCCGTTTCTGTGGTCCGAGGTGTTCGGGTCAGTGCTGGATGGGTCACAGTGACAGGTTTAGTATTTACTGTAGTAAAGTTAGACAGTGACAAGGTAAAGTGACCGTGCATACAATATTTTGACAATACATTTAACCAATATGTGACATTTTACTCTACCTAGAGGAGACATTGCATTTGTGTGTAAGATTTTAATAACATCTGAATATCCTTGTGTATATCAGATGTCATTCCCATGATCTTTTAGGCTGATCAAACATTACTTCTGCCAGACTTACACTTAAAAAAAAAAAGAGCTACAAAATATTCTTCACAGCTACAGAAGAACCAAAGAACCTTCACTTCACAGGTGACTTACTTGTTTCAGGGGTTACAGAAGGGTTGACTGAAGTTGTGACATCTACAGATAAAATGACAAACAAAGTTTGTGACATGTAACAGGATTTAACACATTCAGGTGTTTAACACACATACACACAATCACAGCTGACTCACCTGTATGTGGGGTTACAGACTCACCTGTATGTGGGGTTACAGACTCGCCTGTATGTGGGGTTACAGACTCGCCTGTATGTGGGGTTACAGACTCGCCTGTATGTGGGGTTACAGACTCACCTGTATGTGGGGTTACAGACTCGCCTGTATGTGGGGTTACAGACTCGCCTGTATGTGGGGTTACAGACTCGCCTGTATGTGGGGTTACAGATAATAGGACATATAAAAGAACAAACAATGTTTGTGACATGTAACTGTATTTATTTAACACAATCAAGTGTTGTAGAAACACACACCCACAAAATTACATGTGACTTACTTGTTTCAGGGGTTACAGAAGGGTTGACGGCAGCTGGAGTTGTGACATCTACAGATAATAGGACATATAAAAGAACAAACAACGTTTGTGACATGTAACTATTTATTTAACACAATCAAGTGTTGTAGAAACACACACACACAAAATCACATGTGACTTACGTATTTTAGGGGTTACAGTAGAGTTGACTGAAGTTGAAATAACAGATAAAAGAACAAACAAAGTTTGTGACATGTAACAGAATTCAACACATTCAACATACAGTTCAAATTTATTAAAAATCACTGTCTCTTGTGGTACCTGTGGTTAAGCGGCTTATTGCAAGCAGAAAGATGATGACAAAATCAGCGTTCAAATCCATCCTGGATGATCAGTCTGTGATCACTTCTGTGTGTTTCAGTGTTATTATGACTTTGTTTTTATGATGCAGATTTTTCCTCTTGACTCATCATGTGTCAGGCCAATCCTCCAGCATCACATACACAGATGGACAGATGAACTCAATATCACAGAAGGAAGTGTGAACAGGTATCTCGACTTTATCTCAGTTTTGATCCTGAATGCCTTAAAAATCCCTGAAGTGATCTACATCTCTGCCCGTATCTCAGATGTCAAGGGCCCATTTCCTTGTTTGTATGCTACTATAAAATACATTTCATCTATAGTCTAAAGTGTTTTATCATCATTATTAGAAGAATTCAGTGTTTTTCTCATTGGAACCCCACCTTTTTAACACAAACACAAAAATATCACCTTTTGTGTGCCATAGAACAACGCACAACTTATGGGTTTGAAACGGCATGAGAATTTAATTTCTGGGTGAAGTATTTCTGTAAAGGTGCTTCATGATGCCGTAGAAGAACTAGTTAAACATGTATCTGTTGTAAATCTGTCTGGCAGTTAGAAGAAAGATTTGTGAGTTGCCCTAGATGCTGGTTTCATAAAAGATGTGATATTATCTTAATCACTTACATAATATATAAAACTAAAACCAGGTATTATGCTGTAAAACACCTCTAGAGATGATTGATTTTTGATTAGTGTGAACTGCAACATGACAGAATTCTGATGTAGTTTATTGTATTATGATATATATATATTGTGTGTTTTTATGAAAGCAGACTCTGTTCCTCTGAAGGTTTGGCACTTCTTCTTTCCTGTCCTTGTTTGGTCTGTGGTCCTCAGACATCATCAGACATGAGACGAGTGTTTGTGTGTTCAGGCCGGGTGCGCTGAAGGTCTCTCTGTTATTAACAGGGATTAAACCATCTACCTGCTATGCAAATACACACAGAAACACACACACACCTCCTGCACGCTACTTACCGGACACATATACAAAGTTCTGACAGATTTGCATTCAAACCTCACAGCAGAAACTTTCCTGATGAACTAAAGAGCGGACACATCATGGTAATGTGTTACAGTATTTTACCTGTTACATTTAATGGTAAACTTTAAATTATGTTCATGATTGGTGTATAAAGATATGAAGTTAAAACTGTTAAATGTGACAGTGTTTAATAGTTTGTTTTAGATGTTAATAGACTTGTTTTGTGTGTCATAACCTGGTCTGGCAACTGTTTAGTCTGTAGCTAAATAGACTAAATGTAAAGTAATTAATGGGGAAACATGTGTCATGCATGTATGTATATGTATCTTATATGTTCCCTTTTATTCATCTTACATTTACACATTGTGATTTGTGATTATATATTAGTTTAAATACCTTTTTAAAATGTGTTAAAGCACCATCAGCTGTTCATTAGCATTGAATATAAAGTCACATTGTTCTCTTGTCAGGTGTAATAGAAGCTTTGATCTGATAAAAGACGGAAAATAGCAGTTTCAGCTTCCCTTATCTGTTCGTCACAGTTACACCACAATTCAGTTTTCTAATGTAAAAGTTTACATTTTTCTTGCTTGTTTGTTGTGTTTTCATGATGGTACTCATGTTTTTTGTAAATGTTTAAAGTTATTAAACCTCTGTGAATTCCTTCTTGAGAAGCAGAATGTCTTAAAGTCTGCTCAGATGTTTGTTATTCACTAAAGCTTGGCAGTTTGTTGATAAAAGTGTTGCACACTAGATCATTCTGTGGTCGGATGAGATATGTGAGAAGTGCTCGTCATGTGACAAAGACGCATTTACCTGTGTGGTCAGGCATGTGCGCATGTGTGTTTCTAACCGAGATAAGCTCTCACGGTCCTGCTGTGGTGAACAAAAGCAATAAAGTGTTCTTCAGTGGAATCATATATCACCAAAACTTTCATCTTAGCAGTTCTTTACCATATTTTTCTATTCCGATATATATTCTGATATTTTACAGAATCTTTCGCTCACCACACCAGGAAGTGTTTTAGTGAAACATGCTTTCAGATCAATTTGTATTGAGTTTGAAAATGGAATTGCTCAGTTATTGCTCTTTTACATCTCATAAATCTTTCATTTCATTATTAACTTGAAGTTTTCACAAAGAAGTTGATGTACAGTAGGAAATAGCATAAATTATGATTTAATCTGTGTTTGTAGAGTTTCCTCGGGAAGCTGAAAACATCTGTACTGTAAGTACTGAAGTATTTCTGTGTCTATTAAACATGCATTTTCATCTCATGGTACGGTGTAATTTACTTAATTTCTTTCATGTGGTTTAGACCCAGCGGACCACCTGCACCACCCAGAAGAACAGGTGCCCTAATAATGAATGTTTTTAATCAATCGCAAACTAGTATTAGGACATGAATGTGATTTAATCTGCAGGATTTATTTGTTCATGTTTGCTCTGATTTGTGATTAAAATGTGTAGATAACAGTTCTGGATGCGGCTGGCCAGAAGGGGAATTCGTAAGTACTTCACACATGCACATCCTCGTCTGTCAATCGAACACACATTTTCACACGCTCCGGGTTAACTGAAGGGTGGGAACGGCAGTATTTATTTTACTTCCTGTTAATTGTGTCTCCTCACTTCCCTTCACATGCTCATGGATAACTGAATCTTTCTGAAATATTGTCATGACATCATAACCAACCGCAATCACCTGTTCAGACAAAACAACACAGAAACATCATTGAAATACCTTGACCAATGTTTTCTCTGCAGGAAGATGAAGATGGAGATATGTATGAGGCTCCACCTTGTGAGCGTCCCGTTATAAAGCCCCAGTCTCGCCCAGGAGAGGAAAACGTTTATCTGGGTACTGATCACAGATAATCCATATGTTAGTCTGTCTGTCTGTGTTCATTAGTTATTTCTTATACTACTACTTTATTTTTATTAGACGAGAAATATATTTTATTTTTAATGATTTTGTTTTTCTTTGTCACACTTGTAGATTATCCAAACCGAATCCCAAACCCTGTTATTCCCAAACGACAGGCAGCGCCGCCTCCACGACCAGCCAAGATCCCACCCGCAGCCAAAAACATGGTAATACACTGCTGTCACAGTGCTTTTCTGTGTAAGGATGAGCTGTAGGATGATTTCCCTGAGAATACTGTGACCCTGAGAACAGAAACTGATCTGTTTGTTTGAGCACTGCGTTAATCATGTCCTTCTTCTTTCTCTTGAAGCCGGAACCATCACATGAGGAGTTCTACATCGACCCAAATGACAACAAACGTGAGCACTTCCTGAGACCTCATTGAGTCTTCTGATCTGAGTTTTGAGGTTGATTTTAGAGCAATTCCATGCAAATATCAATCTTAAAATGAACAAGTTTTCTCAAAGGTTTTCATCATACTGATAGTTCAGATAGTTTAAATCCTCATGTGAGTCTCTCTTAAAGTTTATAAAGCATTTGTTTCTGTTTAAATCATGTTTTTCATAGTCAGGTAAAGTTTTCAGAATTGTCACATTCATAACAGTTCATATTCCTCATAAATGTTTGATGTTCTTTAAAGAGTCATCTCTTCTTCATTTGTTGGGTGTTAGTGCTTCTGCTTTGTTTATTTTAAATCATATTGTATATAGACTGATGTTTTTCTGATATCTGGATATAAACAGATTAATCAATATATTGGTATTTCAAGTTTTAACTAAAAATGTCACGTAATTGCCTATTGTAATTCAGATGAAAGATCTCCTAATAAACTCTCTGAAGGTTTAAATTCTTTGTCATTAGCTCCTGAGGTCATCCGTAAAGACAAACCTGGTAAAAAGGCTCCAGCTAAGAAACCTGTGAGACCTCCACAGCAGGATGAAGGTGATTATAAAACTACATACATTGTTTTTCGTGACATTTGAATTGTTTAGTTGATGATAATCTACAGCGTTTTAAGCTACTGTAACTTTTGATCGTCTAGATGTTTACTTGGACCCGAATGAAGGGCAGGTAAGCTTGAGTGTTTTCTGAAAATATAAAGAGAAATCTTTTCAGATTTCACAAATTAATAATTCATTTAATAATGTGTTTGTTTCATTTTGTTTGTTAGGACGACGAAACGTATCTGGAACCCGTCGCAGGTCAGCGCTTCACATATATCGATTGAATTATATTTGTGTCAGTCATTATTAGTAATTGATGGTTTTTATTCTGTTTAGACTGTCCTCCTGCATCTCGAATCCCTGCCCGTATGCCAGTGCCCCCTAAAGGTGTTAGACGAGACCCTCCACCACTGATGTAAGCGTGTCTCATGTGTGCATTATTTACAGAGTCATGAATCATGCAGTTTATTATGCAATCGTGTTGTTTTTCTCTAGTAGCATGAAACCACCTGTTCCCAGAGCCAAATCTGTAAGTAATACAAGCATCACATACAGTCATGTCTTTAGAGTTTATTGTTTTAGAAAGGACTGTGATGTTTGTTTTATTTTTAGGGTTCGCTGCTGAGCGGAGAGAGTCTGAGGAAAGGTTAGAGAGTTTCTCTGCTGACAGACAGAGATGTGATGTTTGATGTTTGAGATGTTTGTCATAGAGCTCTTGTGTGATCTTTCAGTTTCAGCACCGGAGGTCAAACGTTCCACACTTTCAGGCCCGCTGCCCCCAGTTGCATCTAAACCTGTTCTCCTCGTCCCCAAAGAACCCAAACCCAGGTGTGTGAAGCTTTTCAGAATGAATCCACTGTCACTGGACTTTTGTTTTGGGATAATCTCCCTCTTGTATAATGGTTTATAAGTTTTCTTCAACTAAAGAAATGCGAGGTTTAGTTCATAATGTTGTGTGTATTTTTAGCCCTCCTCCACCTCCATCTCTGGACTCGCCTGGTAAGAACATTTATTTTTATTCTCTTAATGGTTTTAGAGTCGCATTCATATTAGTGTATATATTAGTATGTCTGTGACCACCTATACTGATCAGTATCAGTTATCACAATCAATTATGATATTATTTATAATATGAAAACCTTGTGATCACACTTTTCTTTTCTGTGATGAAGAATTTGCTATTGAAACAGAAAGTTAGGGACGTTTACATTAAAGGATTAAAAAACAAAACTAATATAGCTAATATAATAATTTGGAAAAAATATTTCAATTCATTTTATTATCACTGTATATCTCTTCGTTTCTTACAGCGCCCTCTTTTGGAGTAAAGCCTGTAACACAAGCTTTTGCACAGGTACAGAGTCATATGAGTTTATTGAATAAGGTTTTGACTATATAATGATTTTTTTGTTGTAATGTGACTTTATTCCATCACTGATTTATAATGAGCAGGAGGCGGGGCTTCAGGACAGACAGTGGTTTGCTGGCGTTTGTGAACGAAAGACTGCAGAGGAAACAGTTCTCAGGTTTAAAAAGGTACACAAATATCACTCACGCCTGTGTTGTGTATAACTTCTTTTCTGATATTAACCTAAATATGATTGTGTATTAGACTATGTACTATATGGTTTGGTTTTTTAATACGTTTTCAAGATATTTGTGTGTTTAGGTCAGAAGCACAAACATCACATCAGTTAAAACAGATAGATGTTCTTTTGTGTCTTCATGCAGGATGGCACATTTCTGGTCAGGTGCAGTAATTCTCAGAATGGACGTCAGCCCTACACGCTGGTGGTCCTCTATCATCACACCGTCTATAATATCCCTGTACGCTTTCTGGAGGATTCACATTTCTACGCTCTGGGGAAAGAGGGCAAAAAGACTGAAGAGGTAAATAAGGATTATCTTTCTACCTTCATCTCTTCTTCACCTGTTCTCTCTTTATCTGTATTCACTCTTTTTAGTTTGAAGATAGATATAGATATACACAAATAGATATAGATAGGGAGGTATACATATAAATGGATGAACATCTACTTAATTGTTCCAGATTGAGTTTTTATTTGACAAATTCTTAAAGCATCATTACAAAATAACTCAACGTGGGAATAATCTATCTCTTTCTATTTCAGCTTTTCAGCAGTTTGCAGGAGATGATAACACATCATATGAAAAATCCTATTCTGCTGATAGACCGTAAGAATCAGTCCAAACACACCACCTACCTTTCACATCCCGTACGGCCCTAATGTATTCACCGGCTCTCTCGCTCATCCTCTCTCTCCAGTTTGACTACAGCACACAAACATATATGTTTATATTTATACACGTTCTAAAAACACTCATTATTTATAAGATCATGTGTGCAATGCATAGTTTAGTTAGTGTGTTTGTTTAGTACATTCAGTAGTGTTCATTAGCTTTAGTCACAGTTAGATATAAATATGATGTTGGTGTAAAGTTATTGTTAAATAAAAGAAACAAATAAATGACGTGAGATTTTACTGCCTATTGTTTTTATTTGTAACATGAACAGAGTTGCATATTATTTTTTATATTAAGTAGGGTAGTTTATCACATTACAACACAACATATCAGTCATACTGTAAACTATGGATTGTTATATTAGTAAATGTTGTGTAATAATCTTCAGTGTTGTTGTTGTGTGTTGTGTTGTGTTGACCTCAGTGTGCAGAAATAGACCCCAGTGTAAGTGGGTGAGGGGTGGGGGGGTTCTGCTGACACAGTGACACACACACACACACACGCACAGGCTCCTCTCAGTGCGTCTGCGTCGCGTCTGAAGTTGTTAGTGCGCGCGCTCGGACCTACTTTACCGCGCGGAGCAGTCAGAGAGAGAGAGAGAGAGAGAGAGAGAGAGACACACACACACACACACAGAGAGAGAGAGACACACAGTGAGAGAGAGACAGAGAGAGACAGTGAGAGAGAGACAGAGAGAGAGAGAGAGAGAGAGAGAGAGAGAGAGAGAGAGAGAGAGAGAGTGAGAGAGAGAGAGAGAGAGAGAGAGAGAGAGAGACACAGTGAGAGAGAGAGAGAGAGAGACACAGTGAGAGAGAGAGAGAGAGAGAGAGAGAGAGAGAAAGACACTGTGAGAGAGAGACAGACAGAAACTGAGTGAGAGAATCTAACGGGAGCGAGCGCGAGCGCGGTCACACAGCTCTTTCTTGTGGTTCGTCAGCGGTTTGTCGGGCACGCGGCGCTGGAGAATGGCGCACATTCTGCCCATTCGCTTCCAGGAGCATCTGCAGGTAAACCCGCACACGGACACGCGCAGGATTTGCGCTTTCCGCGCGTCACGTCTAGCGCAAACTAAACTGTAAACACGCCACTGACTGCGGCCTCGCCCGCGCGCTGCGCGCACACAGTTACAACTTGCACAGTTGCATGACATTTAAAATATAATACATGACAACAGATTAATGACAGTATAAAGTTTGTGTAGTTGTGTGTTTATGGAAAATAATACATATCGATGATATTAAACACACTATTGAGTGAAATATTGAAGTGTATCCAGCTGAGTAACTTACAAATAACACGAATATGAACTTAATAATCATCAGATTTTGGTCATTTACTATTTTTTGGTTTTATTTGTAGTAAAATATCGGCCTCACCAAAGTAAACATGGTTTAACTATATTATTTTTAGTAAAACTGTGGTAACACCAATTGTAAACTTGGTTACTCAAATACAGTAATATACAGTAATATACAGTAATAAAACTGTACAGTAGATTGAAACGGTTGAACCCAGTTACATATATTTGCATAATGAATAAGTTTTATGACATTTTGTACAGCTGATAAAGAGTTAAATGATATGCAAAATAATTTTCCCTGTTTGTGAAATGACTGTAAAGGGTTTTATGTTTATAATGTCTTACTGTATATTGAATATTTATTTGAGTAGTTTTGAGAATCTTAAACATATTGTGACTTCTTTCAATGAATCTGTTGATTGAGTTTCAACACATTTATAAATGTCTTGAATATGAGAAAGTGATCTGATCTGATGGGAATTTATACATATATTACAAGGTGGATAATTCATATGAATTTGTACAAAAACGTATGATTATTAGGAAGGATAAAGGCCTGTCCTTAACCCTACCATCACTGGGGAGGAAACAGATTTGTACAAATTGGCCACAAGTAATATAGGAATTCCCATGAGATTGTGTTGAGAATGCTTTCGGGATATTGTTGTGTGGTTTATAGGTCATTGTCATCAGTCACTAGTGTGTTGTGGGTTCATTTGAAAGTTGTTTTTAGGTGTTTACAGAGCAAATATTAATAATAATAGTGACTATTAGCTTGTTCTCATGTTAACCCTATAGATCGAACATTCATTGGTCTTGTGGAAGATAAGATTGTCTGAATGCTTAGAGGTTTTTCTTAAGTGACTCATCTTTCCAGTAAAACAGATTTTCTTTCAGCAGATCCGGCAGTCTTCATTACTGAAATCATGTCTGGACCACACATATCTTCTCTTTTAGAAATGGTTTCTCGCATTGAAATGTGTTGTCTGCGGTGGGATCCATTGGAAACAAAAGGCCAGTGTTTGGTCTCAGATCAGTGCCAGACGCTAATGAAGTTTCATGTGTTTAATACAGACAAAAACTCTCTTCTGGATGACGGTTCATCTGTGACCGAGATCTCAGATGTGTTTCAGTGTCTCTCTTTTAGGCTGTTTTTCTTTGACATTGACAGAATTCTTTACAATCCTCAAAACACATCTGGGGAGTTTAATTGAATCCAGATGTTAGAGTTTCATTTAGATGTAAAGGTGTTTTGTGCATCGTAGAGAACTGAGTCCAGTCTCTCTCTTGATTTCATTTTGATCTCAGATACGCAGTACTAAAACCTTAAAACTTTGGGTCTGAAGTAGTTTGTGTGTTTTAACATGTGTCTGAGTTGTTGATCAACGGCATCATTCAGTGCTGGATTATATTGATAAAGTTTAGTTCTGTGTGTGTATTTAAAAAACAAGCAGACAGTTTTATCAAAAATATGTGAAACTAGATAAGCAAAAGTCTTGAAACCTCCAAACTTTGAAGCCAACTTTGTTGGCTTTTAAAACATAGAAATGGGCAACACTACTTTTTATTGATCCAATGTTGTTAATATTGATATCTTTATGTGACTGACAGTCATCAAAGACCTCACATGATCGGCATCTAGATATCTGTATTGATATCGACTGAAATAAATCCTAATCAGAGCATCCCTAAAAATTGTAAATATGAGATTAGAAATAATAAATCATTTATGAATCCCCTTCATAACATATGGTTATATTTGCAGGGTAAATTTTCTCTGTCCTGTGATTGGTTGGTGATGTAGAGCCGTAAACTCATCTAATGAAGTTATGAGGAAACATGTTTGTTATCGTCATAAAGAGATCTGAATGAACGCTTTTACCATTATCAGTAATGAAGACCATCAGCCCATTAGCAAAAAGCATCTTCTCATCCTGCCGTATGTGAGTGTAACTTTAGAGATGTTTAGATCAACAGGAACACACTTCTTGACTTCAGGATTTGATTGGATGACATGGTCTCTGTATGACAGGTGCGTGATGATGATCAGAAGTGAAGCGTTTTTTGATATATATAAGTTTTCTTTGGAATACTGAATCGCAACTGATTATGAAAACAAGTCAGTTTTGATTTGAAGTTTGTACTGTTTCAGATGTTTTTTGAGATGTCCTGATCTGTTTTTGGCCAATAACCTAACAACTTACAGATTTACTCATACTGTCCATGTTTTATTGTAATCTTTATTAGATTTGGAGATATTAGCCATTTCATCTGGATATATTATTGGAATATCTAAAGATTTGTCATTATATTTTGTAAACTGGTGTGAATCTCAGGCTCATTTCTGTGTCTGTGTTTAATATCAGAGATGATAAAGATGTTTTGACAGTCATTAGAGGACTAAACCCTGACTCACACCCGTGTGTGTGTGGATGAGAGAGTCAGGAATGCTGAGGTTGTAAAGTAATGAGAGGGTTCTGGATGCCGTTTATTTTATCTGACGTGTTTTCTGTTCCCGGAAGACAGATAGCAGGTTTGTATCTCAGCAGTGACTCAGCACAGGTTTCTGTGATGTCAGAGATTGTGACCTGTGAAGAATGTGATGTCTTCACCCATCCTCAATGTTTTCTTTGTAAGAATCTATAGTCTGTCCCGACCCAGATTCCACTCCATAATAGATGTTTGATCATGTTCATTTCCCTAAATGGCTTAATTATCATAGAGATGAAGCGACATTATGTTGTTAGGTCACATCCTGAGCAAATGGTCTCCAATTGTAAAATGGGAATGGGTGTGGGAGAACCATCTCAGACAATAGGATGTCAAGACTTCATTAACATGACCGATGTTACGATAGGAGCAACTTCATTTACATTAAGGGTAGTACAGTGTATTTGTATGAAAGGTTTGAGTTTAGGATGTTCGGGGTTCATTCTGAACCCAAAGTGCATCAACGTACTTTGTTACTCAATAAACTACTTCTTCATTGAGAGATCTTCTGCATCCTCATCATTTTTTCTTACATCTTGACCGTTGTCTCTCTCGTCTCTTTAGCTGCAGACTCTGGGAGTGAGTCCCGCCAGCATCAGTTTCAGCTGTCTCACTATGGAGTCCGATCGCTTCATCTGTATCAGAGAGAAGGTGGGTGAGCAGAACCAGGTGATCATCATCGACCTGAGCGACCCCACCAACCCGATCCGGCGGCCCATCACAGCCGACAGCGCCATCATGAACCCGGCCAGCAAAGTCATCGCGCTGAAAGGTGCAGGTGTACAAATGTTGTGCAGTATGGTTACAAACACGTTTTAATAAAAGGTCCCAGATCCAATGACAGTCCCGGCCCAAACTGAGCCTCGTGAGTTGTGTTTAATGCAGAAATGACATGCTCAGTCTTCATTATTGTTTCTGATACGATGCGTCGGATCGAAGATGATGAGTTTGTAAGTAAAGAATGATGCGTGTCAGTCATTGTGTCGTGATCGCACAGTGTTACGGGTCGTGTAGGAGCATACAGTACACACGTATGTGCATTAATGTACAGGTGTAACGTCCCTTTTCTCCATCCACCTTTACTCGTGAAGAGATATTTTATACGTCACATCCTGAAGTTCATTTCATATGAGAAACTTCATTATGTGATCCAGGTCAGAGGTCATTCATCTCTGTATGTTATCATATGTCTTGACTGCTTGTGATCAACAAAAACACAGTTTTGACCATCTGCTTTTGTGATGAAGACAAAAATGAGACACTTCAGTATTAGAGTCAGTGTTTTACAAATCATCACTGTTGGGTGGAAATCTTGTATGTCCAGACTGGTTACTTATAAGCTTATTTTAATAGTTTTCATTGAGAGAGAGAGAGACACACACAGAGAGAGACACACAGAGAGAGAGAGAGAGAGAGAGAGAGAGACACAGAGAGAGAGAGAGAGAGACAGACACAGAGAGAGACACAGAGAGAGAGAGAGAGAGAGAGAGAGAGAGACACAGAGAGAGAGAGAGAGACAGAGAGAGACAGAGAGAGAGAGAGAGAGAGAGAGAGAGAGAGAGAGAGAGAGAGAGAGAAAGAGAGAGATTAAATATTGGTTAAATATTTGTAGAACTCACAGACACATGCTGACCAATAGAAGTGATTAGGGCTGTCACGATATCAGATTTGAACTACACGAATATCGTGGTCACAATCCAGAAACCAGGAAATATGAAGAGACCAGGTTTCCACCGACATTATATCACATCTGTGTTATGTTGAAATCAAAACTGACCCAATTTACTTTGTTAATCAGTGTTCCTGGTGTATTGAAAGCGATTGCATCTGTACACAGAACCTGTGGCTGAACTGAGTCGTGTTAAGACGTTCATGAAGCATCTCTCATTTCTGCACATTATGATCGATGCTTCAACACTGATTAACTTCTGTCCACAGCTGGACGAACGCTACAGATCTTTAATATCGAGATGAAGAGCAAAGTGAAATCTCACAGTATGACGGAGGACGTGCTGTTCTGGAAGTGGATCTCTGTAAACACTATGGCTTTAGTTACGGACACAGCCGTCTATCATTGGGATATGGAGGGAGACTCTCAGCCAATCAAAATGTTTGATCGTCACGTCAGCCTCGCAGGATGTCAGATTATCAACTACAGAACAGACGATCAACAGAAATGGCTGTTGCTCGTCGGTATATCAGCTCAGGTTTGTGTGTGCGTCTTGTACATTGTATATTTATCTTTTGTTGGTTGTTGGTCAAAATCCGAAACTTTGAACACTGTACAGCATCTATGAATTTGTGTGGATGGTGAATGCTTTCTGTTTTTTGGCAGCAAAATCGTGTTGTAGGTGCAATGCAGTTATTCTCCGTGGAGCGTAAAGTGTCTCAGCCCATCGAGGGTCACGCTGCGGCATTTGGACTCTATAAACTGGAGGGAAACCCAAATGCTTCAACTCTGTTCTGCTTTTCCATCAGGGGTTCAGCTGGAGGAAAGGTGAATGAGAAAGAAACTGATACAGAGAAATAGTTTGAGAAAGTGAAAATGAAATCATCATGACAGTCAGTCACTTAGATGGATCTGTACAGCTGATGTGAGTTTGTGTGATTCTGTTTGTTTGTTTGTGTTATAGCTGCACATCATTGAAGTTGGTCAACCTCAGGCTGGTAATCAGCCTTTCACTAAGAAAGCAGTAGATGTTTTCTTCCCTCCTGAAGCACAAACAGACTTTCCTGTGGCCATGCAGGTGAAAACTCACTTAAACTCACTTAACTACAAAAAGTAGAAATTATTGCCTCATAATCTCTCTCTCTCTCTCTCTCTCTCTCTCTCTCTCTCTCTCTCTCTCTCTCTCTCTCTCTCTCTCTCTCTCTCTCTCTCTCTCTCTCTCTCTCTCTCTCTCTCTCTCTCTCTCTCTCTCTCTCTCTCTCTCTCTCTCTCTCTCTCTCTCTCTCTCTCTCTCTCTCTCTCTCTCTCTCTCTCTCTCTCTCTCTCTCTCTCTCTCTCTCTCTCTCTCACAGATCGGTGTAAAGCATGGTGTTATCTACCTCATCACTAAGTATGGTTATTTTCACATGTATGATCTGGAGTCAGGTGTGTGTATATACATGAACCGCATCAGTGCTGAAACCATATTTGTCACAGCTGCTCACAGCAGCACATCTGGAATCATTGGGGTCAATAGGAAGGGTCAGGTAAACATGTACTGTACTCATACTGTAATTATTTGTTATCTCAGTGCATGACTAGTTACAGATGTTTGTGTGATCTCAGGTGTTGTCAGTGTGTGTTGAAGAGGAGAACATAGTGAAGTATGTGACGAGCGTGCTGCAGAATACAGATCTGGCCCTGCGGCTGGCGTTACGCAGTGATCTGTCTGGAGCTGAAGAGCTCATCACACACAGGTTTAACAGTCTCTTCTCTCAGGGAAACTACACTGAAGCGGCTCGAGTCGCTGCGGCAGCTCCCAGGGTAACTGACCGGCACATCCGATCACCTGCACCACAGTCACATCTCTTATCGTCACTGAATTCACTGTCTGTTTCCTAACACTCAGGGGGTCTTACGGACGGCAGAGACCATCCGCAGGTTCCAGTCGGCGCCGGCTCAGGGCGGGAGGGCGTCTCCGCTGCTGCAGTATTTCGGTGTTCTGTTGGACCGAGGGCAGCTGAATAAACTGGAGTCACTGGAGCTCTGCAGACCTGTACTGGAACAGGGAAAAACCCAACTGCTGGAGAAATGGCTGAAGGCAGAGAAGGTTTGAGAATACTTTCTTTACTCTTTGACATCATGATTTAACACGGCCATCATTGAATCATTGGAGTCTTTCAAATGCATTCAAATGGTTTTGATGATGATCATTCGCTGCAGCTGGAGTGTTCAGAGGAGTTGGGTGATCTGATGAAGTCCGCTGACATCACGCTGGCGCTCAGCGTTTATCTCCGAGCAAACGTTCCTGCTAAAGTCATTCATTGCTTTGCAGAGACAGGACAGTTCCAGAAGATTGTTCTATATGCTAAAAAGGTTAGAGTACTTTTAAAAGCGCTGTGACATTATTATCTGTGACCTGTGCTGGATGTGTCTGATGTGATGTTGTTTGGGGTCAGGTGGGATATTCTCCAGACTGGCTGATGCTGTTGAGACGTGTCATGAGATCTTCTCCTGATCAGGGTCTTCAGTTTGCACAGATGCTTGTTCAGGATGAAGAGCCGCTGGTCGGCATCAGTCAGGTGACAAACTCTCTTTCTCCAACACATGTTTAGTTTAATACATATAATTCATTTCAATCATTTAAAATAAACAGGTAAAGGCAAAAAACTAAATGTCTACATACCAGCCCGATATCCCATGTGTTTTTAAGGTGGTGGACGTCTTTATGGAGAATAATTTAGTACAGCAGTGTACTTCATTCCTATTGGACGCTCTGAAGAACAACAGGCCGGAGGAGGGGCCTCTACAGACACGCCTCCTGGAGATGAACCTCATTCACGCCCCTCAGGTATGATCATCATGCTTCTGTTTATGAGCTACTGTATGTAAACCTAATTTAAGAAATTTTGAGACCAACAAAAAGAGTTTGTATGACAAAGCTGATACTTAAATTAAACATAACCAAGCCTTCTGATTTGGAAAACAAGAACAAAATCTTGGATTGGATAATAATAATGGATAATAATGGAGGTCAGTTTGTGTTGGTTTTGAACATAAAAGTGCACAACAAGACAAATATAATAGATATAAAACTTTACACAAAAAACACACAGAATATATATTTGTAGTGTTCTTGAACTCATTCAGCAGGTTGTATGTCTGTGTATGTTTACAGGTAGCAGATGCCATTCTGGGTAATCAGATGTTTACACACTACGACCGATTACACGTCGCTCAACTGTGTGAGAAAGCCGGTTTACTACAGAGAGCTCTGGAACATTACAGTGACCTGTACGACATCAAACGAGCCATCGTACACACACACCTGCTCAACCCAGAGGTGTGTTTGTGTGTTTGACTTCATAATGAAACCCACAACATACTGTCAAATATACATCTGTCTTTGTGTCTCTCTGTGTCAGTGGTTGGTGAATTTCTTTGGCTGTCTGTCTGTGGGTGACTCTGTGGAGTGTTTAAGGGCAATGTTAACATCAAACCTCCGACAGAATCTACAGTTGAGTGTTCAGGTGGCCAGCAGATATCACGAACAGCTGGGAACTCAAACTCTGATTGAACTTTATGAGTCTTTCAAGAGTAATGAAGGTGAGTCTGTGTGTGTCTTATCAATCGATGAAACTCTACAGACACTTAGAGATGTTTTGGGCTCAGCATCCTTGTTGACGTTGGGATTCCAATCAACCAATCAGAGTTCAGGATTAAGTTTACGGTTCATGTGAAGTTCAGGCTTATAACTACGGTTAGGGTTGGGTTATGGTTACGTCTTGAGGTTGGGTTAGGGTTTTTCTACAAAGATCACTTGGCAAAACCAGGTCGAGCTCTGAACTGACACACATTTTTAACATTATATTTAACAACTAGAACCGAGTTTATGAATAAAAAATGTGTCACGTAACTTATTTGTTTTCTGCAAACAGTTTTGAAGAAATGTTGATTGCTCCAGACAAGTAAATTAAGATCATTTACAAACCCGATTCCAATTTAAGTTTTACTTGCATTTATTTATAATCCACCTATACAGTAATACAGCATTACTGTATAGGTGGATTATAAATAAATGCAAGTAAAACTTAAATGAGTCCGTCTGTCTCTCTGTTTCAGGACTGTTTTATTTTTTGGGCTCCATCGTGAACTTCAGTCAAGATCCCGATGTTCATCTGAAGTACATTCAGGCGGCGTGTCGGACCGGTCAGATTAAAGAAGTGGAACGGATCTGTCGAGAGAGCAGCTGCTATAACGCTGAACACGTCAAGAACTTTCTCAAGGTCTGTCATTCAATCAAACAAACTCCTTCTGTCTTTGTTTCATTACCGTCTCAGACTCTTGTTGTTTGTAAAGCTCATGAGAGATACAGCAGATGTTAATAGTGTTTGTAATCAGATTCACAATGTTTTTTGTACAGGAGGCCAAACTAACGGACCAGCTGCCTCTCATCATCGTGTGTGATCGCTTTGATTTCGTCCATGATCTCGTTCTTTACTTGTACCGCAACAGCCTTCAGAAATACATCGAGATCTACGTACAGAAGGTGCTGAACGTGACATCATCATATCTCATACGCAACCAATGATACTGTATGATAGTCGTGATTTACTGTGATGTGTGTTGGTGTAGGTGAATCCCAGTCGTCTGCCGGTGGTGGTTGGTGGTCTGTTGGATGTGGACTGCTCAGAGGACACTATTAAGAGTCTGATTCAGGCCGTACGGGGAGATTTCAGCACTGATCAGCTGGTGGAGGAGGTTGAAAAAAGAAACAGGTGAAGCTCTGCTCTGTGTTCTACATTTAGTTCTGTAGCGCTAATGGATAGTTTGATTGTGTCTTTTCTCATCTCCAGACTGAAGCTGCTCCTGTCGTGGTTAGAATCCCGTGTGCGGGACGGATGTGAAGAACCTGCTACCCATAATGCCTTGGCAAAGATCTACATAGACACTAACAACAGTTCAGAACACTTTCTCCGAGAGAACCCACACTATGACAGCATGACGGTGGGCCGTTACTGTGAGAAGAGAGATCCTCATCTGGCGTTTGTGGTTTATGAGAGAGGACAGTGTGACCTGGAACTCATACAGGTGAAATAAAATCACGATTATGACCCAGCTTACTTTATGTATAACATGATAAATAAATGTACTTGTCTAATGTAATGTATGTCGGTTCACATGTAGGTCTGCAATGAAAACTCTCTGTTTAAAAGTGAATCACGTTATCTGGTGCGACGGAAAGATCCAGATCTGTGGGAACGAGTTTTACAGGAGACCAACCCTTACAGACGACCCCTGATAGACCAGGCAAATACATAGCCATCAAAATCATGTTTATGTATTTATTGTGTATTTATGTGTCAAAGATATGTGTGTGTGTTTTCAGGTGGTACAAACGGCTCTACCTGAGACGCAGGATCCGGATGAGTTATCTGTGACGGTGAAAGCGTTTATGACAGCCGATCTACCCAATGAACTGGTCGAACTTCTAGAGAAAATCGTGCTGGATAACTCTATATTCAGTGAACACAGGTGAGTGATTCATCAGCAGATGACGTCAATGTTTAATGTCTCTGGTGTTAAACACTTCTTTATACATCAGAAACCTGCAGAATCTGCTGATTCTGACAGCGATAAAAGCAGACCGCACGCGGGTCATGGAGTACATCAACCGCTTAGACAATTACGACGCCCCGGACATTGCCAACATCGCCATTAGCAGTGAACTGTATGAAGAAGCCTTCTGCATCTTTAAGAAGTTTGAGGTCAACACATCAGCGATACAGGTACACACACACACCAAAATGAAGTCATGAAAGTTTAGCATGTCGTGTTTGAGGACACGCGTGACCCCTGCAGGTCCTGATCGATCACATTGGGAATCTGGACCGTGCGTACGAGTTTGCAGAGCAGTGTGGAGACGGCGCGGTGTGGAATCGTCTCGCCGAGGCTCAGCTGCACAGAGATCTGGTGAAAGAAGCCATCGACTCTTATATCAAAGCTGGAGAGCCGTCTGCGTACATGGAGGTGATCGACGCTGCCAGTAGACACGGTGAGACAATCGCTCCAGTTCTTCACCATAACAGTGTGTGTTTATTGAACATGTTTCTCCGTTTTATCAGGTAACTGGGAAGATCTGGTGAAGTTTCTTCAAATGGCGAGAAAGAACGCGAGAGAGTCTTATTTAGAGACGGAGCTCATCTTTGCTCTGGCCAAAACAAACCGTCTCACAGAGCTGGAGGATTTTATCAACGGCCCCAATAACGCTCACATACAACAGGTGTGTAGCTTTATACATACAAACTTGAACTTTCACCTGTGGATTTCTAGTAACAGTGTTTGTCTCTGTAGGTTGGAGAGAGGTGTTATGAAGAGAAGATGTTTGAAGCTGCCCGGCTGCTCTTTAATAACGTCTCGAATTTTGCTCGTCTGGCGTCCACGCTCGTTCACCTCGGCGAGTTTCAGGCGGCCGTGGACAGCGCACGTAAAGCCAGCTGCACGCGCACGTGGAAAGAGGTGAAGATCTTACACACAGCTGAACAGCTGATGATGATGATGATGGCTGTTGCTGTTTATCTCTTACTGCTTTGTCATGTTATACTTGTGTGTGTTTTTGGCAGGTGTGTTTTGCATGTGTTGACGGAGAGGAATTCCGGTTAGCAGAGATCTCTGGTCTTCATATAGTGACTCATGCTGATGAACTGGAAGAACTCATCACTTATTATCAGGTGAAGAACCTTCATCATCTTCATCATCATCTTACACAGTCTCCAAAAGAACAAAAATCACAGATTTTGACTAATAACCTCACTAATAACACTTTTTTATTCCATTAACTTCCATTCATACATGTGTGAACGTGAGCTTGCTGCTTTTTTGCCTCCTCCGTCTCTCACAGGATCGTGGGTATTTTGAGCAGTTAATGGCTCTGTTAGAAGCAGGATTAGGGTTGGAGCGCGCACACATGGGCATGTTCACAGAGTTGGCGATCCTCTACTCGAAATACAAACCCCAGAAGATGAGAGAACATCTGGAGCTCTTCTGGTCCAGAGTCAACATCCCAAAGGTCTGACAAGACTCAAATCCAATGAATGCGTTTCATCTACAACATTTAAAGATGATTGACTAAATGTGTTGTCTCATGATTGGTCAGGTGTTACGAGCGGCTGAACAGGCTCATCTGTGGGCGGAGCTTGTGTTTCTGTATGATAAATATGAAGAGTGTGATAACGCCATTATGATGATGATCAGCCACCCTACAGACGCCTGGAAGGATGCTTACTTTAAAGAGCTCATCGTCAAGGTAACAAAGCCACTAAAACTTCACACCCTTTACTGATTTCTTTAGTTTCTTAGGAGATTCATATGAAACGAGTGTAGAGCTAGAAAAATAAAGAGGATGATTTGGTCCTGTGTGATTATTGGGGTCTTTTGCTTTATTAAATACAGGAGAAACAACAGAAATATTAAATAGGTCTTGTATTTATTCTTTGAGGATGTTTACTGATCAGTGTTTTTCTGTCTCTCTTGCAGGTGACAAATGTGGAACTTTATTATAAATCTCTGCAGTTTTATTTGGACTATAAACCTCTTCTGCTGAATGATCTGCTGTCTGTTCTCACACCTCGACTGGACCACAGCAGAACCGTCACGTACTTCAGCAGGGTACACGCACACACACACACACCGCAAGCATGGTGCTAGCAACGCCAAGGTCATAGGTTCGATCCCAGGGATTGCACATACCCGTGTAATGTAATGCAATGTAAGTCGCTTTGGATAAGAGCGTCTGCCAAATATGTAAAAGCTTAACCATCACACAAAACTTTCTTTTCAAAAACATATCATTCTGTATGATTTATGAGCTTGTTTACCCGTGAGGACGTCAATTTAGGGCCCTACAGGGACACGAGTCCCCATGAGTCTGTGTGCATTGAGGAACAAAAAACAAGTACACACAAACACGCACAGTGATGATGATTTTGTGTGTTTGCAGATGAATCAGTTAAGGCTGGTTAAACCGTATCTCAGATCAGTACAGAATCACAACAACAGAGCTGTGAATGAAGCGCTAAACAACCTGCTGACAGAAGAGGAGGACTATCAGGTACACATTACATTACACACACACAACACACACATTCAGCACAGACACACACAGTCATCAGTGATAATATGATGTTGTGTGTTTTGTTCAGGGTCTGCGAGCCTCCATAGACGCCTATGATAACATTGATTGTATTGGTTTAGCTCAGCGTCTGGAGTCACACGAGCTGCTGGAGTTTAGACGCATCGCTGCACATCTTTACAAGAGAAACCAGCGCTGGAATCAAAGCATTCAGCTCTGTAAGAAAGACAAACTCTACAAGGTAAAAGCATTTCTTTAAAACATATGAAGCTTTCTCTATACACACACAGCACAAACACAACAGCAAACCAAACAGCTCTTACAACACAAAGAAACAAATATCAATGTGAATCTGTGTGTGTCTGTTGTGTGTTTATTACAGTTTTTATGGTTTGGTTTGTGTCAGGATGCGATGCGATACGCTGCAGAGTCACAGGACAGCGGTTCGGCTCAGGATCTCCTGCGCTGGTTTGTTGAGGAGGGTAAACGAGAGTGTTTCGCTGCATGTCTCTTCACCTCTTATGATCTTCTGGCTCCTGATGTTGTTCTGGAACTGGCCTGGAGACATCACCTCATAGACTTTGCCATGCCTTACTTCATACAGGTGATGAGAGAGTACATGAAGAAGGTGTGTATCAAAGATAACTCACACATAAACACATACCAGATGAATCATTTCATCTAAAGGGCTATATTTGAATGTTTTGTAGACAATAATATAATTGTGCCAGCATATAAAACTAAACTTTTATTTAAATGGATTACTTAGAGCAAATATTTTGAATTATGTTTTACGAATTTATGCTTTAAGTCACAACAATTCCCACAGTTACAGTTGTGTTATTTCATGGTTTTGATGAGTTTACTACTATTCTAAAATGTAAACAACAGTGAGTAAATCCTGGTACTGTATATCATAATGTACAGCTGGTGTCTCAAACCTCACATGAGTTTCCCTTGTCTACAGGTGGATGAGTTAGCCAGACAGGTGAAGGTCTCTGACTCCTTTATCTCTCTCTCTCTCTCTCTCTCTCTCTCTCTCTCTCTCTCTCTCTCTCTCTCTCTCTCTCTCTCTCTCTCTCTCTCTCTCTCTCTCTCTCTGTCTCTCTCTCTCTGTCTCTCTCTCTCTCTCTCTCTCTCTCTCTCTCTCTCTCTCTCTCTCTCTCTCTCTCTCTCTCTCTCTCTCTCTCTCTCTCTCTCTCTCTCTCTCTCTCTATAGCTGTATGTAGCATGTAGACTCCTCCCTTGCAAGGTTCCTTAGTAGTGTGCTTGATTACCCTTAATGCACTGTTAAAGGACTTGGTTGTTTGTTGTGTGTTTGTGATAAAACATAAACATGTAACAGGAAGAAACCGAAACCGAGAGCAGTGTCATGTACAGATGCAGTATCTCACTTTCATCTGCAGGTGGCAGACATTCACTGCAGGCCATATAGTCAACAAGAAAACTGCTTTTATTAAAAGACAAGGATAGCAAAATTTAGTTCAGTATTTAATGTTCTAATTTATTAATAACAATAATTGAGGGGTCCATTTTTTTAAATATTTAATGTGATATTTTTTATCTTTATCTAATAATTAAGATTTAACAGTATTTAACACTGACATTTTTTTTTAGAGAATACAAATTCTGTTAGATATTTTAGGATCATTTTTGAGAAGATTTATATATTACATACTTATAGATTTTTATATTATTTTAAGGTTTTAAAATATTGGGGGTATTTCTATGATTATTTGTAACTAGTTTTAATTTAATTTGAGAAATGTTAGATTTAACATAACAGATTTAAGATTACTTAGCCACATCACAGAATCATTTAAAGGAACTGCAAAAACTGAAATTTAAAGATATAGAAATTTTTAAAGAAGCACAAAACACAAAAAATAAATATGCTTGTTAATCATTATTTTGTGATGTATTGTGTGATTGTATGGAGCATCTGCATGGAGTGATATTCTGTTGTAAATCTCCTTCATTCAGTCTGTGTGTTTGTGTGAGGTCGAGTGTGTGACAGCAGTAAACACACATGTTTCTCTCATGCAGGTGGATGAACTTCAGGAAGCAGAAATCAAGAGACTTTCAGAAGATGACATCAGTGAAGCCACATCCATAGTGCTCGGTACAGTAGTGATGAAATCTTTTTTGTTTCATACACAGAACAGAAATCTGTCTAAGTGCACGTCATACTGAGCTGTTGTGTGTACAGGGCAACAGTTGACACCCGTCACACCTCAGATGGCTTACCCGAGTTATGGATACGCTGCTCCTGGATTCGTTTCTCCAGCATACGGCTTCAATCTCCAGCCTTAAGTCTCCCACGGCAGTCCTGCTGGGAAATATGTGCCTGCAGAAGCATTCAGAACGCCTGATAAAAGATGTTTAACTGCGATCAAATACTTCATATTCTGCATCATAATCTGTTCACTTAAACTGACAGAATAAGCTGCTCATTAACTTATGTTTTAATTTCATCAGCACTGAACTAACATGAAGAAAAGAGAGATACTCACTAATAAATGCTGATGGACAGACCTCACACACTACTGAAAGTCAATGGTACAGTGTTGAACAAATACACATCTCTCTGCGTTTATCGTTTCATTCTTTAGTTTTGTTTCGTTTACATTTAAAGCGGTACTAGATTTCAGAGAATGTCATGACAGCTTTATGCATGAGCATAAACAAATGTGTAACGGTATCCAGAAAGTCTTGTATATCAGTGAGGTTTGGAAACTGATGCGTACATACTTCATAAAGGATGCTGAAGGCATGATGCAGATGTTTGTTGTTATGTGCATGATTTCTGTCATATAGTACAGAGTATTTTTTAATTAAAACATTTAGGAAAAGTATAAAATGTAAGTTTATTTTGGATGTTGGGATACAACTGTGTTGTGTCATGACTTTTCAGTTTGAAGAGTCAAATACACAGAAGAATAAAGTTTACAAGCATTAAACATGCTGTTCGTTTGATGTTGTGAGCATCTCCATCTGCTCGTGTGTGTCTGTCTCAGGCTTAAATATTGATAAAAGAGTATAACCAGAAATTAAAATGTTGTCATTATTTTCTCACTTTCATCATTAACATCAAATGATGTGTTTTTGATTTACAGAATAAAGTCTCAGAGGGGTGAGTACAGTAAATAATGAGAGTATTTGATTGTGGGGTGGATGTTTCTTTAACATTATTGTTCATCACACACGGTCTCGTGTTCTTCATTATTCTGGGTTTGTGTTTTGTGCACATGTGTGTGTGGTTTCTTTCTCAGTCAGGGTGAACACAGTAATGTATTCATTATGTTTCAGCACATTAAGTTCTAAATAGGATCATCAACTTACGAAGAAATTACTAAGTAGTTTTTGTTGGCACACATGGTCTTGTGATGATACTTAAACAAAAATACTTTTGAGGTTCTGCGGTACAATAATATCATATGGTACATAGTATTTACAGTGTTTGGCTCCCTTTAAAACGAGTGATGCTGAGAGAGACAGAGAGAGAGAGAGAGAGAGAGAGAGAGAGAGAGAGAGAGAGAGAGACACAGAGAGAGAGAGAGACACAGAGAGAGAGGGAGAGAGAGAGAGAGAGAGAGAGAGAGAGAGAGAGAGAGAGGGGAGAGAGAGAGAGAGAGAGAGAGAGAGAGAGAGGAGAGAGAGAGAAAGAGACAGAGAGAGACAGAGAGAGAGACAGAGAGACAGAGAGAGAGGGAGAGAGAGAGAGAGAGAGAGAGAGAGAGAGGGAGAGAGAGAGACAGAGAGCCACGCCCTATGCCCAGACTCTGGTCTGTGATTGGCTGAAATCGGTCTCATGTCATCGGTCTATGGGCGGCTGATCGCGCGCTGGTTTCCCATCAAACACTGTTGCGCGTGTTTGAGGAAAGATGACGCGTGAACGCGCAGCCGCGCCCGCGAGGAAACTTACGCATCCTGGAAAAGCCATTCTGGCAGGTCAGACAAACATCTTAACACACAAAACACGAGAGAGAAAAGTCACGATGATTTACTTTACATGTGAAGTTTCATTTATCTGAATGTTTGACTTCTTCTAAACTTAAATAGATAAAGATGTTTTAAAGAAAGATTTAATGTTGATTTTGCTGTGTAATGTCTACTGTAAGTGAGTGAATGGATAAAAACATGATATTTTACGAGCATTAGTTAATGTGTAGAAGTTATTTTTTGTTATGTTTTAACATCTAAACATTTTTTTTTAATTAAGACACAAAATGATTTAAGATATTACGTCTTGTTTTTGTAAAAACTTTTATCCTTTCAAATTAATTTACCACATTGGAATTAATATCGTATGTCATTTTTCGTCTCAAGTAAATCTATTGTGATTTAATAATGTAATCATTATTCTCAGTGTTTTTGTAGTTAACAGGAATGTATATTTATAATTCAGACAGAGAGAATAAACATGTGAAATCTTCACATAATTAAAGACTGAATTCAGTGTGTTTGGTGTGTGTGACATTATAAAGAAAGTGACTGATGAATGATCAATCAGACATATGAACACTGATGGATGTTGATTTGAGTACAGTGTGGGTTTAATATCATCCTGATGGAGATTCATCACTCAAGACGAGATGTAAGAATCAGACAGATTCAGAGAAGAGCTGCTTACCCTGTCATGATCTGTGTTTGTGTGTGTTTGGGTTTTCTGTGGATGACTGATTACTGTAAGTGTGTGTGTTTTTGTCTGACAGATGATATATCAGTGCTGTAAGGTCAGATATTCCCTTTACTTTAAACCACAATGTTCAGCTCTCTCTCTCTCTCTCTCTCTCTCTCTCTCTCTCTCTCTCTCTCTCTCTCTCTCTCTCTCTCTCTCTCTCTCTCTCTCTCTCTCTCTCTCTCTCTCTCTCTCTCTCTCTCTCTCTCTCTCTCTCTCTCTCTCTCTCTCTCTCTCTCTCTCTCTCTCTCTCTGTCTCTCTCTCTCTCTCTCTCTCTCTCTCTCTCTCTCTCTCTCTCTCTCTCTCTCTGTGGTGTTTTCAGGATAATTGGTTAACTACCGTCTGGGATCTTCTGTTCAGTTTAAATTAAATGACAGGCTTTATATCTGTGGTATTCTTCCTCCATCAAAGGCTTGTTTTATTTTTATATATGTACATTCATGCGCTCCAGCTCTCTATAATGACACAATCAGACCGTCTGTTACTGGACCGTTTTAGTGTATAAAACTCTTCGCTTGATACAGTATTATAATGCTATTAGATACCATCATATATAAAGTCTGTGTATCAGAGTGTTGTTGGATGAGCTATTAAACACAGGATGTATTGTTTCATGGCTCTGGTCTGCGGTGACACAAACACATCAGTGACCTGGAAACATGTTAATATTTCTCCATCAGTCTGTTCATCTCATTCCTCTGAAGCTTCAGGATGTTTCATCTAATTGTACTGAATGTTCAGTGAGAATATTTAGTTTATTCAGACTGTGATACAGCAGGACATTTATAAACATGATTTCATGATCTTTCTAGTTGTTTGCATCATCACATTAATGTAGGTACCTGGACATCTCTGTGTGCCATTTATCATATTAAAATAACATATGAAGAAATACAGTAATATCCATTTGAGAAAATGCTTATGTTGTTTTTTTCTAATGTTTTCAGAATTTCAAATATGATGACAGCTGAAATTAAGATGGACTTAAGTTGTATAATGGCACACATTTCATAATTTGTTGAGTGACCTAGAAGACCAGTAAATATTTCTTCTTTTCTTTTGTCACCGTTTCATGAATTCTTTATTCTGGCTTCTACACTGTTACATTTAAGAAATAATTAATTGTTTAGCGGCTCATTCAATAATTCAATAATGTAATATATTTCTGTGCAGTCTAAAGGCCTGAATGTCATTTTTTCAGCTATATCAGCCCATCGGTCCGCAGATCTGCAGTCGCCTGCAGGCAGTTCTGTCTAATGCAGAAACATCATTGAGTTTCCTTCATCACTCAAACCTTTTATTGCCTTATACGAGAGAGAGAGAGAGAGAGAGAAGGAGAGAGAGAGAAAGAGTGAGACAGAGAGAGAGAGAGAGAGAGAGAGACACAGAGAGAGAGAGAGAGAGAGAGAGAGAGAGAGAGAGAGAGAGAGAAAGAGTGAGACAGAGAGAGAGAGAAAGAGAGAGAGAGAGAGAGAGAGAGAGAGAGAGAGACACAGAGAGAGAGAGAGAGAGAGAGAGAGAGAGAGAGAGAGAGAGAGCTGTGTTTTGTATTGTGAACATGTAAGTCAAATGTTACAAACATAAACGGCAGTGTGTTATTAAAGAAACACACACAAAGTGATGGCTGAATGACACAGATCTGGTTTCATGTAAATCTATCGTCTTTAACTGGCAGGTCTCAGATGTGCTGCGGGTCTGAACGGTTTACACACACACACACACACACACACACACAGAGCTGAGAAGCTTTTACGTTGATTTATGATTGTTATACATGAGGCGACCAGTGACGCTCCTGCTGTTATTGATTAGTTGTTCTATCAGCTGTGTGTGTCTGTGTGTGTGTGTGTCTGTGTGTGTGTGTGTGTCTGTGTGTGTGTCTGTGTGTGTGTGTCTGTGTCTGTGTGTGTGTCTGTTTGTGTGTGTGTGTCTGTTTGTGTGTCTGTGCGTGCAGTTTGATAAATGTAGTGTTTTGCTTCCGGTGTTGTGTAGCTGTACCAGCACACTCATTTATTTTCAGTGTGTGTGTGTGTGTGTGTGTGTGTGTGTGTGTGTGTGTGTGTGTGTGTGTGTGTCTCGTCCAGGCAGATGAGCTGAGATGAAACATAATTAAAAAATGTTTATGTTTGTATTGATTATAAAAATGCTTACATGCTACAAGTAAGTGTAAAATATGTGTCATGTTAATGTAAACACAGTTTCATATGAAATGATTATGACTATATGACTGATTGTTTGGGGAATAAAACTGAAAGTACAATTATTATGTTATGCTTACGATAATAATACTCAAATAGTTTATGTTTATTTTTATATACTGTACTGTTGTTGTAATTATTGACAGTTCTTGTTTTTGAATCTCTTCTTGTTTTCTAGTTCTTGATCTTTTTGTTAAATCGTTCCTCCAGTTGCATTTTTGTCTTCAGTGACTTCCAGAACAATCAGATCAGATGAAAGTCTGTGATCTGATTCTGGAAGTTTATGATCACATGTGAAGTGATTGTGAACTGATGATGTTTGTCTGATGTTTCCTCTGTAGGCGGCATCGCAGGTGGAATTGAAATCTGCATCACTTTTCCTACAGAGTATGTCAAGACTCAACTGCAGTTAGATGAGAAAGCCAATCCACCACGATACAGAGGCATCAGTGAGTCAACACACAAACACACACAAACACACACATGTGACGTACACATCCTCTTTGGAGTTAATTAGGGAAAGTCTATGAGCCAGAACTGATTCCAACCTGCTGTTGCACTTACAAAGAAAACTCTCTCTCTCTCTCTCTCTCTCTCTCTCTCTCTCTCTCTCTCTCTCTCTCTCTCTCTCTCTCTCTCTCTCTCTCTCTCTCTCTCTCTCTCTCTCTCTCTCTCTCTCTCTCTCTCTCTCTCTCTCTCTCTCTCTCTCTCTCTCTCTCTCTCTCTCTCTCTCTCTCTCTCTCTTGGCTGAAGCTCAGAGAAGATTTTAATGAGTCTTCTGTTAATTCCACAGACAGCTGTTCCTTCATTTAATGAAGCACATCTGTAATATATTGATGATTAACATCAGTGATGATGAATGCTGTGATATAAGTGTGTTTAATGTGTCTGTGTGATGTTTTCTTTGCAGTGGACTGTGTCTCTCAGACGGTTCGTCATCATGGTGTGACGGGTTTATATAGAGGTCTCAGTTCATTACTGTACGGATCCATCCCTAAATCTGCTGTCAGGTACATTAAACACACACACAGTGTTTTCTGCATACAGACGCCCGGCAGCCAATCGCTGCTGTGTTATTGCTGCGTCTATTTCAGACAGCTGACATTTATTATGCTGATGGTTTTTGTTTAAGCTGAAAAACTCACACACAAGTGTTTTCCACATTGATATGCAGGTTAAGTGAGCCTCTCTGTGTGTCTGTGTGTGTGTGTGTGTGTGTGCCTGTGTGTGTGTGCCTGAGTGTGTGTTTAGAATGACAGGTCAGTGGTGTGTGTGTGTGTGTGTGTGTGTGTGTGTGCAAGTCTGTGTGTGTGTGTATGTGTGTGTGTGCAAGTCTGTGTGTGTGTGTGTGTGTGTGTGTTTAGAATGACAGGTCAGTGGTGTGTGTGTGTGTGTGTGTGTGTGTGTGTGTTTTTAGAATGACAGGTGTGTGTGTGTGTGTGTGTGTGTGTGTGTGTGTGTGTGTGTGTGTGTGTGTGTGTGTGTGTGTTTAGAATGACAGGTCAGTGGTGTGTGTGTGTGTGTTTGTGTGTGTGTGTGTGTGTGTGTTTAGAATGACAGGTCAGTGGTGTGTGTCCAGCTCTGTCTGTCGGTCTCTCTTCTCCTCTGAGATGTTTATGGTCAGTGAGGAAGACAGCTGAACCGACTCCATCACATCCCTGATAGACACCAGGGTCATTCTGTGCTCCTCATGTGGACAACTATACTAGCAAATCACACTAAATGATGTTTATTTGTGTGAGGTTTAGGGTAAGGGTTACCCCATGCAATATACAGTCTGAATAATATTAAGGTTCCCATAAAACACCTAAAATGTAATGCTTCATGATTCATTAATAAACCTTTAACATTCACAGAATCTTTCTTTTTCAAATAAGAAAGAAGTGATTCTTTTAAAACCCTTTGACTAAAAGGTTCTTTGGGAATCATAAATGGTTCTTCGATGGCATCACTATGAGGAACCTTTTATAGCATTTGTACTTTAAAAAGATCATTAGCTCATACATCACATCTTCATGCTGTAGGTTAAACTTTCCTCTTCAGGAATGTGTTACGGACTAAAACTCTATTAGTATGCAGTGCAGTGCCTTGTATGAGAAATAAAACAATGCTTTCTTATTTTAGTTATTCAGACTGTAATTTATCTAATGACTGTAAAGTGTGAATCAGTGGAATGTGAACAGGTTCTGGATCAGCTGTGCTCATCTCTTAAAGTCAGATTGATGTCCTCCTCCTCCTCCTGCTGTTTCATTAGCTGATTGAAGTGATCAGGACGAGTGACCTTGTGTTTGACCTGCTAATGGACCGTCAGACGCTGCTGGACTCAAGCCCAGATTAAATGATCTAGTTCTTATTTTCATTCTGCCGTGTTCTTCAGTGTTCTCTTCTGCAAGACATCAGGACGGGCGAACACTGCGTCATAGATTTACTCCCATTATAAACGATACAGCAAAAGATGTTGTGTATTTCATTTACAGAGAGAGAGATGGATTAATAAATCTTTCTTGAGTTCTCATTTCATCAGATGACAACAAGTAAGGATGTTTTTCACAAAACAAGAAGCAAAATTTAAATTATAGCATTTTTGTAATGTTTCAGAGATGACACATGAGAACAGTATTACACATTACTGTCTGAAATGTTTATCGTGCTGTAATGTAAACTGTTTTATATACTTAAATATTTGCATATTTAGTATGTAGTGTTTAGTCCCTTACAGATAAAAAAAACATACATTTTGTGTAAGGGGTGTATAACGCACAGTGCACATTTAGTGCCATGTTGAATCAACAGCAGTAGATAAATCATTTTAAATTGAGTTTACATATATGCTGAGAGAGAGAGAGAGAGAGAGAGAGAGAGAGAGAGAGAGAGAGAGAGAGAGAGAGAGAGAGAGAGAGAGAGAGAGAGAGAGAGAGAGAGAGAGAGAGAGAGAGAGAGAGACAGAGAGAGAGAGAGAGAGAGAGACAGAGAGACAGAGAGAAAGAGAGAGAGAGAGAGAGAGAGAGAGAGAGAGAGAGAGAGAGCGGGCGGTCAGTGACAGGGTTTAGATATATTATGTCTATAGAGACAGACAGTTGAGTGTTCATGTAGAATGACAGATGACAGTTCAGGTGTGTTTGTGTTTATCTCACACTTCACTCAGTCTTGTGTTATAAATATCTCTCTGTCTCGGCTGGATGTCCTGAAGTCAGAGAAACACACACAGAGAACAGGTCTTAAAGATCTCCTGCTGTTAATGAAGACCTGCAGTGTTACCCGGGTTACCTCTGATGCTGTGTGATGACAGGTCTCCACCGGATAACAAGAGTCTGAGTGATTCTTCAGTGCAGATTATAGACACATGTGGAGTTTTATGGCTGTAGTTTCATTGTGCTTTTGCTCTATTTTATTCCGTTTACATGTATGTCAGTTTGTGATGTAGCTGAAACACATTGAACAAAATGAATGAATAACTGAATGACAGTATGACTGTTAACTGGGCAGCATGTGGAATAACACTGAAATAAAAAGCCCTTACAAATAATCACCAACAGATGATCCATAAAAGATCATTGTTTTTCTCTCTTTAGGTTTGGTGTGTTTGAGATATTGAGTAATCAGATGAAGGATGAGACGGGTAAACTGGACAGCACTCGTGGTTTAGTGTGTGGTTTAGGTGCCGGTGTCATGGAGGCGGTTCTAATCGTGTGTCCCATGGAGACAATAAAGGTGAAAGGTTGAATATATATTAGTGTCATTTAATACTGTGTATTTATTGTACTCACTTATTAAAATTCATTTATTCAGGTGAAATTCATTCATGATCAAACATCAGCAAATCCTAAATACAGAGGATTTTTCCATGGTGTGCGAGAGATTATCAGGACTCAAGGTACATTATTTTGAAGTGTATTTTTATGTTTAATGGTTACAGTGGTTTGATGTCACGTTTGTGTTTGTGTGTATCAGGAATCAGAGGGACTTATCAGGGTCTGACAGCGACTGTCCTCAAACAAGGATCCAATCAAGCGATTCGATTCTATGTCATGACGTCACTCAGAAACTGGTATAAAGGTGAATGAATGTCTTTCTTGAGCAGTTCTGCCCTCTGCTGGTCACTGTGATGAAGTCTGTGACTGATGATTGGTTTATTTTACAGGTGAAGATCCCAACAAGACTATCAATCCCATAGTGACGGGCTCGTTTGGTGCTGTCGCAGGAGCGGCGAGTGTGTTTGGAAACACACCTCTGGATGTTATTAAGACAAGAATGCAGGTACAGTATAGAGAAAACATATGTGTGTGTGTGTAGTTTGTGTTTATTTCTGTGTGTATGTGCTGTAGTTTTAAACTGTGTTTTAATGTTTTTAGGGTTTGGAAGCTCATAAGTATAAAAACACTTTGGATTGTGCTGTGAAAATCATGAGACACGAGGGACCCACCGCGTATGTTTCCGGTTTATTTATCATGTGTACAGACGTCAATCACCATTTATAGATTAAAATGCTTGTGTGAAGATCACACACCATAGTGCAGTACAATATAAAGTCAAAAGAAATATTTTCATATTCATAAATCATTTGCTTTATGAATATATGTATGTGTATCTCCTGCAGGTTCTACAAGGGTACGGTTCCCCGTCTCGGCAGAGTGTGTCTGGATGTGGCCATTGTCTTTATCATCTATGAGGAGGTTGTGAAGGTTCTAAACAGAGTCTGGAAAACAGAATAAAATATCAGGGAAATATTAGAGGAGATGATCTGAGACACAATCACTGTGTAAAGTATCACCATGTCATTCATCATTACAAGATATTATATTTTGTATACCATGATCATTTGAAAGTCTCACTACAGTAATGCAAATGAAATCACAGAATGTTTTTTCAGATTTCTTTTGCATTACAGTAATAAGAATTTGGAAAAATGTCTTTAAAAAAATCTTTATGCAAAGTATAATTTCTTACTTTTGCAATTTGGTTTTAGGGTGAAAAATTCATCTGAACCATTTAAGTGTGCCAAACTTACAAGATGTTAATAGATGTATTTATCCATAATGTTACAGCTAGAAAAAACATCCTTAATCATTCCGTACACATACTGTATATACATACAATACTTGTGCATTTACAAACATATAGAAATACAAATGTAAGAAATAAAAATAATAAAGATAATAATGTAATTGATGTTAGAATGTAGATATTACCAGATCAACAGATTCGTAATGGTTAAATAAATCTGTGTAGTGGGGCTTTATGAATATTTATAGTTAAATTGTCATATTTTAATATAAAGTATTCATGCATATAAATGTAGATTTTGCATTCCATCTCATAATGAAGAGAGATTATGTTTTAATCATCCAGCATGATTATCTCGCTGTAGATGTGTGTGTAGTTTTTGTTTTACCTTTAATGCAAATATTTTTACATTTCTAAAACTTTTTTTATGCTTTAAATTGAATATATTTTTTATTTATTTTTTGTTTTATGTTACCCATGTGCCTTTAACCATTAAACCCACAGAGGTATTTTTTAGAAATATAAACTTACATTTCTAATAATAATTTTGTCAGTCTTGTCTTTGTTTTAAAGTCAGATCTGCTATATCTGTCCATGTGAAATATAATCTTTATTGTCCATAAATAGAGTATGAATATGGATGTAGTGAATGTAGCTGCTGTCTGAAGATCTTTCTAGACTAAAATATAACAAAGTAAACATGATTCTGGGATGTTTCACAGCTTCAGATATGCTGATTATATTCTAATGTTGTTTTGTGTATGAAGTGAAACTATGTGAAACATCTTTATACAGTGATCACAGAAAGCATTTGAACACGAATTAATCTCTTAATTTTAATGTAATAGTTGTCTTATAGCAGAATAACTACAGACATGATTATGGTGAGCAGAATGTACTTTATTATATAACATATGTCTACAGTATAGTTTTATCATGTCTAACAAACATGTTTGTCAAGTGTTTTGCTTAAAATGATGGTTTGATATTTTATTTGCAATGACTTTCAGATATTTTTGTGTCCAGACACTTTTATTGGTCACTGTATTAGAGATTGGGTCTCTTGGCATGATGTCCTATGGCTCTGATCTCTCTCTCTCTCTCTCTCTCTCTCTCTCTCTCTCTCTCTCTCTCTCTCTCTCTCTCTCTCTCTCTCTCTCTCTCTCTCTCTCTCTCTCTCTCTCTCTCTCTCTCTCTCTCTCTCTCTCTCTCTCTCTCTCTCTCTCTCTCTCAGTGTTACTGTTGACAGCTAGAGGGCAGAATCCAGCAATGAAGAAAAGACTTAAGGAAGATGTTTTGTTTCTGTGTTGATCTTACTGTATAATTCTGTTTGTGTGTGTGTGTGTTCCTGTGTAGATGTAGATGCTAATGTGCTAATAAAATGAGTTTATTTTCATAATGGTTAAATAAGGCGTCTGTTTATGTTCATGTTACATCATGACATCTGCTGCTTTAGGTTCACTGTCCTGCAGAAATCCCACACCTGTCAAACATAAGCACATTCTTCATATTTGTTTTGTTTATATCATTAACCCTAAGAATGAGTAACAGTGAGATTTCACTTCTAACAGTAATCCTGGAGACTTACACATCTGACATGTTTCCTGTATTCATCGGCTCATTAGTCACCTAATATTTGTAAGTCACTTTGGATAAAAGCATCAGCTAAATGCCTAAATGTAAATGTAGTCAAGATCTTAAAGACCTGAAATATGTGTGTCAGATAAACATGATGTCTTGTAGTGTAGTGTTGGTGTTTCTCCAGGAACAGTGTTGTGAAACACTGACTTAGAAAACATGAATGTTTCATGATCTTACTCACTGGAGACATCCTTGATCTACAATAATAACAACACGTTATGATTCAAAGAGTTTAGAATCTCTGATGAGAGGTCTATCTCTCTCTCTCTCTCTCTCTCTCTCTCTCTCTCTCTCTCTCTCTCTCTCTCTCTCTCTCTCTCTCTCTCTCTCTCTCTCTCTCTCTCTCTCTCTCTCTCTCTCTCTCTCTCTCTCTCTCTCTCTCTCACACACACACACACACACACACACACACTGTTGACAGATTCCTTGTCTCTTTATGTGCCTGTTACAATAGCTCTTTGTACAATGGAAGGGAATCTCTCTCTCTCTCTCTGTGTCACGATTTGTCTCTGTATCACAAACAATGTAACACAATATACTGTAACTAACAGAGAAAACACTTTTCACCAACTACAAGTATGAAAAACAGCATGGTAAAAAGCATGGTATTTCCTGATGTTAGTAAATGCTTGTTGTCAGTGTAAAATGTTGAATGTTGAACAGCTGTGCTGTCTCTCTCTCATCTGTGGGAAACTTTCACCGGCCGCTGAGAGAAACGACAGACAGAACGGCCTTTTGTTGCCTTTAGATCTCTGTTGTTGAGTTATCAGAGTAGAACACCCACCGGCAGATGTGTTTTACTGAGCTATCATGAAAATGACCGAGGGCCGGACGTCACATACACGAGCTGTCAGGCGTGAGTAACGTCTGCATTCATGTTTCACGGAGACAGAGCTGTTGTAGTTTCTAGCACTAAACTTATCTTTATTGATTATTCATTATTGAATCTTTCATTATCCAACTATAACACATTTATATCTAGATGGTGTTTTAATTTGCATCTGGACAAATTCACTGCATGTCTTATTCTTGGCAAATAATGTCTAAAGTTATGACTTAGTTATTTTTGGCTTGGGCTGTTTTCCTAAATGTATTGTGTTAATGTGTGTGTACTCTGTTTATTTAACAACTTTCATTGTACTTATTCTGTTTTATTGTGAACAGCAAATGGTTTTAATTAAATGTTCAGAGTATTTCAGATTTTTCCATCATGTTTGTTTACGTCTCACTGGATTTAGTGACCATATCACTCATATCAGTTATCAGTCTCTCATGACATCAGTGGGGGGTTTTCATAAACTTATTGTGTCCATCACGCCACATTTAGGTGAGAAAACACAAACAGATGTTCACTCGCTCTCAGAGTGCTGATCTCAGATCAGATGAGTTTCCCAACTCTATTTCTAGAATCTGCCTAAACCCTAAACACACACACACACACACACACACACACACACACACATGTTGGGTTTTCAGAAATCTGCCATAAACTTTTATACTGTACTAAACACACAAACCATCACAGAAAACTTTCTGCTATTTTATATTTTCAAAATTTATATGTGTTAAATCAGTATAAATGTGAAGTCTTAATAGGAAACCACCAGAATGTAAAGTCTGTTCTGGTTAAAGATCTGTTTTTGTCAGACACATGCTAATATTGATTTTCAAAGATTTAATTTACATCACATTTATAGTTGAATACATATTAAAAATAACTGTTATTTATTATTATTTATAATGTCAAGAAGCACGTTGTGTCATTCTGATGTGTGTCCTGCAGGTGGCGCAGTGTGATTCAGTGAGTCAGTCAAACCTGCAGCTGAACTTTATCAATGTTCGTGTTCGGACTGAGAAGATTCATTCAGTGTGATTCAGTGAATCAGTCAAAGCTTCAGTTGAACTTCATCTGTGTTCGTGTCGAGTGTGTTTGAGGAGCAGTGTACAGGATTCATGATGCTGTCTGGAGCTCGTTCTCGTGTCTTTGTGCTTTTCTTGTGTGTGTTCGGTGTGTGTGATGCGGGATGTGGGGACAGACCATCACCGAGCTGCTGTCCGGGACGAAATAACGAGTGTGTGGAGTTCACCGGGAGAAAGACTGTGTGTTACTGCGACACTTACTGTCAGAGGACTGGAGACTGTTGTGAGGATTATCACACAACCTGCCGCATATCAGGTGAATTATTATCAACTCAATCATCAATCATGATGTTTTACTGTTGATACACTGTAACATGCTGCTCACGCACGTCACTATACACTTGTATCATCTTCGGCTGTGACGTCACGTGCAACTTTATCATCACAAGAAATGTTTAAAGATTTGAGATTTCGTCAGAGTTTTATAATATAAATATGAGAGATTTACTCCAGTGTAACTGTGATATTTCCTGTGTTTCTCTCTGTGGTGGAATGAGTCCATCATAACACCTATTCTGGATTTACCTGACTAACCCCATCAACTTTTCCACAATTTAACTTCTATGTTGTTCATCTTTTCCTAGCATTAAGTTTTGTAAACACGGCTTTGTGGACTACACTTACTATTTGTTTATTGACAAAATGTTAAATGCTGTTAAAGTCACTTTGGATAAAAGCATCTGCTGAATGAATGTGATAATCAGTCTGCCAAACACTGAGGTTACTACACTTTTACTGTAATAAAACCATTTCTTTAGGAATATTAGTGTGGGGGATAGATATTAACATTAATGAAAGGCATAAAATGACCTCATTAATATAGTAAAAGAAATGTGTGTTTGTATATGAGTTGTGTGACACACAGTCTCCAGACAGACGGCATGCTGGGAAGTATTTTTCACAGGGTACTGTAGATCTTAATAGTGTGTTTACCAGTAAAACCAGTAGAGTTAAATTAGGGTTTTGGACAGGAATGATGGCCACTTACATTTACGTAAACACAATTCAGTAACACAGGAGTGTTATTTCAAAGGTGTGGTTGACCCAAAAGTGAAAATTGTCATAGTTTGTCTCGTGTCATTTCAAACATGTATGACATAACCCTGTGGAACACAGTTTAGTGAAGACATGAAGGACAGAGAAGAATCACTTCAGCTCATGTGTATTTCTATAACAGTTTTCACAATTTTACCAAGTAATTTTACAGGGAATATATATTAGTACAGGCAGTAGAGACATCAGAATAAAAGAAATAATAGAAAATCTGTACAGTGATAAACAAACAAAACGTTGATTTGTGAAGAAGATTTGCAGAATACAGATAGATGTTGACAGCTCCAGATCATCATCCACATAAACAGTTTAGACGTTTCTGCTGGATTCCTGCAGTAACACAAATGACAGAGACAGAATGTGAATGATGGAAATCATGGGCTGGTAAACAGCTGGTTTCTCTTCTGCCTGCTGTTTTCTACTGTACCTGCTCTTCTGTCTCAGTACATAATAGATGATGTGAGGAGAGAAGTATGTGTGTTCTGCGGGGGTTATTATCATCACACAAGAGTCAGTCAGTAATTATCACTGCGTGTGTGTCTCTGTCTGTCTCACCTGCTTTAACTACAGCAGATCATACAGAATCAACACATCTTATCAGATGGACATGCATTAATGAAATGCATTAATGTTCTGCGGCCGTCTGTATGTACAGAGACGGCATCAGGGCTTTCATCTGTCTGTCTGTGTTGACTTGCGGGAGGTCTCGAGTTTGTTCCAGACATTTAAAGTTTCTCAATCGATTGTTTTTGCATTGGCTCACAAAGGGAAAGTCTGCAAAGAATACTTTGACATTGAGTTATTACAGTTCAGACGTTTCTAAGTGGTTTCCTCTGTATGTGTTTGTGTGTATGTTGTGAACAGTTTGAAAGATATGTCAACAGTTGTTCACTCATGATGTCTGTGATGTTACAGTCGGTTGCTTTTGTGTTTTTCTGTCTTATAAGGGATTTGTTGCATGTGTCGGATAACAGCTTGATCTGATTCAATTCAGGAATAAGTACTGCCAGATGTGTGTGTGTGTGTGTGTGTGTGTGTGCTAGCAATGGACTTTATATATATATATATATATAGCTGAAGAAAAACAAAAATGCTAAACATTTCTAACAGGAAAATGAAAACAAGAGCAGATTTGTGAGAGAGCAAAAAGGGTGTGTAATAGATGTTTGGTGGTCTGATGCTCTGAAATGGTTTCTAAGGTAGTTTTTGTATATTTTTATATGGTTTTTCATATGAGTTTTCTATATATATATATATATATATATATATATATATATATGCTTTTTTATATGTATCCAGTATAACATTTATTAATATACCAATATCACATTTTTAATCACATGAGAGTAAAGACAGATAAACACAACAGTATGACCCTCATCTGCTCGGCTTTAATCGAACACTGTAATTGTTTCCAGTCGTGTCTGTTATCTGATTCTACATTGCTGTTAGAAGTTTAAGGCTGTGGGTCATTACACTTTCACCATCAGCCACAAATGAACTGAAATACTACAATATTCTGAAATTTTTCTAAAATTATATTATATATATGTGTATATAATTATATATAGTATTCTAAAAAACTAAACATTCATTACTTATTTATATTTATATTTATACTATTTTGCTCTGTTTTCATTAAAGTAAGAAGGGAAGTGTGTTACACCATCAGAAAGGAGTCTAACTGTCTGTGTGTCTGAAAGAATTCTGAGAAGAATATCTGTCATTTCTGTGGTGGCCTTCATAAACACCAGAGCACTGAGAGAGACAGAGAGACAGAGAGAGAGACAGACAGACAGACAGACAGACAGACAGACAGACAGAGAGAGAGTAAGTGAGTAAGTGAGTAAGTGAGTGAGAGAGAGAGAGAGAGAGAGAGAGAGAGAGAGAGAGAGAGAGAGAGAGAGAGAGAGAGAGAGAGAGAGAGAGAGAGAGAGAGAGAGAGAGACAGAGAGAGAGAGACAGCGAGAGAGAGACAGCGAGAGAGAGAGAGAGAGAGAGAGAGAGAGAGAGAGAGAGAGAGAGAGAGAGAGAGAGAGAGAGAGACAGAGAGAGAGAGAGAGAGAGAGACAGCAGAGAGAGACAGCTTGGAGAGAGAGCAGCCAGAGAGAGAGAGAGAGAGAGAGATGCGCTTTCTCACTTTTATTAGAGAGAGAGACAGTCAGAGGGAGAGAGAAGAGGAAATGTTTTTGGAGTGCTGGAGCAGTTTTTATTTTGAACTGACCTCACTCCTCTCTCTCTCTCACTTTTCTTAAGAGAATCTCTCTCTCTCTCTCTCTCTCTCTCTCTCTCTCTCTCTCTCTCTCTCTCTCTCTCTCTCTCTCTCTCTCTCTCTCTCTCTCTCTCTCTCTCTCTCTCTCTCTCTCTCTCTCTGTCTGTCTCTCTCTGTCTCTCTCTCATCTCTTGACTCCAGTGATGCTCCACCTCCTTGTCTGTCAATCAGCCATTGCTCAAACCAAAAATGTTGCACTAACTGAAAGAAAATAAGCATTAAATCACAGGAATTGGAGAAGACTGAACTGATAATGAGCATTCTTGCGGTGAGAAATGCAGGTTAAAACCAGGTGTTAAAACACGACCAGAGAGTCACGTGACTTCTGCTCCGCTCTGATGGGTTTGTAGACACACCTGTCACAGGTGCTTTCTTCATCACATCAAAGTCTTTAACTGACTGTGTGTGTGTGTGTGTTTTCTAGTGGTAGTTGGTAGAGAAAACCGTTTCTGTTGAAATGATGGTTTATTCTAATGCCGCTCATGTTAGTGTCACAGTGTAACTCATACAGTGTAACTGACCTGTTCATGTCGTGACTGTCTCTGATGACTCCAGATTGAGATGAATATGTTGTGATCTCTCTGGACCACTGGTGATCATCTGACAGAGGATCTGTCTGTGAAAGGGTCATGTCTGCAGAACTAATGCAGGGGAATGTGGGGAATTTGTGTGGAGGTGTGTGTTTGTGTGCATTGTGTTGAAATGTGTGTCACACTGGTGTGGAAGGAGCCATGAGGTCACTAAAAACATGATGGTTCCGCTTTAGATTAAATCCATTATTTCAGATCACAGAATTCATTTTTCAGAGGATGTCATTGCTCATTAATAGCTTGTTTGACTCTCAAATGAAGTTTCAACAAATAATGTCGCTTAGTGTTTATTTTAATAGCAGTCAGTTTTTGTGCCATTATGATTTTAATAAACAAACAATCTCACAACTTTTTGCTTAATGTCGACACAGTGTTTTGAGCAAAAATGGCCCCATAAAACATGGTAGCCCAACACGCGTGTGTGTCATCATACAGTATGTGTGTACATGCCAGCTGTGTTCATGTGATATGACCGTTCTGCTGGATAACATGAGCATATGAGAGGACTCAGGAGGCCAGAAACAACTAAATCTTTCCTCTTTATCTGTGAATACACACAAATCATGTTGATAATTGTTTGCAAATACAAAAAAACGACAGACCGTGTCATTCTAAACTCATTCATATCTCTTATATCATATGCACCTCATCAGCAGTGAAAGCAACACTACAGCATCTCCTGTGAATCTGTGAATGTTTCTCAATGTTTTCAGACTCGCAATATGACGGTTGTAAAGTAGTCGGGAGTCTTTTCTCTGAACTCCACATGAAAGAGCAGCTGTGTAATTCAGATCCACAGCAAGTGTGTTCAGGCACACATTGCCGTTTGCAGATGTACTATTATAAACGAATGTGTTCATGGGTGTGTGTTCATGCATTTTTCTCATTTTCTGGTTAAAGTTGTGTAATAAATGAGCATGTCTCTCTCTCATCAGCTATAGACTGTGAGGTGAGGCAGTGGGGTAACTGGTCTCCGTGCTCATCTGTCTGTGGGGAGGGAACTACAGAGCGAAGTCGACAGGTAGCCACACCTCCACGTAATGGAGGAAAGCCGTGTCCAGATCTCAAACAGCGTCGAGGTTGTCTCGCACACTCTGACACCTGTAGTGCAGCTAAAGGTAACGTACACACCATCGATCTGATCCAAACCCTACTGCATATATGTAGATTAACTGAAACTAAAATTCTCTCTCTCTCTCTCTCTCTCTCTCTCTCTCTCCCTCTCTCTCCTCTCTCTCTCTCTCTCTCTCTCTCTCTCTCTCTCTCTCTCTCTCTCTCTCTCTCTCTCTCTCTCTCTCTCTCTCTCTCTCTCTCTCTCTCTCTCTCTCTCTCTCTGCATGTCAAACCTGTATGATGAAGAATGTTGATAATTAAACACCATTGATCCTCATTGATTTTCATTATATGAACACAAAACCACTGAGACATTTCTCACAATATCTTCTTTTGTGTTACACAGAAGAAAGAGTCACGTACAGGTTTTGAATAACATGAGGGTGAATAAATAATAACAGATTTTCTCTTTAAGTAACTGAAAATGTATATAGATAAAGAAAAGGCGTGGTCACCATTTCTCAAGTGTTTTAGTTTAGACAGTCAGACTTCCTGTGTGTATGCGGGTTTAGTGCACGTGTGTATTGTGTTGCTTTAGTCTAATCTCAGGAGGACACGGTTAATTTACTCTCTTTCATTATCTTGATCTTCTCTTCCTCCTCAGAGGTGGCCAAAATCCTGCCTGACTCATTCAAGCGGAACTTTAAGGACCCTTGGAGACGGCCACACATGCTTATGAAGGAGGAGAAGAAGAGGTACAAGCTAGTATAGAAAACTATTGCAAAGAGAAAATAGACAAAATAATGTTCATGTCACATTAATGGATAATTAAAAACATTTTTAAGACTGAAGGTCTAAAATCAACCATTGAAGGCCATGTTGAGAGTCTAAACATGAGAAGTGACACTGAACTATAACAAGTTTAGTATTATGTTCTTAGATTTAACACAATCACAGCTGATACAGGTTAACTATCTCTGTTTTGACCTCACAGTTTGTCTGCGTTTAGGAGTTCACTTGTATTTTGAGTAATTCTGGAAATGATTATTTCAAAAGCTATAAATCTGACAATCATAAATGTTTGTGTCTGTGTTTATGGGTGTTGTAATCCAGTTAACGCCTGTAACCCAGTAAACAGCTTATAAATCATAAGAAATGATGTTTATTTGAACATGTAAAACTGCATAAAGGTTTGAGGGTTCGGTTTAGGGTGTGTGTGTGATTAACACAGGAAGTACTGTAGCAGGTGCAGGTTCAAATGAAATGAGATTACACTGGATATCAGTGGTTCTTTCCAACAGTACAGACAGGAAATCCCAGAGACGACCCTTTCATTAATCACAGAGATATAGTTTCACAATGATGTGAAAGAGAGAGAAAGAACAACCCTAGACTAAGACCATGAAGGAGGACAACATGCCACAGAGTCATAACAAAGCAAATGAATTAAGTCAAGGATGGGAGGCTGTATGACGTACAGCTTAAACACATATACACACTTGATTGTTATGTTTGTGGGAAAAATGTTAAAAGGAAAAGAAAAATGAATCATTATATACACTCATGTCATCAGGAACATATATAATCACATGATTACACAAAAATAACACCATGAGATTTTTTTCAATATTTTTTCTTCCGTTTTTACTTTTATATACAAACAAACCGAAACACAAAATATGGATTGTGCACGTTTTTGTTTGTTTTCACATATATATATTTAATGAAAAGCCTCAATACTCATTGGGAGGGAAAGGAACGGGGAGGGATGAGAAACTGCAGGAAAGTGGACGGAGCGAGAAAGCTCCTTTTCCTTTAAATCAGTTGCAGAAAATAATGTTACATTTACATGAATGCATTTGCTATGCAGATGCTTTTATCCCATGCAACTTATAGTGCATTCAAGCTATGATTTTGTTTTGATCAGTATTTGTGTTCCCTGGGTTTAGAGCTCATGACGGGTTACTGAGGCACATAAGAACATAAAATGAATGAGTTTATTGAAATCTCTCTCTCTGCTGCAGTTATTGCGTGAACATGCGTGTGAAGCAGGCGAGTTCAGCGTGTAAGATGAAAGTGTGGAGTGCTAAGATGGTCCGTGATCGTACCGTATGTGTTCAGTGTCAGAGCGATGCCATGGCAACCGACAACCGCTGCCGTGGAGACGGCCTGCAGAACGTCAGGTACGTGTCACTAACGCATACGGAGACAATGAAATAAAGTTCTGCGCCGGTGTGTGACGTGAATGTCTCTTTCACTAGAACTTTCTGGGCGGCTGCATCAGCACCTGGTTGCTCTGGGTCGTGGGTTCGAGAATCATCCACTGAGAACTGCCAATGTCCATCTTATTCTTTGCTTTTTGTCTGAACCACATTTCCTTTTAAAGTCTTTTTGCGAGGGACGTGATTGATCCAAGGAAACCTACTTTTTGAAGCCAAATTCTCTCCATAAGTAAGAAACTCTGTGTGTCAATTCTAACTTTATTCTGCCGTGTATCTGCTCTCACCAAACCAAAACACAATCACGCTTTTCTGACCTCTGCTGTCTACCTCCAAAATGCACCTGCACCTGTTTTTGATAATGCTGTGTATCTTATATGACACATGTTGTTGTTCTATACTTTTCTCATTTCATATGTACTGTATTTTTATATGTTTGAATGTATCTCGTGTGTGTGTGTGTGTGTGTGAGTTTATGTATGTACTGTATGTGTGCTGTGCATTTATGTATTTGCAGTATGTTTGCGTGTGTTTTTCATTTATTAATGCACAAGTAGTTGAACGGAAGGCTGTTGTATATGAATGTTTCTTTTAGTATTAGTAGTGTTGCATTCTCTGGAGATCTTGTGCTTTCTGTTCTGCTGTGGAAATGACATTTTCATGAATACTGGAGAGTGTTTTGATCTCTGCAAAATAATTTAATCTACTTAATGCGAACGGAGTCCACTTGACATCACTTGAATTTGGTTCGCTCAGTGTTTGGGGTCCGGGGTAAAGTTCATGTGTTTGCAATTGGTATTAAAGCACCGGCCTATTATTAGACAGATTTGCAAATTGCAGTATAATGTGTTTCTGGTTCCTGCTCGTCTCTGCAGAAATCGCCTTTGGCGAGCGGCGAGCATTCTTTGCAATCTCTTGTAATGGGCAAAGGATGGGGGGGTAAATCGAACCATACAATGGGACCAGGTGTGTAAGGGCTAAACATCACCAGTGAATCCCACCTGGTTCTCTAAACGTTTATTTATTATAACAGCATCTCAAACTCTAATATATAGTGACTCTCACACATATATACACATACTGTATAAAGGACTGTGCCAATTAAATCATTCGTTATTTTACTTTTAAATATTTTAACAGCTTGAGTTTTATAGATGCTATATTCTATAATTGTGTTGCCATGTTATTTGTGATGTTATTGTTTTGTCTATTCATTAAACAGTTACATCTATCCCTTATAGTAAGTTCATTTTCTTTTCTTGCTAGGTATTTGTTTCGTTTATCTTGTAGTGTATCTCAGCTGAAGCCCACCCTACAAACAGTCTCCGTGTCACACAGAAACAGCAGGTATTTAGTGCGCATGTGGTCATTAGAGATCAAAGGTCTTGTCTGTACATAATACACACACCCTCTGAACAAATGTCCATAATATATATTTTGTGGCATTTTTTACATTCTTGTCCTCACCAGCACACTGTATACAGTAAAGATGCAGATAATGACACAGACAGAGTTGTCACATGAGTTTTTCATTATTTTAAAAACATTTTGATCTATAGGCTTATGTAAGTAATTATAGATAAATATAAATTTCTACTTTATACGATTTACATTATTTGTTTATTTAGTGTTCAGTATACATTGGAACAACTTATAGGATTCTTAATCTCACACATGAGATCACTGCTGGAGGATTTAATTCCTACAAGGGCAGTTTCTGCGAACTTGATGAACACTTTAAAAACGTTTGACATAATGGGTAATAGATGTGCTCATGTCATCACAAGATCAATATACAATAAAAATGGCAAAAGCCCATTAACAACAAAAAGTAGTGACATCACTGAAAAGACAACAGATGAGCTCAATGATTAGCTCACCAAGAACCTGCAAATGAGGAGTTTGCTGATAAATGTGTTGCCTAGTTCCATAGAGAGGATGAAAATCAGGATGCCTAAAGAATAGTATGCCAAAAACAGTTGATTAGAAGATCCTGGATGATTTAGAAAAATTGAAAGATTTTTTAGTATGCATCGGACAGACCCATGATGCAGCGGGAGCGAGGAAGCCGGCATAAGTCATAAAAACACTAAAGAACTGAGAGTTAAGTGTAAGTGATAAAGGTTACAGTTCTATTGATGATCACGGCTTAAACCTCACACATGGACTTGGTAACATTAAAAGTGTTTAGTAACATTAAAAGCACAATTTCAGAAATCATTTCCTGGTTGAGGTGGGAAATATCCTAAATCCAAGATGTCAGGAACGGGATGTAGGATGTAGCCATATCAGCAATGTATTCATACTACACCAACATATACTATATAGAATGATTAATAAGTAGGTATTTTATTTTATTTTGTATGTTGTTTTAAATAATTAACCATACCAAACATTTCTTTTGTCCCGCCACTGGTTTTTACATTACAGAATTACTACTACTTTTACTTATCCGAGTACAAGTTACTGGTGATTTACTCTGTAAACTTTAGGGATTTGTTGAGTTTTATTCTGTGAGTTTGAGGTGTTTGTAGAGTTTTATTGTGAGGTGTTTGTAGAGTTTTATTGTGAGGTGTTTGTAGAGTTTTATTCTGTGAGTTTGAGGGATTTGTAGAGTTTTATTGTGAGGTGTTTGTAGAGTTTTATTGTGAGGTGTTTGTAAAGTTTTATTGTGAGGTGTTTGTAAAGTTTTATTGTGAGGTGTTTGTAGAGTTTTATTGTGAGGTGTTTGTAGAGTTTTATTGTGAGGTGTTTGTAGAGTTTTATTGTGAGGTGTTTGTAAAGTTTTATTGTGAGGTGTTTGTAGAGTTTTATTGTGAGGTGTTTGTTGAGTTTTATTGTGAGGTGTTTGTTGAGTTTTATTGGGAGGTGTTTGTTGAGTTTTATTGTGAGGTGTTTGTTGAGTTTTATTGGGAGGTGTTTGTTGAGTTTTATTCTGTGAGTTTGAGGTGTTTGTAGAGTTTTATTGTGAGGTGTTTGTAGAGTTTTATTGTGAGGTGTTTGTAGAGTTCTTTCTGTGAGTTTGAGGGATTTGTAGAGTTTTATTGTGAGGTGTTTGTTGAGTTTTATTGTGAGGTGTTTGTTGAGTTTTATTGTGAGGTGTTTGTTGAGTTTTATTGTGAGGTGTTTGTTGAGTTTTATTGGGAGGTGTTTGTTGAGTTTTATTCTGTGAGTTTGAGGTGTTTGTAGAGTTTTATTGTGAGGTGTTTGTAGAGTTTTATTGTGAGGTGTTTGTAGAGTTCTTTCTGTGAGTTTGAGGGATTTGTAGAGTTTTATTGTGAGGTGTTTGTAGAGTTTTATTGTGAGGTGTTTGTAGAGTTTTATTGTGAGGTGTTTGTAGAGTTTTATTGTGAGGTGTTTGTAGAGTTTTATTCTGTCTGAGACTGAATAACAGAGGCAGGAGACATGTCATGGTTTATGGGGTCTGACAGCAGTGGATTCTGGGATTAGGGGCTTGAAAGAGGGGCATTAAAGTCCGGCCAAGACCAACGATTGATATCACTGTCTAAACATGAGGGGAACTGTGTAATACTGAAAGTGAACAAAGAAAACAGCAGATTTATGTGTTGTCTAGTCTATCAGTGAGGAGAACTGGGCGTTTCACTAACAGTGAGAGATAAACTTGTTTTCCTCTAGACGTGTATTTTTCCTTTCAGGAGACCTTCTTTACACAACACCGGCTCTGGTTAACGTGACTTAACGAGTAAACCGATTACATAAGAATTTCTCAAAACGTACCTGAGTGAAAACAGCCGCGTCTCACGCGTCAGTTCCGCGCGTCTCACGCAAGTCGCTCATTTCAGCTTGAGGCGCGTGCGCGCGCACATGTGCACGCTTGATGAAAATACATCACTAAAAAGTTTGGAAACTTTAGGATACTTTCCTTTTATTGTTCAGATATTTTTCCACATTTCAGAATAGTAGTAAACTCATCAAAACCATAAAATTACACTGTTGTGATTAAAAGCATCCAAAATAAATGAACACTGTGTTACTAATGTCATCTTTACATTTCATCATAGTCAACCTTTGTCTAGAATGTGTAAAATCATACTCTTAGCATTTTATCATCCAGCTTCTTAACCTGAGAAGCTTTTTAAACAGCATTTCAATCTATGCTGGACTCTTATTGACTGCTTCTTATTTATTATTATTCATTAAGTAATCCATTTCACAAATATTTTCATATACATTTTCTAATGATAATATAATTGATAAATAATTTTGTCTACATTACATTGAAATATTACCTTTAATAACACTGAAATATACACCACCTGATTTTTTAATTGTGTCTAAACTTTTGACTGGTACGTGAAATTTCACTAGCTCTCATCTGTCAATAAAACTATTTATTTTTCACTTTAGGCAATTAAAGATGTTTTTATCTACAAAATCTAAAACTTATACAAGAGGACGATGGTCCAAAATAAATAGACGTTTACAGCGTCACAACATGCGCAGGTAGATCGCCATCTGCTGGTGTGATCTGGCAATTACTTTTACATAAAACCCACAGGAAAATTAACCATTGCTTAACCAGAATATTTGAAGTGAAAACCATTACAGTGTCATTACAGTATCGTACTTTAACCATACTGTTCGTAGTAAAACATGGTTAAAAAATAATATTTGGGGGAAACACTGTTGCATCAAATCATAATATCATTTATGCATTTAGCTGACACTTTTATCCAAAGCGACTTACAAATATTAGGAGATATCAGGATATTCAGTGGTTACCATAATCATGTACCATGATATTTTATCAACCACTGCCATGATATTTTTGTCAGAAACTGTTCATGGTTGCTTTTGGCTTCCTGTCTATTTTTTCTGAATGCACAAAGGTGAAAGCGTCAGCTAAATGCCTAAATGTAAATGTGAAACTGTATCAATGCAAAATAAGACATTATATTTTATTGATGGTTTCATAGATCACATTCAGCAGACAGAAATAGTTGCGTTTAACAGGAGTACAACATTTAAGCAGATGTTCCAGAACCCACAGTACTGTTCTAAACAAAACTAAAGAATGTGATGAAATGCCACGACACAAAAACCTGTCACATGTTGGTTAACAAAATAACATTGAAAAAACATTAAGGCAGACCAGCATGTACCTGTCTGATTTGGTGAACCACATTGAATGAAATGATTTGTTAAAGAAAGGCGTGTGCGTCTCTGACATGTTTAACTTTATTAACATGTTTTGTCTTTAATCATATTTTGACCCGTCACACAGTGGCTTTCATGACTTATGTACAATCTAGATTGATATCAAGAGGAGCAACAATCAAATAAAGGTAAGATTAAAATCTTAACATCACAAAAACCATCTCTGTATCAAAGTCATATCTTATTTTCTCTGTCAAACACATTCATTTATATACACACACACATATGCATATGTTGGTGAACACACAGAAACTTCCCTCGTGAATTAGACGAGTGCTGACAGTAAGTGCTGGGCAGGTGTTTCCAGTATGGATCATTGTAGACAGCACTTTGACCATGTCCTCAGGAAATGACATCACACACCGAGTCTATTTAAGGTTTTTGAGCTGCCGGTTGGTGGAGCCGATTTTGCCATCCATGGTGTCGACTTTATTAAGCAAACGGTCCAAAGAAACATCCTGGTCATCGATCTCTGACTGTAGGCCAAGACCCAGATTCTTCAGCCTGCCCAGACCCAAGGACATTTCATCTGGATAGAAACAACACACAAACAGACTATTAGAATCCGAAACCCTGACCCACACATCCTCACGTCTTTATTTCTTACCAAGATTGTTGTCTAGTTGTTGATGTGCAGCCCGCAGATGTTTGTTCTTGGGATATCCGTTCTGATCGGCTGTCTCATTATCCAGAGACGCTGAAGCTCCAAATCCTGTTGAAACAAACATTGATTTTATGATTCTAATGAACAGACAGGTGTGTTTTATTACCTGCTCACCTTCAGATGAGGTGTAATACTGTACAAGCATCTTAAAGGCACACAGGTAATGTGTTTGTATTTACCAGATGTGTCCATTTTCCTGAGGTTTGGATGGCTGGCCTGATATTTATCCTCCTGCAGTTTGCTCTCTGAAAGTGCATTCTGCAAACTAAAGTTATGCATAGATTTGTTTACAAAATGGAAATGGAGGAGTTGTAGCAGACAGATAGATGTTCAATGCTCCACTTAAAATATTGGAAAATACAATAATAATCAGTGCATGTTTAAAAATATTATGCCTGTAGTTCATTTTACCTGCTGTTGGCCTCGTAGGACACAGGCTGGTTCATTTGTGGAGGTTTGGCTTCAGGTTTGGCTTTGAAATAGTTGACCATACCACCCCACACACTCTTTATGGTGTTTATATGCTTCTGGCTCGTCCTCATGTCCTGCTCCATGTTGTCAATCATTTTCTCTGTTCTCTTTAAAGCTTCACCCTGACGAATCAGTTCCTGTGGAGACACAAGACATTCAGACAAATGAAGTCACAGTGATAATGATCTGTGTGTGTCATTTACTCAATGCAAACGAAGTTTTCCTCTCACCTCTGCCGTCTCCGCTCCGACTTTCTCTGACTCATAGATGAGGCCGATGGAGCGATGGCTGCTGTCCACGGCAGACTGCGCTGTGTGCATCACCTCTCTCTGCAGCTGTCTCTGTCGTCTCTCCGCCGGGCTCAATGAACTCTCCTCTGGATCATCATCAAAGTTAAAACCTCTTCTCGGCGCTGCGCTCGCTGTGTCATCAGCATCATCATCATCAGCGAAAGGGTTGTGGGATTTGGGATAGGCAGACATCCTGGGATTGAGTTAGGTGATGTTAAACAGAGCTATAGATCGATTGTAATACATTATAATTTCAGGAATACAGTTAAATATCCTTCTAATTATATTAACATTGTAAACTTATTGTTGCCTTCTTCTGATGTGTCTCCTAATATTTATAAATCGCTTTAGATGAAAGCGTCAGCTAAATGTAAATATAGTGGAATGCTTAATGACTTTAATCATATTATTATTGGCTGACACTACCAAATAGTAATACCATGGTATTTTAATTTAGATTTTAATATATATGAACAATGACCCTAAATGATTGTCATATTCATCTACTATCATACTAACATTTCACATAAAGGGACTTACCGTTGTGTTATTATGGTACTATAGTACAAAAACCATGGCAGTACAACTCTGGTACCTTGTTCTAGTGACAATAATCACAATACCAATAATAATTTATGTATATAAAGCAAACCTTTGAAATCTTGAACAATATCAGACAGATTTCTTGAACTATCATTTAAAGTTTGATCTCGGAGCCTCTATCTATCGCTTACAATCAAACCTTCAAGCTCTTTTAAAAGATCTTTGCTGTATTCTCTCGATCGTCTTGGTAAAACACGATAAAATAACAGTTTTGTAGATAAATTTGTACCTTTAATCGCGGAGGATGATGTGTTGTTCTCTCACTGTCAGCTGACCGACTCTGTACTAAAACTGGTTCCGGTGGCGTCACCTCGACGTCACAGACTCCTCCCCTCAAGCGTTTCTTTATTGTTATAAGAGAGTGATGTGTTTTTATGTGTTGAATTAGACACACAACACACACACAAACACAAAACTTTATTTCTTTATTGTATTTAGTTAATTAAAAAAACTAATTATAAAACGCGTGTATTATTTTGTTGTTTATTTAATTTTAATTTAAAGGATCTGTATATAATGGCACAATTACTCCAGGCATTGCGTTTTCTAAATAAAACATTTATTTATTTGTATGTAAATATCCGTCACCTCTAATAGGCCAATAAAATAAAGCACGCACTGATGATGCTTAATTCACGACACGCCCCTCACGCATCGCGTCCACAGGCTGTTTTTGTGTCATCACACTTTCCGTATTGCGGCGGGTTTTTCTTTCAGAAGACGCAGAAATCATCATTTGTGTGTTTTGAACTTCAGTGGCGTCTCGCGATCATGTCCACGCGCGACGGAACGCGCGAGTTTTATTTTAATACGGTGCTGTCGCTCGCGAGATCACTGGCCGCCCACCGACCAGCGCCCGTCGAGAAGGTACAGATCAGACACGCGCTGTTACGCGCTTGCGTCGTTTGTTTGTGTGTTGCATTGCGTTGTTGTTGTTGTTGTTGTTGTGTGCGCGCGACAGGTGCCCGACGCCGCAAGACGCGCGCTCAGAGCGCTTTAACTGCGCGGTGTTCTGTGTTGCACCTGTGAACATGTACAGTGATGACATTAACCATACAATATATACCATAATATTAAATGATTATTATGTTCAAATACATGATATCTAAATAACACTGATATTTTTTTAGATGTCTGGACTCTATCAACAGGGCTTTAGTAAAATATAAACAGATGATTTAATATAGTGGTAATAAATACATCCTGTAAGAATTTATATTTCAAGATCTTACTGAAAATGTCATGTCCATAACACTGGAATTGCCCTATAGTACCTAAAACTATAGTTAATGGAGGTGGATAAATGCATTATGTCTTATGCCTGACTGTAATATAAATGTTTAGGTTCAAGTTGAAGTTTATTTGTATAGCACTTTAACAATATAACACTGTTTCAAAGCAGCTTTACAGCAGAATAAACACAATGACAAGCAGGAAAATATAAAAGCTCATTTAATAACTCGTATCTAATATCAGCTCAGTCTCCTAGTGACACTCCAACACATTTAGCTCATTTCTCTGTCTCATGTGATGAGATACAGCAGGTGTGGGCTGATGTTTTCATTCACACAGATGTCAGTTAAGCCGGATCTCATGAGAGACAGACGGACAGGGTCTGATACAGTGATTTTATTTAGACTGGAATGCAGTTTTATATAATCTGTTACTGGTACATCTGTGAACATCAGCAGCAGTTGTTTACTGTAACTGTTCTTCCTCACGTCTGCATGAGAACGCATCTTTTCTGTGTGATCGTTTAATATTATGCAGAGCTGTTGCGCAGTGCAGTCAGCTGTCACACACTGTGTCAGAAATCAAATGTTTATTTACTGATATTGTTTGCAGTTAACAACAGCATCTGTGTTATGTCTTAACAGGTTGTTCTCGTTCTGCAAATGATCGAGCGATACGCTTCTCATCTTTGCATTTAATTTAGGCTTATTGGCAACCTTTTATCTACCATGACCTGAATAAAAACAAATAATCAGGCTATTAAAAGTAATTTTTGCTTAAAATTGGATGAATACGCTCTGTTTTACAGGTGCAGAAATTATTATGCATGTGTCCGTGCGACAGTCGCGGCATCTTTACTCTAGACGTCCGGCGGACGGACGCTGTGATCGCACTGGCAGTGTTCCTGGTCGAGTCAGATTTACAGGTGAAATAGAGCTGTCGTATGGTTGATTCGCTTTATTTGCAGTGCACTTCAATACAAATGTATGTCTTTTCTTTCTCAAGAGAAGCTTAATGTGTGTTTTATAAGAACAACTTTTAATCCACTTTAAGCACATTGTTGTTCTCTCACTTAAAAAAAAACAGTTGCATAACAGTAACCCGTTATGCTGCGTCTACACCACATGCACAATGTTTGTGTGTGTGTTTGTTTATATCTGATTACAGTCTCTAATGTTGAAACTGTCCAGCTTTATTCTTCACAATGACATTTCATCTGTGATATTTCTGTCAGCACAAGGATCTGGTGGTCAGTTATCTGTTGACTCTGCTGAAGGGATTACCCAGAGTTCTGTGGGTGGAGGAGAATGCTGCCAGGAAGAATAAAGGTAATCGATAGTTAATCTGATTCCTTTTATTATCTGTCTGTTTCATTGTCCTTGTTGATGATTATTTGTTGCCTTTAGAATGGATGCAGTTTACTTTCTTAATACAATCCTGGTCTTATTGTGTATGTTATGCCTAAAATTCAAAATGTTTGTAAATGTCAATTTGTTTAGCACTTACACATCAAGTCCAGAAAGTTTCTTTGATCTTGAGAAGATATAAAGAATAACAATAGAAACTGATGTCTGATAATGTCTCCTAATGGCAGCATTGACTTTCTCTTTCAGCTGACAATGTCATCCCTGTGTTTCATCCACCGTCTCATTCTAATTTGTTCATGTAAATTATTTCCTGGCTGAGATTCACTTGTGAAATCTTAATGATGGGAGAGTTTATATGTTTGTGTCGACAGAGACTCTTCCCATGGCAGAAAACTTCAGTTTCTGTCTGGTGACGCTCCTGTCTGATGTAGCTCAGAGAGATATTGAGTCTCGCTCACAGGTCTGATCTCTGTTCACCCGCTAATATTTCAGCACATTTCACTGTATGTGGTTGGTGGCCATTATGACACCCTTTCTCTTGAAATGACTTTATTTCATGATCAGATTCAGGAAGCTGTGATGGGTGTTATGAGGTCTCTGTTGGAGCTTTGTCAAACACCTGAAAACCATGATAAAGGTGAGCTGACACACACACACAGACACACACACACAGACACACACACACCTGCTGAACGTGTCTGTCTGTTCAGTGTACCTGTGCAGGTACGTGGTGCCCTGTCTTCTGGGTGTGACTCGAGCTTTCGGTCGTTATGGTAACGGCAGCGAGCCCCTCCTCTCGCAGCTGTTTCCGCGGGGATCGACGCAGCCCACTCATCGTGTTTCCGTGGAGACCGAGGGCGTTCGGAGGAGATCTTTTAATGACTTTCGCTCTATTCTGCCCAGCTCGCTCCTCACGGCGTGTCAGGGAGACACACTGAGACGCAGGAGCGCCGTCACCCACCCAGACACACAGGTCAGGTCATCATCAACACACACACACAGAAAATCATACTGTATTGTCACTCATGAGCGTCTGTGTGACATTGACAGGTGAGTCCGGAGCGAGGCGGACCCTCACCCTGCTCACCCACAGCTCCAGGACCACAGTATTTTGAAGGTAATTTAAGGTTTGCGGGTCTAAATCAGAAGTCTAAACATTCCTCAACAGATTTCAGAGTTTACACAAAGTATGTGTTTGTTTCTGAATAAGCCCTTCTCTCAGTTTTTAACTCTTCATTTTCCTCTGTTTGCCTGAAACCAAGTTTGAAACACATTTAAGTTTGTAATATATGCCATTTATTGATGACATCAGCTCATGAGAAAGTTAATGGTGATTTCTGTATTGATGCTGATGATGAATGTTGTTTGATGTGAACAGGTTCATATCTCTCTGATGGAAGTGCAGTGAATCCAGATTATTATTTCACGACAGTCAGTTCAAGCTTCTCTATTTCTCCACTCTTTACTGGTGCTAGTGGACAAGAGATCAGCGTTTCACTGGAACTACTGAGAGATCTGCTAGAGATGGTACTGTACACACACACACACACTTATCATCTCTGTGTTGTGATAACCAGTGCAGATGAATATCAGCTCATGCTTTGATGGTTCTCTGCAGGTGAAAGAGTTTGTGTCTGATTCATTTCTCAAGAGTCTGGATGCTGTCATTACTGAGGTGACGGAGGTAAAATACATCCATCCGCTGCTCATCCACCTGTTGCTTTTAAAACGATAGAAAACAGTATTTCATTATTTACTTGGTTCATATCAGTTTAGACCAATTTCCCTATAATACAACCAATAGAAATACTTTTATTCTTTCCTAATTTTGTCTCTGTTTTGAAGGCCAATCCAGGCATTGATCTCTTCTACAAAGTCTTTAGTGATCCGCTGTACGTCAGCGTGTTTAAGATGTTGAGGGACACGCTCTACTACATGAAAGGTGATTGAAATCTCATCTCTGCCCGCGTACGAGTCTGTATATGACCTCTGACCTTTGCCGTGTGTTTGCATGGGTCAGATGTGGAGACGGGTTTCGTGAAGGAGGTTCATGACTTTGTGCTGGAGCAGTTCAGCAGCAGCCAATCAGAGCTGCAGAGGGTTCTGCGTGAGGAGCGGTTGCCAGGGGAACCCAGTCCTCTCAAGCTCCGTTGTCATGCCAACGCAGCCTGTGTGGACCTCATGGTGTGGGCTGTCAAAGATGAGCAAGGTCTGCTGGCATCATGTTGCCAGTCCCTCTCTAGATCTTTGTTTATAGCACAATAACACATCAAATAAACAACACAACAAATACACAACACAGCAAATAAGCAAACATTACAAGGGCCTGGTCATACTGTATTGGAAACAATTCACCAGTTCAATTAAGTGTGAATAAAACATGACATCATTTAATAAAAGCACTTCTGAAGTTTTTATATTATTCAAACTTTTTTGATAAAATAAAATTTAATACCAAGATAATACCATTGCCATGTTAAAAGATCCAGCAGTTACCCGCCATGGTATCCAGAAAGCCAAGAAGACGATTGTAACACTGATTAAATGATTTAACCTTTATGTGAATAAACTTTCATGAATTGTGTTTATTTTGTTGGTGCAGGAGCAGAAAATCTGTGCACTAAACTGTCAGAGAAACTTCAGTCCAAAACCTCCAGTAAAGTGATCATCGCTCACATGCCACTGCTCATCTGCTGTCTGCAGGTAAACCCGTCTGATCTGACATCAGTCTGTAGGGTGTCTGTAACTCGTCTGTCTGTCTGTCACAGGGTTTAGGGCGTCTCTGTGAGCATTTTCCTGTCATCGCTCACTCGGCCACCATATCTCTGAAGGATTTTCTGGTGGTTCCGTCTGCTGTGCTGGTTAAACTCTATAAATATCACAGTCAGTGTAGCTCAGGTGAGAACAGTCGTCTCTCTCTCTGTGTCTGAAGAACTGTCTCAAATCCTTTTATTATAAATCTCTCTAGGAGGAGGCGGGATTAAGATCAACGTGACCAATGAGCATTCTCAATCCACCGTTAACCTGCCGTGTAACAGAAAAGACCAGCCGTCCATGTACGAACAGCTCAGAGACATCTCCATCGATAACATCTGCAGGTCAGAATTCATTTCTCATCATCTCATTTAAATCTCATTGGCTTACATCTACCACAGTGACAATGAGACTGTGGTCCTACAGATGTCTTAAAGCGGGTCTCACCATGGATCCGGTTATAGTGGAAGCTTTCTTAGCCAGTCTGTCAAACCGCCTCTACATCTCACAAGAAAACGACAAGTAAAGAAAACAAATACACATCACGTCGCTCTCTCTCTCTGTGACCCTGTCTGTCATTTCGAGTGATGTTGACTGGATAAATCTCTCCTCAGGGACGCTCATTTAATTCCAGATCACACCATCCGTGCGCTGGGTCACATCGCGGTGGCGATGAGAGACAGTCCTAAAGTGATGGAGCCCATCCTGCAGATCTTACAGCAGAAGTTCTGTCAACCTCCATCACAGCTGGATGTGCTCATCATAGATCAACTGGGCTGTATGGTCATCACTGGAAATGTAAATGTGTCTCATACATACATACAGCTGTGACTGAATTAAAGTGTTGTTTGTGGACTTCTAACACTTGTGTGTTTGTGTTTATTTACTACAGCAATACATCTATCAGGAGGTTTGGAATCTCTTTCAGCAGATCAGTGTGAAAGCCAGTAATGTGGTTTATTCTGCTACCAAAGACTACAAAGACCACGGATACAGGTGTGTGTGTGCGCGCGTGTGTGTGCGTGTGTGTGTGTGCGTGTGTGTGTGTGTGTGTGTGTGTGTGCGTGTGTGTGTGCATGTGTGTGTCTGTGCGTGTGTGAGTGTGCATGTGTGTGCGTGTGTGACAGGAGTGATCTACTTCGTGTTGATGATATTGCCCCTAAAAATATATTAGTTTTAAAATTACTTGACTATCAGAAGCATGTTTATGTTTATTTATATACACATATTTAACCACATTTTAAAAATTAAAGCATTTTTATAAATTGTTTGCCAATCCAATTAAAGAATGACGGATGTAAATCTGACAGAAGCTCACTTTAGGCACATTTAAGGATGTTGTTAATAGAAACAGATGACGAGTTTTGTTTTAAAATTTGAGTTAGTTTGTGTAAATGAGGAATGTGTTGAACAGATATTGTGTTTGTGTGTGTGTGTAGGCACTGTTCTCTAGCTGTGATAAATGCTTTGGCGAATATCGCAGCTAATCTGCAGGGGGAGCTGCTGGTGGACGAGCTGTTAGTTAATCTGCTGGAGCTGTTTGTTCAGCTCGGTCTGGAGGGGAAGAGAGCCAGTGAACGGGCCAGTGACAAGGGTCCTGCACTAAAGGTCAGTGTGCCACTAGTCAAACCATGTGTGTAACTGTGGATGTGACAAATAAACCAATTGTGTGTTTCATGTGTTTCAGGCGTCCAGCAGTGCTGGTAATCTAGGAGTTCTTATTCCTGTAATCGCTGTGGTAAGACACAAACACACATTTATACTGTATATAAACACAAACACACGTTCAGACAACTTTGTCCCATTTCATTATTTTATATGTAGTTTATTTGGGGGGTACAGGCATGAATGATGTATTATAACATATGCCTTGTAAATGATGAAATTGCTGATAGTTTTTATACTTGACCTTTGAAAGATTTTTAAAAGATTTTGTCATTTATATTGTAAAGGAATAGTAGCTGCATTCACTCGTCCGCTGGGAATTAAATTACATAATATAACTTAATTTAGAGTATTGTGGTATTACTTTGCTTATAAACATACATTTTTTGCTTATTTTATAGTTTTTGTGGCGATCAGCTCTTATTGTTTTTATCTGGATTCTGTGGCCATCCAGTTGTAATGAGATCTTGAGCTCTTGTGGTTAGACTTTAACTTAACTGATAAATATTTACTTGACTTGCAAAATCTCCTGTCGTGTTATTGGTTCATGAGTGATGTTTTTATTCAGCCTTTGAACAGATGAGTTTAACAAACCTCTGATTCACTTTATTATCAGCACTTACATTACAAAAGTCAAGACATGACACAAAAACATTATTCTGTTTCTTAAACTAACACTTACAGGGATACATGATGAAACTGTCTGAGGACAGTGTGTGTGTGTGTGTGTGTGTGTGATTAGCTTTGTGAAGGGTCTACCACCCGTCCCATAAAGACCACACAGCCCGTGCGATGTTCATAGATGATGAAGAGAAAGGGACGGTCCACAACAAATCGTGTCTGGGTTGATAAAGGCATAAAGCCCACATGTGTCATTGCTGCTGCTTCAGTACCTTCTTCATTGACTGTGATAGTGCCCTGGTGCTTAAACTGAGAGAGAGAGACAGAGAGAGAGAGACAGAGAGAGAGACAGAGAGAGACAGAGAGAGAGAGAGAGAGAGAGAGAGAGAGAGAGAGAGAGAGACAGAGAGAGAGACAGAGAGAGAGAGAGAGAGAGAGAGAGAGAGAGAGAGAGAGAGAGAGAGAGAGAGAGAGAGAGAGAGAGAGAGAGAGAGAGAGAGAGAGAGAGAGAGAGAGAGAGAGAGAGAGAGAGAGAGAGAGAGAGAGAGAGAGAATTAGGATAAATGTAAGAAGTTACAGTGATAGTTTCACCTCAAAATGAAAAATCTTTCATCATTTATTCACTCTCAAGTCATATCAAACCTGTATGACTTCTGCAGATATTTTGAAGAATGTTGAGAATCAAACAACATTGATCCTCATTGACTTTCATTATATAAACACAAAACCACTGAAACATTTCTCACAATATCTTCTTTACACATACAGGTATAAACCACATGAGGGTGAGTAAATGTCTGGCTCGTGTCATTTCTCTTTTTACCCAGTTAATGATGACTTTCTCGGAGGTCATGGGGGAAAAGTCGCCCTTCTCTGTGAACAGATCTGTCAGACCCATTTCCTTCAAGTGTTCGATCAGATCGTAGCTTTGCTCCAGTTTAAAACGAGGGAACACCACCTCACGAGTCCTACAAGAGAAAAATTAAACACAACAATGAGACTTTTATTATAGTTTTATAAGATCATTTAAATACTATATAATTAATTTCTTCAAGAACAGTGTAATAGTGTTCCAGTCCAACAATGATAGACCATTTTAACCGTATCATTAAACATTACGTCTATTTATTAACTAAAATTAGGGAATTGGTAGTTACTACTATTAAAGTTGTCAGTTGTATTAAATACTTGGACTACTTTTACAAGTAAGTCATCTCATTTATTTTTTTAAGACTGGTTATAAATTCAGCTACATGAAGAGCTATGTTGGTGTCTGATGAATCTGAAAGTAACTAGTTGCTATTGGGTCAAACTAGCTTTTAAGATGATTTTCATTGCTATTTAATTTCAGGACCGGTAAGCCTAAACGACGTAGCGTGAGAGCTCGACTGAGCTGTTGATGTTTTACCTGTTGGTCATGTTGTTCAGCCATTTGTTGATGAGGGTCGGTGAGATCTCCTGCTCCAGAGATCTCATCGCTGAGAGTTTCTGAGGAACGGCGATGAGCATGCTGATGTTTCCGGCGTAAGGCAGTTGCAGTACATCACAGTTGAGCTCGTGATCGACCGCTGCCAGATAACTGCCTTTATTCTGCATCATGGGCACGCGCACCTGCTGTTTCTCATTCACACGGAAGTTTCGGTAATGTGTCAGTTCCTTTGGAAACTTCTGCTCCCATGTACCTGCATTTAACATCGAGTGAAATGAAAGTTTGAGATACTTCTGATCAGCATGTTAAATTTGTTTTTTATAAATATATTAGGCATGAGGTTAAGATATCATCACATCTAAAACATGTGGTTTTGGAACACTTTTCTGTGAATCCCATTTATTGTAATTCCCAGTGAAAACCCATGGCATCACATATGAAGCATTGATGTCACCACATTTTTGGATTCACACAAAAGTGTTCCAAACATGAGATTCATGTTGTGTTTCTGTAAGGGCTTTCTTGTTGGATTAAGATGAATGTTAAAGTGGGCAAGACATGAGTTTATTTAGAGATGATGTGGTCTGACTCTTTTGGTTTTGGATGACTAGAATGGGGTAGAAGAGATTTACCTTTAAAGTAGAGGTAGTTTAGTAGCATCACTACCATGTTGGGGTCTACACTCTTCAACGGCTCTTTTATCAGACCTTTAGTGATCTTCTGAATGCGTTGATTAGCCTTCACCAAGAAAGCGGGGTCAGAAAAATCCACAGCCTGCGGCTCAGCGAAGTAATACGTCTTCGCGTCGCCACGAAACCCATCCTGAACCTTCACGTTTCGCTTGACGTAAAGGTCATTGACGGAGCGTAAGGTGTAGCCGAAGTTTCTTCTGAACAGTCTGTGCGTAAGTTTGCGGAAGAGCTTATGCACGGTCGTGTTGTCGTACTGAGAGCTGGCATTGACGAATTCTTCAAATCCCAGAGTTTGGTAGAGCTGTTGATGAGCTGTAGGACCCACACCGAGAGCCATCATTCCCATCGCAACTGATATTCCAACAGGTGCCAGCAGAATATTATCTGTTTGATTCAGTCGATTACGAATTTTTCTGTAAAGCCTAAAGCCAAAGCGACCGTTGACCACATTGATGCGCTGCAGGCGAGTTCGTCCGTGGAAGAGCCGCAAGAGTCGTGCACGCCGTATTTTGGGGTCGGTGGGTTCTGAGAAGAGGTCGAGGTCAGGAGCCGGGGTGGAGATTTCATCTATTGCGTCACCATCGCTGTAGTCATCCTCACCCTCTGCCAAGATCTTATCAAAGTCAATGTAATCTTCTTCATCAAGTCCTTCCAGAGGCAGATCATTAGTGACCGTGTTCTCGCGGTGGAAGTCCAGAGGAATGGACTCGATGTCTGTGTTTCCGGCGGAATGTCCACGTGGATCCACCGACTTTATGTCTTCCAGTCCACTGAAGTGTGAAGTGAGATCTTTTACCCCAGCAAGAGTCGGGGTGCTCAGGAGAGAAACTACGAATATGACTGAAATAACCCTCATCCTGCCAAACCAAACAAAACTGTGTTTCATTCTTTATTATTTCAGAATTGTCATATACATGAAACGTCACAGCGAGTTAATTGTGTTATAGAAACATAAAGTTGTTTAAATGTTTTAATATAGACGACTTACCTGCTCTCTCCGTCTGCAATCTGTGTTTGTGAATCTGTTCTTTCGCTGGACTTTGACGTGGATCTTCACTGATCAAACACAACCGAGTTCAAACAGAGACCTCATCATCTGACTGCTTTAACCCTTGAAACACAACACACATCTGTTGGGTTCTTAAAGACAAAACTTACATCATGTTCTTTCTTTTAAAGTGTTCATGTCTGATTCTCTTTACAGTTAACCCGTCGATTGCCTCCTATTAAAGAAGCGAAACCGCGTCTGCAGAAGCTCTTCAGAGATTTCTGGCTGTACTCTGTGGTCATGGGCTTTGCAGTGGAAGGATCTGGTAAACAAATCAAACCATCAGTATCAGAAGAATTGAGCTGATACTCATGACGCTCTGAACAGCACATGCTTTGTGTGTGTGTGTTTAAGGTCTGTGGCCTGAGGAATGGTACGAGGGAGTTTGTGAAATCGGCACTAAATCTCCTCTGCTCACATTTCCCAGCGGTGAGCCGCTGCGTTCTGAACTGCAGTATAACTCTGCGCTGAAGAATGACACCGTTACACCGGTAACACACATACATCACAGACTGATTTATACTCCACATACTGTTTCATTTATTTTCATTATGTGTTTTAAAGGCGGAGTTAAGTGAACTGCGCAGCACCATCATCAATCTGTTGGATCCGTCACCAGAAGCGGCTGCTCTCATCAATAAACTGGACTTTGCCATGTGCACGTACCTGCTGTCTGTCTACAGACTGGAATATATGAGGTTAAAGATGCTCTCAGCCCACTTCTGTCTCTTCTGTCTTTCTTTGGAACAAACCCGCCCCCTAAATAATAGTCATTATAGTAATTTTACCCATCAGCATCTGTGTGCTATATCTGTGTCTCTCTCTCTCTCTCTCTCTCTCTCTCTCTCTCTCTCTCTCTCTCTCTCTCTCTCTCTCTCTCTCTCTCCTCTCTCTCTCCTCTCCTCTCTCTCTCTCTCTCTCTCTCTCTCTCTCTCTCTCTCTCTCTCTCTCTCTCTCTCTCTCTCTCTCTCTCTCTCTCTCTCTCTCTCTCTCTCTCTCTCTCAGGATGTTGCACTCAAATGATGCTGACCGTTTCCAAGTGATGTTCAGGTATTTTGAGGATAAAGCCATCCAGAAAGACAAGTCAGGTCAGAAAACAGATTTTATTACAGCCCATACTAATGATGATCTGCAGTTTGATGATTATTTTATATGTATATCAGTATTATCTATTAAAAAAAAGATAACCAGTATCAGTATCAATATCAGTATTAGTGAGCTTTCTTTATCTTTTTACATTACAATTTCAGTTTTCAATGTAAAGGTTCTGTATTGGCATTGTATTTACATACAATACAGCCAAAGAATTAGACATAAAACAAGAACCAATCACATAATAACAAACAATAAGGTAGAATCAATAATAAAAAATACAAATATAAAGTTGAAATTTAAACCTGTATAAATCTGTCTGTCACACAGGTATGATGCAGTGTGTGATATGTGTAGGTGATAAAGTTTTTGAGGTTTTCCTGCTGATGATGGCAGAGAAGGTGAGTTTAATTCATTCAGTATTTTCATCAGTATTGATTGTTGATCATTCATTATTGATCAAACCGCACGCCATTACAGCCCAAGACTAAAGAGCACGAGGAGGAGCTTGAGAGGCATGCTCAGTTCCTATTGGTCAACTTTAACCACACCCACAAGAGGATCCGCAGGGTTGCAGACAAATATCTCTCAGGACTCGCTGAAACGTAAAGAATTTTATGTTTATTATAAATATATCTCTATCAGATCATGAAGCACCTTTTTTTTTAGGTGAGTAACATTGTCAGTTCATCTGTTTTAGGTTTCCTCATCTCTTATGGAGCGGGAGAGTTCTGAAGACCATGCTGGATATCTTACAGACACTGTCTCTCTCGCTCAGCGCTGTAAGACCAACACACGACTCCATGAGAACATACGTGACCACTGTTACACACATTTACATGTCTGTCTTCTGCTGGCAGGACATTCACAAAGATCAGCCGTATTATGACATTCCCGACACGCCTTACAGAATAACAGTGCCGGACACGCATGAAGCCAGGGAGGTGAGACGCCGCTGAACCCGACACGAGCCAATAATAATAATAATAACACTCAGACACGTCTCACACACACTTTGTGTTGGTTCTGTAGAGCATCGTGAAGGACTTTGCCGCTCGCTGTGGAGAGATCTTAAAGGAGGCCATGAAATGGGCGGCTTCAGTCACAAAATCACATCTTCAGGTGAACACGACATACTCACAATCATCTTTCTGTATCATTTTAAAGGATAATACTAGGGATTGTGGGAAAGTGTACATGGATCTCATTATTGTACTACACATAATGAAACAATAGATTGATATCTCTGTGTGTTTGTAGGAGTATCTGAACAAACATCAGAACTGGATGTCGGGTTTGTCTCAGCACACGGGTTTGGCCATGGCCACTGAAAGTATTCTGAGTTTTGCAGGATATAACCGTCAGAGCTCGACGCTCGGGGTGAGAAACACACACTCGTGTCCCTGTTACTGTCCAAACACACCTGATACTGACACACACCCATCATCTTAATAATAGACCGTCACTGAGATGCTTTATGAGGTTTTTGGTCAGATTAAGGTAAGACAAAGTGTATAGTAGATCACAATGAATCAATCAATCTATTGATTTATTCCAGTTATAAGTACAACAGACCTTCAAAATCACATTACAAATCTGTTTGGAAAATTAATTGTTTACGGGTGATATAAAATAAATCAACTCTTGGACGTATTTGGACTAAAACCTTTAATAAATTTAACATTGTGACGTGACAGATGTGTTGGTGTTTGTTATTGTATATAGACATGATCATTCACAGCTTTTACTAACACACACTGATATAATGACACTCATTTTGTGTGAATCTGCTCTAAACTCACAACACTTTATAATGTGTTTCATTACTGTATTTATTTATGACTGACTTACAGTTTGTCAAGCATGCTTATTTAATTTTAGTTTTGGCTTTGAATGTTGTGTTTGTATGTCATTTTACTCCATCGCATCTAACCTGCCGGGCTGGTAACTCATCTGTGTGTGTGTCTGTGTGTCTGATTGGCTGGTCATGGTTTGGTGGGCGTGGCTTCCTCCCAGGCAGCTTTTCCTCAGGTTGGTTCCACAGATGTTCTTTATGGTCATGTGTATCTCTGACCTCACGAGTGTTTGTATGAAAGCAGATCTCACAGAAGAGGTTTCAGATGTGATGTTTGTGTGATCTTCAGGTGACTCAGCTGACCGAACGGCCCACCTGTGTGAAGAAAGATTATTCCAACTTCATGGCGTCTCTGAACCTGAGAAACCGCTACACAGGAGAAGTACAGACACGTCATACTGTTTTCATGACTAAACTGCACACTTAACATGAAAAGAAACAAACAAGACAATGTTTTATATAAGACATTCGCAAGAAAATAAAAGTCTGATTTTAGAAACACTAAACACACTTTTTCTTTCTAAATTTGCAAAACGATCTAATTTCTTAAATATATATTTAAATATTTATTGGTCAATTATTAATATTAGTTGCTGATTTTAATAAAACATAGAATCTAATGAGAATCATCATTGTGAATAAGAATTGAAAAAACATCCAGATGTTACATCAGAAATCAGAATCCGTTTTTTTATTATGGCAATAAAATAATATAAATGTCCAAAAGTATGTATCATTTTTTAAAATGTAATATATAAACTATAATAAAAAAGAAATGACTCTTTTTAAATTTCACCTGTGTGTGTGCGTGTGTGTGTCTGTGTGCGTCTGTGTGTGTGTGTGTCTCTGTGTGTGTGTGTGTGTCTGTGTGTGTGTGTGTGTGTGTGTGTGTCTGTGTGTGTGTGTGTGCTGTGTGTGTGTGCGCCTGTGTGTGTGTGCGTGTGTGTGTGTGTGTGTGTGTGCGCCTGTGCGTGTCTGTGTGTGTGCGTGTGTGCGTGTGTGTGTGTGTGTCTGTGCCGTGTGCTGTGTGTGTGTGTGTGTGCTGTGTGTGCGTGTCTGTGTGTGTGTGTGTGTGTGTGTGTGTGTGTGTGTGTGTGTGTGTGTGTGTGTGTGTGTGTCTGTGTGTGCGTGTGTGTGTGTGTGTGTGTGTGTGTGTGTGTGTGTGTGTGTGTGTGTGTCTCTGTGTGTCTGTGTGTGTGTGTGTGTGTGTGTCTGTGTGTGTGTGTGTGTCTGTGTGTGTGTGTGCGTGTGTGTGTGTGTGTGTGCAGGTGGCAGGGATGCTTCAGTTCGCTCAGGTCACACACAGCGAGTCTAATCTCAGTAAGCTGATGGTCAGTCAGATGAATGAAGCTCTGGAGAAGAAAGACTCGGACGCTTTCACACAGAACATGTTTAAAATGACAGCGCTGCTGATCAGCACTAAAGGTACAACACAATAACACACACACACACATGATCTCTGAATGACGCACTGAGACTGTGTGTGTGTTTGGTCAGATCTGGATCTTCAGTTACTGCATCATCTGTGCTGGTCTCCTCTGAAGATGTTTGTGGAGCAGGGCATGGAGACGGCCATCGCCTGCTGGGAGTGGCTGCTCGCCGCGCGCGCTGGGATTGAAGTGCAGGTGACTCTTCAGACGGATGATTGACAGATCAGAGTGATGTCACGCACAGCTCTCACACTGCTGTATGTGTAGTTTATGCGTGAGATGGCGGGAGCGTGGCAGATGACCGTGGAGCTGAAGATGGGTTTATTCTCTGAGATGGAGCCGGAGGCGGATCCTTTAGCGGCGTCAGAGGAGCATCAGCCTGTGCCCCGCCCACCTGATGTCACGCCTCATTCTCTCTGGATTGAGGTCTGTGTAACACACACATTCATAACAGTCCATATTCCTCATAAATGAACACATGAAAATGAATGAATAATATAACCTTTTTATGTTCTTTAAAGAGTCATCTCTTTTTTATTTGTTGGGTATTTTAATTCACAGCAATCCTACAAAGTATGTTTCCTCTTAAAAACACATTCACATGTATTATTATTTATTATCGTATATTTTAATTGATAACTTGAATAGATAACTTGTATTCTTCACATGAATTCTTTATAATAAAGTGTGTATATTTGTGTAGTTTTTAGTGCAGAGGTTTGAAATCGCCAAGTACAGCAGTGCGGATCAGGTGGAGATGTTCACGGCTCTTCTTCAGAGAGCTCTGTCCATCAGTGTCGGCGGACACAAGAGCCGTCTGAACCGACATGTAGCTGCTATAGGACCCAGATTCAGGTGATTCACCAATGTACACACCTTCACACTCTTCCTCTACTCTGTGTTGTGTTGTTGTTGTTGTGTTGTTGTGTTAGGCTCCTGACTCTCGGTGTAACTCTCCTGTGTTGTGTTGTTGTGTTGTTGTGTTAGGCTCCTGACTCTTGGTGTAACTCTTCTGTGTTGTGTTGTTGTTGTTGTTGTGTTAGACTCCTGACTCTTGGTGTAACTCTTCTGTGTTGTGTTGTTGTGTTGTTGTGTTAGGCTCCTGACTCTCGGTGTAACTCTCCTGTGTTGTGTTGTTGTTGTTGTTGTGTTAGACTCCTGACTCTTGGTGTAACTCTTCTGTGTTGTGTTGTTGTTGTTGTTGTGTTAGGCTCCTGACTCTTGGTGTAACTCTTCTGTGTTGTGTTGTTGTGTTGTTGTGTTGTTGTGTTAGGCTCCTGACTCTCGGTGTAACTCTTCTGTGTTGTGTTGTTGTGTTAGGCTCCTGACTCTCGGTGTAACTCTTCTGTGTTGTGTTGTTGTGTTGTTGTGTTAGACTCCTGACTCTCGGTGTAACTCTCCTGTGTTGTGTTGTTGTGTTGTTGTGTTGTTGTGTTAGGCTCCTGACTCTCGGTGTAACTCTTCTGTGTTGTGTTGTTGTGTTAGGCTCCTGACTCTCGGTGTAACTCTCCTGTGTTGTGTTGTTGTGTTGTTGTGTTGTTGTGTTAGGCTCCTGACTCTCGGTGTAACTCTCCTGTGTTGTGTTGTTGTGTTGTTGTGTTAGGCTCCTGACTCTCGGTGTAACTCTCCTGCACTCTGATGTTGTGACAAACGCCACCATCCGTAATGTCCTGAGAGAGAAGATCTACTCCACAGCTTTTGATTACTTCAGGTACACAAACACCAATACACAACATGCTATAAATAGTAGAAATATAGTTTCTCATCAGTTAATGATGTGTGTTTGTGTGTGTTTGTGTCAGCGTGGCCCCGCGGTTCCCCACTCAGCCAGAGAAGCGTTTGCGAGAGGACATCAGTATTATTATCAAGTTTTACGCGTGTCTGCTGTCTGATAAGAAATATCTCACCGCTACACAACTCGTACCACTAGGTAACAACTGAAAGAGCTTTATATGAAAACACATGGAAAAATACTGTAGTATAAAATAGTGATTACTATAGTAAAGTACTGCGATACAGACAGATGTGTGTGTGTCAGATCCTCAGGACGTGTCTGTCAACAGTCTGTCTGTGATGGCCGTGACGGACTCGAGGAGCAGTCTAGACGCGGCCGTGGGCTCCAGACAGCCCGTCACACAGGGCTGGATCAACACATACCCGCTGTCCAGCGGAGTCTCCACACTATCCAAAAAATCAGGTTCAAACACACGTCTGACTCTCTCTCTTCTGTCTGTGATGAAACACGTGTGATTTACCTCACACGGATAAATCTCTCTCTCTCAGGTCTGTCGAAGAAGACGAACAGAGGAACGCAGCTGCATAAATACTTCATGAAACGCAGGACGTTACTTCTGGCCCTGCTGGTGAGACGTCTCAATGAAACCGTGTTGAGTAGCGTATGATACAGTTATAATCGCATTGATTGTGTTGTGTTTTTGTGTAGGCGAGTGAGGTGGAGCGTCTGAGCGTGTGGTACAGTCCTCTGGGCGGTCAGGAGCTGCAGATATCTGCTGAACAGTCTGTAGAGACCAGCATCGCCAACTGGAGATCCAAATACATCAGTCTGACTGAGAAACAGTGGAAAGATAACGTCAATCTGGCCTGGAGCATCGCGCCGTACCTCGCCCTACAGCTGCCGACCAGGTGAGAGAGTCCGTCTTATCAAGAATGGTTTCACAAAACTTCCTAAATAGTTTTTTTCTCATGATAAATCACAATCATTCTGTGTATCACTGCACAGAAGAAAGACAAAAGAAGGCATTTTACTTCATGAAAGTTGCATTGATGTGTGATGTGTGTCCTTTTTAATAAAGTATTTTAACCCATTGATGACCGCCCCTCTTTAATACCAGTACAGTCCAGCAGGTGTCTCTGTCTCACAGGAAACACAGATCTTTCATCAGACGTCTTGTTTTAAAGGTTTAAGAACACAGAAGCAATTTTTGCAGAGGTGACCCGTTTGGTTCGTCTGGATCCCGGAGCTGTCAGTGATATTCCTGAAGCCGTGAAGGTAAAAACCACAACCCATATTTAACTAATAGCTCTTATCCAGTTCAGTCCTGTAGATGTACTGTAAGATGTGTGTGTTGTGTTTCAGTTTTTAGTGACGTGGCACACTATAGATGCTGATTCTCCAGAGTTGAGTCATATCTTATGCTGGGCTCCGGCCGATCCTCCCACAGGACTGTCGTATTTCTCCAGCATGTATCCGCCTCACCCACTGACCGCACAGTACGCCGTTAAAGTCCTGCGCTCGTTCCCTCCTGTACGACACGCTCGTCTTCTTTACATCTCTGACATCATTATAACCCGTTCTTCTGACCGTGTGTTTCACTCTTTCTACAGGACGCCATTCTCTTCTATATTCCTCAGATTGTTCAGGCGCTGCGATACGACAAGGTATTTGTTTATGGTCACACCGCAGACTTTGTGAGTTTATTCTGATCATCCTATCGATAAAATCAAGCGTCGTCACAGAAGTGAAATTGGCTGTGATCGTCTTGATGACTTGAAGTGTATTTTGTCACGACCGGCTCAAAGCCGTGACAAATGAAATGGAGGACATGATCAGGTTGACAAAAAAAAGATTTATTTAACATAAATAGGAAAATATATCAGATGATAAATCAAGACACATAAACAAAGCATCAGACAGAACTAGAATTAAATAAATGAAATCGAAATAAACAAACAAAGACAAAACCTAAGAGCCAAGCAAGCAACAACCCCACGCCAAACAAAGCCTGTACTTTATAGGGGAAGAACAGGTGGAAAGTGTTCACTTGATGACAATTTTTACAGTAAATGTTAACAGTTTGGATCGTAAAGCTCTAGTATTACTGTACGTGTGTGTTTGTAGATGGGTTACGTGAGAGAATATATCCTGTGGGCCGCTCAGAAATCTCAGCTTCTGGCACATCAGTTCATCTGGAACATGAAGACAAACATCTACACAGACGAGGAGGGACATCAGAAAGACCGTAAATAAATCAACTCTTCCGTCGTGTCACTGTACTGCAGTATTCACTTTACCGTGGTATTCACGTGGTGTTTTCTCCAGCCGACATCGGGGATCTTCTGGAGCAGATGGTGGAGGAGATCATCGGCTCTCTGTCCGGTCCAGCTAAAGATTTCTACCAGCGAGAGTTTGACTTCTTCAACAAGATCACCAATGTCTCAGCCATTATAAAGTACGAGGAATAACCCGTCTGAAATCAGCTAATGTTGAAGTTGATCGAATGATGTTTAATGATGTTTAAATGTCTTTCAGGCCCATTCCTAAAGGAGACGAGCGCAGGAGAGCGTGTCTGAGAGCGCTGTCTGATATCAAAGTTCAACCAGGTTACACAGTCATAATCACAACACTATAAACAATCTTTAATAATGATTCTGATGATGTGTGTTTGTGTTTCAGGCTGTTATCTGCCCAGTAACCCGGAGGCCATAGTCTTAGACATTGACTATAAATCTGGAACACCGATGCAGAGGTACACTGTCCATTAAACATCATCATCATCATCATCATCATGACGTCTGCTGCTCACAGATGGTTTTGTGTTTATCATCACAGTGCTGCCAAAGCGCCGTATCTGGCCAAATTTAAGGTGAAACGCTGTGGAGTGAGTGAGCTGGAGAAAGAAGGTACAAACCACAACACAAACACTTCAGATCTAGACACGTTTAATCCAGACACTACAGAACATGTTGCGTGTTTGTGTAGGTTTACTGTGTCGATCAGACTCACTGGATGAAGCTCGTAATGAAGAAGACAAACAGAAGATCTGCTGGCAGGCGGCAATCTTTAAAGTAGGAGACGACTGCAGACAGGTGTGTGTGTGTGTCACACTTCTCTCGAAGTGTTTAATTTCATATTTGTTTCTGTTTAAATCATGATTTTTCAGATAAAGTGTGTTTTCAGAATTGTCACATTCATAACAGTTCATATTCCTCATAAATGAACACATGAAGATTATAATAAAATTATTTGATGTTCTTTAAAGAGTCATCTTGTTATTATTGCTTCTGCTTTGTGTATTTTTTACGTGTGTATTTTTTGTCACATTCATAACACATGTATATTTACATTATTTAAACCGATAATTCGTGTATAGACTGATATTTTTCTGATGTCTGACTCTATCAACAGAGTTTTAGTCAAATATAAACAGATGATTTAATATATTAATAATAAATACATTCTGTGAGAATTTATATTTCAAGTTTTGTCACGTCCATAACAATAATTGGTCATTTAATCTCTTCCAGTTCTGTAATCTGATTGGATAAATCAGTTTCAAACACATTTTTTTGAATAGTTAGTGAACATACACCATCAATTTTATTTAATTTTATTTAATTTCAATTATTTTATTTAACATTGTAAACTTACTAAAGCACTTCTTCACACTATTGTTGCACTTCTGATGTGTCGCTTCATTGTCTCCTAATATTTGTAAGTGGCTTTGGATAAAAGCGTCAGCTAAATGACTAAATGTAAATGTTAATGCCCCAAGTAGATTGCCAAACAGCCTGTGATTTACTATATTTGTTGATGGAAAATGAGTTTATTGTATTATGCTGCAAAGTTGACTTTGTTTTTGGTAAAGTGTTGTGTTTCTCTCTGTAGGACATGTTGGCTCTGCAGATCATTGGTTTGTTTAAGAACATCTTTCAGCTGGTCGGGTTGGATCTGTTCGTTTTTCCATACAGGGTTGTTGCGACGGCACCAGGAGTGAGTTTGACTTCAGAAATATATAAAGTCTGTGTTTTTGTTGAGTTAGTGGATGTTGTTTTTAGTTGAGATTAAACAGATTTGTGTTTAGTAATTATGTGGTGTTGGATGTTATGATTTATTTATAAATATTGTGTTTATCGTGCAGTGTGGAGTTATTGAATGTATTCCAGACTGTAAGTCCAGAGATCAGCTCGGCCGACAGACAGATTTCGGCATGTACGATTATTTCCGTAACCAGTACGGAGATGAATCCACGCTGGCCTTCCAGAAGGTGAGAAGAGATGTGAAAACTGTGTTCATGAAGTATATTTTGCTCATTCTCTTTATTTCTGTCTCTCTCGGTCAGGCGAGGTATAATTTCATCAGGAGTATGGCTGCGTACAGTCTGTTACTCTTCCTGCTGCAGATTAAAGACAGACACAATGGAAACATCATGTTGGACAGACAGGGACATCTCATCCACATCGGTGAGATCACAAACACACACAGACTCACTGTAATGTCTTCGTGATCTTTGATGTATCTGACATATAACACTCATACTAATAAGAAATGAATATCATCTTTAAAACTTGTGTTTGTTTCTTTGCCTCTTCAGATTTCGGCTTCATGTTTGAAAGTTCTCCGGGTGGGAATCTGGGCTGGGAGCCGGACATCAAACTGACGGATGAGATGGTGATGATCATGGGGGGAAAGATGGAGGCCACGCCCTTCAAATGGTTCATGGAGATGTGTGTGCGCGGATACCTGGCTGTCAGGTGACGTGTGTTTCTGTTTTGTTAATGTGTGAGAAACGACAACGCTAAAGTTATTTGTGTGGTGCTGCAGGCCGTACATGGATGCTGTGGTTGCCTTGGTAACGCTGATGTTGGATACAGGGTTGCCCTGCTTCCGCGGTCAGACCATCAAACTGCTAAAGTAAGCTGTGTGGGAAGATTAAGATTATTATTATTATATAAATGTAAAGTTTGTAATAAAATAAAGAACAAAGATGAAATATTTTTGTTTTGCAGGCAGCGGTTTAATCCTGGAGTTAGTGAGAAAGAAGCAGCAGCTTTTATCATTAAAGTCATACAGAACTGCTTTCTGAGTAGCAGGTCAGTGTGTCTCTATCACACACACACACACACACACGCTTTTATTTCTTATGCCTTCTTGAGTGTTTACATTTAATAAGCAATATAATAAATAATGCAGTAATGAGATAAAAATGAAATCTTTGTTTCAGGAGCAAAACGTATGATATGATCCAGTACTATCAAAACCAGATTCCATACTGAAGACCAGAGCAAACTGTGTGTGTGTGTCTGTGTGTGTGTTGTGTGTGTGTGTGTGTGTGTGTGTGTGTGTGTGTGTGTGTGTGTGTGTGTGTGTGTGTGTGTGTGTGTGTGTGTGTGTGTGTGTGTGTGTGTGTGTGTGTGTGTGTGTGTGTGTGTGTGTGTGTGTGTGTGTGTGTGTGCGTGCAAGGTGCGTGCGCAGTGTGTGTGTGTGTGTGTGTGTGTGTGTGTGTGTGTGTGTGTGTGTGTGTGTGTGTGTGTGTGTGTGTGTGCGTGTGTCTGTGTTTGTGTGTGTGTGTGTGTGTGTGTGTGTGTGTGTGTGTGTGTGTGTGTGCGCGCAAAGTGCGCTGCGTGTGTGTGTGTGTGTGTGTGTGTGTGTGTGTGTGTGTGTGTGTGTGTCCGCTTGCCAGCATGTGTGTGTGCATATTTTCTAAGCCTGAGATGTGTTTGCATGGATTTATAAGATCAGCTGGTTTGCTCATATGAAAGATAAGTGTTTGTTTGTTTGTTTGTTTGTTTGTTCTGCTGCATCTGTAGTTTAGTTCAACACTGTAAACGTCACTGAATCAATCAGTTGATTAATAATATTTAATGTAAGTTTAATGAGTAATTATAGATTTATTTTTGTCTCTTTAAAGCATAACATCAAATGAATGGTTGAATCAACGCTTTTATTTGATTGACTTGGTTTATTGTGAGGTGAAAATGTAAAGTGTTGAAATGATGTTTAATATAAAATGGCTCTTGATTTCTGTGGTCAGACTTGTTTCTCATCTTTAGGTCACATGACCTCTGACCAATCACAATGCTTGTTTTTGTTCACGTTATTGATCAGTGAATTGTGTAGTAAAACTAATGTTTGTTAAATCAGTTTTTTCTATTCTTTTTGCTTTTGCAATATCTACTCTGTCTGTAATATTAGATTTAATAAATGTTCACAGTAGGTATTTATATGTACACATGCTCTGTTTTCATGTTTCATATGTACAGTAATAAATCTGTTCAACTGCTTTACTATTGTAAATACATTTTTATTGATTTTTAATAAGAAGGCATAAATACACATTTTTTCTAAAATGCGATTTAAATGATAATTATGCTTTAATAGTGACTAAATTAATGGACAATACGATATTCTTTAGGGTCCCTGTAAAAAAAGCTTCTGGTTTCCATAGAAAGATAAAGTAATATGAATGAAAAAAGATTTAGAGGTTGGTAATATTTTATAGTTTCATTAACAGTTAAGTTTCTCAGGAACATATTAAATATGGAACATATGGAATTAAATGTTTCTTTTTGTTTTCATAATTTTGTTTAGTGTGTCAGTATATTTAAAACAGTGACACAGAACCAAAGTTTATGTGTCAAAACACATTCTGTACTGATGACAGGACAGGACTACAGTGGCCGAGAGAGCTCAACGCGCTGCAAATGAAGAAAACATCTTCATTAGTTTGACAACACATGCGCTGCAAAAGTCCACAACACTTACAAATAGACAAACGCGCTGCAAAAGACCACAACGGCAGCGCATGTGTTGTCAAACTAATGAAGATGTTTTCTTCATTTGCTGGTGTTTTTTCTATTTGCTGGTGTTTTCTTCATTTGCAGCGCGTTGAGCTCTCTAGGCCACCGTACAGGACAGGAATTCCTCTGAACAGAATTTTCGAGAATTGATGTCAGAACATCCTGCCAACCAGCGTATGACAGCAAGACGGAAGACAGAAGAAAAAAAAAGACAGAAGAAGAAAGAAGACAGAAGAAGAAAGAAGACAGAAGAAGACGGAAGAAGAAAGAAGACAGAAGAAGAAAGAAGACAGAAGAAGAAAGAAGACAGAAGAAGAAAGAAGACAGAAGAAGAAAGAAGAAGCCTTTTCGTGTTGTTTTATGTTCGTCCGTGGGAAAACAACGATACCACACAAACCTTCTCAAAATCACGAGAGTGTAGAAAAGCCTCCGCCAGACCCGCGTATAGACAGCACGACGGTAGAGAAACCTCTGCGAGATCACACAACGATAGACAAAACTCAACAAGACTACACGAAGTCGATTAAAGCTGCGCGAGGTAAACGAAATCTTCAGTTCTTCAACATGTCTGATGGTTCACTTAAATCCAGAGAAGAACAAATTCTCATTCCAGAAAACGAAAGCGATCGGCAGGTTCACTGGTTTACACATGAGATAGGTGTATTTCCGAAGGTTCATACCTTTATTTCAGCTGTGTATCAGCTGTACCATATCATATCAAGTGTATACACCCTGTGGAGTCTGTTCTTCTGAAGTGATCAGAGCTCAGAGATCCCCAAAACTCATCAATGAACTGTATTTAAGATATACCACATTCTGTGTGATCAAAGGTGACCAGGGTTAAGTATATTGAAATAATTAAGTTGTTATGCAGTCGGATTTTGTGTATCCTCTGTTTAGTCAGAGAAGAGTTCGATTGTATGGGGCTACATGGGTACCTTTTAATAATAGTAAGCGGGAGCTACATTGTTAAATTGCTTTAGCCATAACCTCTGGTTATAATGGTCGAGTTTAGATCGTGGGCCGCATTACACGGCCGGTGCGAGGACCCTGTGCGACATTGAGAACCTTGGTGTACAAGTCCAATAATAATAGTGAGTTGAATAGAATGATAAAACATTTATCTAAATTTAAGAATCTTAACTTAACCTTTACAGGGTTTTATCTTTTGGAGTCAGATAAAATTGAGGTATTAAAAGTAATAAATAAGTGCAGGAAAAGACACGCTAAGACCTTCGCCATTACCACTGGACTCCGACGTTGGGCTTCGACATGGGTTCATGTTCATTACTGAGAGCAGTATTTTTCCATGACGCAGAACAAATTTGTTTTGTTATTTACTTTGTTGTGTTCAGTATCGTCTTGCATCTCATTTACTAACGTTTTTATTCTTTAAGAGGTTTTACTTGCATAAAACTCCTAGACTTCTAAAATAACCAAAAAATGACTTTGTCAAATGATTTTGAAATTTAAGAATCTTAACTTAACCTTTACAAGGTTTTATCTTTTGGAGTCAGATAAAATTGAGGTATAAAAAGTAATAAATAAGCGCAGGAAAAGACACGCTAAGACCTTCGCCATTACCACTGGACTCCGACGTTGGGCCAACGTGGGGGGTCTTCTCCCCCCACCTTACACAACCCATCCAGAACCCTGCGCTCAGTGAATGAACGTGGACTGGTGTTTCCCTCACAGAAGGCACTAAATCTCTCTCTCGTTCTTTCTTCTTCTCTGTTCTCTGCTTGTGGAATAATCTCACTAACACAATCCACGTCATGAAAGATTTTCAAACCAACAAAAACACAGTGACATAAACACAGTTCAGCCCCTACAAACACAAAATCACTGACATAAACACAGTATGAATACAGGAGAAATGTTTCAAAATCATTTGACAAAGTCATTTTTTGGTTATTTTAGAAGTCTAGGAGTTTTATGCAAGTAAAACCTCTTAAAGAATAAAAACGTTAGTAAATGAGATGTAAGACCATACTGAACACAACAAAGTAAATAACAAAACAAATTTGTTCTGCGTCATGGAAAAATACTGCTCTCAGTAATGAACATGAACCCATGTACTGAACAAAAGACATGTATAACACTTCTTTAAATGTTTACAATAGTGTTTCATAATATCTACATAGAAAGTTTGATGTAGAAGTTTTTCAGACATTTATTGGCTGACATGTTTAGAGATTATGTTTAGATGCCGCTGTATAACTTCATCTGATCTGTGCTTCTCTAGTTGATTTAGATTAGATCAGATCAGATCGACAGACAGAACGACAATCAAGCAGAAAACATTCAGAGAACTTGTGAACGAACACGTGAAAAACCAGATTGACAGACTGTCAGGTGAATTATTCTTCAGGCAATTCTGTAGAAACTTCATCTCTAAAACACACATTTCATCACATAAATAGATCGACATTAATGTTACATACAATTGAATATTAGATTCAATTGAACTTTATTGTCATTATACAAGTACAGCACTAATGAAATGCAGTTAACATCTAACCAGAAGTGTTATTATTATACAGAATATAGTGTCATTATTATATAAATAAACATTATTTTCTGATAATATTTTATATTTTATATAAATCTGCTAATATTTTATAGTTTATATAAATCTGGTAATATTTTATAGTTTCAATAACAGTTTATCAGTCCAATGTTTTTATTTTATATTTTGGTCTAGTGTGAAGTCAGTATATTAAAAACCTGTTTATTTTTATTATGTTTTCAAGCACATTCATTTTTTTCAAAGGTTACCTGGCGACAAAACAAGTTTGACAGTACTGTAGCTATACAGGTGAGTCACACCTGTTCAGGTATTTAACAGAATCTTCTAGAATTTGACATCATGTCACTTGAGGACTTTTCATTGGATGGGTTTTTGTCCAATTAAAATCTGACACATGTCTTTAGAGTGCGCAAAGTCTAGCCCACGCAATTTTTCAGCCCATAAATTGACTTGAGATGTGCACTTCTGTGCTTGCTTTTGCCAAGCCACGTTAGGAAAACCTCCTCTGATCACGTATTGACTGCACGACGGTCGAGAAACCTCCACGGAATCGCATATAGATAGCACGACGGTCGAGAAACCTCCACGGAATCGCATATAGATAGCACGACGGTCGAGAAACCTCCACGGAATCGCATATAGACCGCACGACGGTCGAGAAACCTCCACGGAATCGCATATTGACTGCACGACGGTCGAGAAACCTCCACGGAATCGCATATTGACTGCACGACGGTCGAGAAACCTCCACGGAATCGCATATAGATAGCACGACGGTCCAGAAACCTCTGTGAGATCACATAAGAAAGTAAATCGTTCTTCAACATGTCTGGTGGTTCACTTGAATCCACGGAGATTCTCATTCCAGTAAACCAAAGCGATCAGACTCAGCAGGTTCACTGGTTTACACGTGTGGTCGGTGTATTTTTGAAGGTTCTTACCTTTATTTCAGGGGTCTATCAGCTGTACAAATTCGTATTATATGTATACACCCTGTGGAATCTGTTCTCCGGAAGTGTTCAAACGGCTCAACAACTGGATCAACAACTGGATCTGACAATAATGTTTATATCAAATGAAACATATTTGGTCGGTGTATTGCTGAAGGTTCTTACCTTTATTTTAGGTGTGTATCAGCTCTACAGAATCATATCAGGTGTATACAACCTGTGGAATCTGTTCTCCGGAAGTGATCAAACGGCTCAACAACTGGATCTGACAACGTTTACATCAAATCAAACATATTTGGTCGGTGTATTGCAGAAGGTTCGTACCCTTATTTCAGCGGTCTATCAGCTGTACAGAATCATATCAGGTGTATACAACCTGTGGAATCTGTTCTTCTGAAGTAAATACGATGATGATGATATACGATGATGATAAACGGTGAATAAAGCTGCGCGACGTGAATAAAGTGAATGAAGGTGAACGTGTGCGAGACCTCACAAATAAAGTAAATCATTCTTCAACATGTCTGGTGGTTCACTTAAATCCAGAGAAGTAAAGATTGTCATTCCAGTAAACCAAAGCGATCAGTTTTTCAGATTCAGCAGGTTCACTGGTTTACACGTGAGGTCGTGTATTGCAGAAGGTTCATACCTTTATTTCAGCGGTCTATCAGCTGTACATAATCATATCAGGTGTATACAACCTGTGGAATCTGTTCTCCGGAAGTGATCAAACGGCTCAACAACTGGATCTGACAATAATGTTTATATCAAATGAAACATATTTGGTAGGTGTATTTCCGAAGGTTCGTACCTTTATTTCAGCTAATAAAACATATTTGATCAAATAAATAGTTTTGTTGTGTGTTTTAATTTAATTAAATGTATCTTAATGTTGCCAATCTTCTCAACAGAGACCAGCAGGTTGAACATTGAATGTCCTGTCACAATATGACATAACCATGCCATTGTTTAACATCTTACCTTAAATCAGGTTGTGGCTGTTCTCATGTCTCATGCTGGATGGTACTGTACACCATCCAATTATATTTGGACATTTACCCTATAGTGACGTTTATTGAGTTACGGTGTTAACAACAGTTAACATTTTCATGTGTTGTGTTCATTCTGATTCTAGAGGTTCTTCTGATGTAAAGATGGAAACTCATATACTCATAACAGTCTTGTGTTCTGTCACATTTCAACAGGTTTCTCAAGATGGAAGACATCATTTCTCAATCATACTGTGATCTTCTCCTGAGGAAACAAACACACACACAGACTACAAGTGATCAGTGGGATCTTGCTTTACTTTTCTTTTTTCTGTGTTTGTTTCATGTTTTCCAGCGTGACGTTGTCTGACTTAAACAACCAATATCAAAACCTCTTCACATCATCTCATGGCTAAAATCTTACACCAGTTTCACACAAGCACAATCCCTCATGTGTCCCGTGATGAGACGTCACGTCATGAAAGATTTTCAAACCAACAAAAACACAGTGACATAAACACAGTTCAGCCCCTACAAACACAAAATCACTGACATAAACACAGTATGAATACAGGAGAAATGTTTCAAAATCATTTGACAAAGTCATTTTTTGGTTATTTTAGAAGTCTAGGAGTTTTATGCAAGTAAAACCTCTTAAAGAATAAAAACGTTAGTAAATGAGATGTAAGACCATACTGAACACAACAAAGTAAATAACAAAACAAATTTGTTCTGCGTCATGGAAAAATACTGCTCTCAGTAATGAACATGAACCCATGTACTGAACAAAAGACATGTATAACACTTCTTTAAATGTTTACAATAGTGTTTCATAATATCTACATAGAAAGTTTGATGTAGAAGTTTTTCAGACATTTATTGGCTGACATGTTTAGAGATTATGTTTAGATGTCATTGTATAACTTCATCTGATCTGTGCTTCTCTAGTTGATTTAGATTAGATCAGATCAGATCGACAGACAGAACGACAATCAAGCAGAAAACATTCAGAGAACTTGTGAACGAACACGTGAAAAACCAGATTGACAGACTGTCAGGTGAATTATTCTTCAGGCAATTCTGTAGAAACTTCATCTCTAAAAACACACATTTCATCACATAAATAGACGACATTAATGTTACATACAATTGAATATTAGATTCAATTGAACTTTATTGTCATTATACAAGTACAGCACTAATGAAATGCAGTTAACATCTAACCAGAAGTGTTATTATTATACAGAATATAGTGTCATTATTATATAAATAAACATTATTTTCTGATAATATTTTATATTTTATATAAATCTGCTAATATTTTATAGTTTATATAAATCTGGTAATATTTTATAGTTTCAATAACAGTTTATCAGTCCAATGTTTTTATTTTATATTTTGGTCTAGTGTGAAGTCAGTATATTAAAAACCTGTTTATTTTTATTATGTTTTCAAGCACATTCATTTTTTTCAAAGGTTACCTGGCGACAAAACAAGTTTGACAGTACTGTAGCTATACAGGTGAGTCACACCTGTTCAGGTATTTAACAGAATCTTCTAGAATTTGACATCATGTCACTTGAGGACTTTTCATTGGATGGGTTTTGTCCAATTAAAATCTGACACATGTCTTTAGAGTGCGCAAAGTCTAGCCCAAATTGACTTGAATTTTTCAGCCCATAAATTGACTTGAGATGTGCACTTCTGTGCTTGCTTTTGCCAAGCCACGTTAGGAAAAACCTCCTCTGATCACGTATATTGACTGAATCGACACGACGGTCGAAACCTCCACGGAATCGCATATAGATAGCACGACGGTCGAGAAACCTCCACGGAATCGCATATAGATAGCACGACGGTCGAAAAACCTCCACGGAATCGCATATAGACCGCACGACGGTCGAGAAACCTCCACGGAATCGCATATAGATAGCACGACGGGCGAGAAACCTCCACGGAATCGCATATAGATAGCACGACGGTCGAGAAACCTCCACGGAATCGCATATTGACTGCACGACGGTCGAGAAACCTCCACGGAATCGCATATAGATAGCACGACGGTCCAGAAACCTCTGTGAGATCACATAAGAAAGCAAATCGTTCTTCAACATGTCTGGTGGTTCACTTGAATCCACGGAGATTCTCATTCCAGTAAACCAAAGCGATCAGACTCAGCTTGTTCGCAGCTGGTTTACACGTGTGGTCGGTGTATTGCAGAAGGTTCATACCTTTATTTCAGTGGTCTATCGGCTGTACAAATTCGTATTATGTGTATACACCCTGTGGAATCTGTTCTCCGGAAGTGATCAAACGGCTCAACAACTGGATCTGACAATAATGTTTATATCAAATGAAACATATTTGGTCGGTGTATTTTTAAAGGTTCTTACCTTTATTTTAGGTGTGTATCAGTTCTACAGAATCATATCAGGTGTATACAACCTGTGGAATCTGTTCTTCTGAAGTAAATACGATGATGATGATATACGATGATGATAAACGGTGAATAAAGCCATCGCCGCTGCGACGTGGGAATAAAGTGAATGAAGGTGAACGTGTGCGAGACCTCACAAATAAAGTAAATCATTCTTCAACATGTCTGGTGTTTCACTTAAATCCAGAGAAGTAAAGATTGTCATTCCAGTAAACCAAAGCGATCAGTTTTTCAGATTCAGCAGGTTCACTGGTTTACACGTGAGGTAGGTGTATTTTTGATGGTTCTTCCCTTTATTTTAGGTGTGTATCAGTTCTACAGAATCATATCAGGTGTATACAACCTGTGGAATCTGTTCTTCTGAAGTGATCAAACGGCTCAACAACTGGATCTGACAACAATGTTTATATCAAATCAAACATATTTGGTAGGTGTATTTCAGAAGGTTCGTACCTTTATTTCAGCGGTCTATCAGCTGTACAGAATCATATCAGGTGTATACACCCTGTGGAATCTGTTCGGACGGACGCAGGACGGACGGTCCCGACGCGGGCCGTAGCCGGGGAGATCCGCGAGAAGGACCGCACCGGGACGCGCACCCGCCCGCCGGCCCCGTCCCGGTGCACCCGCGTGGGCCGGGGGGCCGCCAGCCCACGAAGGCGGACGGACGCAGGACGGACGGTCCCAACGCGGGCCGTAGCCGGGGAGATCCGCGAGAAGGGCCCAGCGCACGTCCAGAGTCGCCGCCGACGCACCGGGACGCGCACCCGCCCGCCGGCCCCGTCCCGGCGCACCCGCGTCGGACACTCCGCCGCCATCGCCTCGCCGCGACCGACCGGTGCCGCGCCGCCGCCCGGCCGCCCCCCTTGTGAGGGGACGGCGCTGACTCTGATTCTATAATAAAACATATTTGATCAAATAAATAGTTTTGTTGTGTGTTTTAATTTAATTAAATGTATCTTAATGTTGCCAATCTTCTCAACAGAGACCAGCTGGTTGAACATTGAATGTCCTGTCACAATATGACATAACCATGCCATTGTTTAACATCTTACCTTAAATCAGGTTGTGGCTGTTCTCATGTCTCGTGCTGGATGGTACTGTACACCATCCAATTATATTTGGACATTTACCCTATAGTGACGTTTATTGAGTTACGGTGTTAACAACAGTTAACATTTTCATGTGTTGTGTTCATTCTGATTCTAGAGGTTCTTCTGATGTAAAGATGGAAACTCATATACTCATAACAGTCTTGTGTTCTGTCACATTTCAACAGGTTTCTCAAGATGGAAGACATCATTTCTCAATCATACTGTGATCTTCTCCTGAGGAAACAAACACACACACAGACTACAAGTGATCAGTGGGATCTTGCTTTTCTTTTTTCTGTGTTTGTTTCATGTTTTCCAGCGTGACGTTGTCTGACTTAAACAACCAATATCAAAACCTCTTCACATCATCTCATGGCTAAAATCTTACACCAGTTTCATTATGTTACAAGCACACAAGCACAATCCCTCATGTGTCCCGTGATGAGACGTCACGTCATGAAAGATTTTCAAACCAACAAAAACACAGTGACATAAACACAGTTCAGCCCCTACAAACACAAAATCACTGACATGAATACAGGAAAAATGTTTCAAAATCATTTCACAAAGTCATTTTTTGGTTATTTTAGAAGTCTAAACCAGATTGACAGACTGTCAGGTGAATTATTCTTCAACATGTCTGATGGTTCACTTGAATCCACAGAGGTAAATATACTGATTCCTGACATCACACGCCGCAGTAAACCAAATCAATCTGTCTTTATCACTTCAGCAGTGGTTTGCGCGATGTAAAAGCTGTATTTCTGACAACATATGAGCTCTTTACACCTGTGGCTGCACACCAGATTAAATCAGCTGTACTGGAACTACATGAGCTGTGTTCCAGATACAGTATCTTAAATAAACCCAATATTTGGGTTTAATGATATTTTACACAGTTCCATTTACTACACGTCACATTTATTTTTCTGAAGTGAACGTCCTTGTGTTTTATTAGACCTCAGAATCCAGACATCACAAACTACATCATTCTGAACGTCTTCATCATCAGAGAAAACACTTCAGTACTTCAATACTTCAGTTAAAGCTGTAGTCTTTGAAGAGAATGTGAAGATTGTTTCAAAGTTGGATTGCCTGGTGTCATGATCTGTGAGGTTTGGAATTGATGTTGGTCAGATATAAGGTCAAACAGATGGTGTGAAGATTTCTACTGTACAAAATCATTCAATGAAAACCTTATAAAACTTCATCTTTAGACTATGTCATATGTGAGTTATGTCATCACTGGCCCCGCCCTTCATCTAATAACACTAAAAACATCATGATCAGTTTTATTGCATTTATTCGACATATTTTGCTCTCTGGTTTGTTTTGTACTGTATATAAGTAACCCATGCCCAGCCAAAGGTCTAAAACACATTTCATTTCCATATAAGACATTCTTCTTATAATCATGACAAAGGTTGTGAACTGTGAATAGAATTTTGCACTTGAAAAAGAGTTAGTAAGACAGTGTCCTCTATCGGCTGAATTATATTACTGCACTTACACAGATAACACTGTTATCATCACTGTTCTGTCTGCTTTCATCTACTTGGCACATTACTATAGACCATTTCACAATATATAAACAGCTCTGGTCCAGACACACTTCCTGTCCTGGTTTTTTAACACTACACTAATGTCAGAACAAAATACAACCAACAGAACATTTACAATGAAATCAAAATGTTTAACGAACATCTTTAAGATTTAATATGAAGATGTGAAATATAAAAATACTGAAACAGGAAGTGCTTCTGGACCAGTGTTGTTTACATCTTGTGAAATGGTCTATATTCACATTCAACATGATGTCTGAAATAAAGTCATTCTTTCAGAACACTTGCAAACATTTCAAAACGAATTGCAATTTCAATTGTCCTGTTTTTGTGTCAAGTCAAGACTATGTTTGTGACTAAGTGAATGGCTTGGAAATTATTTTGTTTGGATATAAGAAAGAAAGAAAGAAGGAAAGAAAGAAAGAAAGAAAGAAAGAAAGAAAGAAAGAAAGAAGAGATTGGTTTGGGAAAAGGAGTGGTACAGATGAAGTTGTGATCTTTAATCTATAAAAACCATTCATCTCTTCGACTGACACGTGTTTTCATTACATTTACATTTGACATGTGCTGGTATTTTGAGACATTTTAAGAATAACTGTGTGATTTAATGTTTTATGTATTATATGCCTCAATCTACAGTCAATAAAAATAGAGAAAATATTTCAATAATGAAATGATTTAAGATAAAAGTTAATAATTGATGTAATTGTTGGCAGTTTTACAGTGGAACAATCTTATTTGAGATCTATATGAAGTTTTTGTCACCTGTAGCTTTAAGAGTTAAGCGCACCTGTAAACACGCACGTGTGTCACGTGTGACGTCAGCGCGCTGTTCTAATGCACGTTTGTCATGTTTGGATTCTTCAGAACAGCTGAAGGTTTGAGACTTTATTGTGTTTTAAGTGTCGATTCATCGTGACTGATCAGAGATCAGCAGTCTGTCCATTCACAGTGGTGTTAAACACATGAGGATAAATTGAACACATTACTGTAAATATTGTTGGGAAATAGTTTTGTGTTGTCTACATTTAGACTGAACTGATCCTTATATAAATTAAACACTATTAATAACATCTATGTTTTCTAATGTTTTCCAGTAAAATAATCAAATGAAATTCACAAAGACATGTCTTAATCGCTTGTTTTCTCTTATTTTAAATCATTTTGGAAGTTTGTTAAGGCCCCTGTTGGGCTCTGGATATCAGTTTGAGAAACACAGTATAATGCCACAATATATGAGGGTGTTTATGCATCAAAAACATCAGACAATTGTGCTTCATATCAGCTGTCAAAGCCCATATTGATAACAAGATGTCCACTGTCACACATTTGAGATGTCTTGAGGACTTCTTGCTCATACAAACATCTGACTTGATTATTTCAGTATTTGACTAAAATAGTTTCTACTGAAACACTGAATATAAAGCCTTAAGATGTTTTGTTTGAAATAAATAAATGTTTTTGACCTGGTCAATCACAGTAAGATCTGCATGTGTTTAGACACACCATCAGAATACATGATGATGAACTGAGTCAGAGTCACGACTGGAAGGTCGGCGGTTCGTTTCCCAGTGCCGGCAGGTCTTTGATCAATGCATCTAACCCCCAGTTTCTTCCCACCGCTCCAGGTGTGTATGTGTGTGTGTTGACAACTATAAGAGATGTCGTCTGGAGTGACCCGGGGATCTGGTCAAATGTGTCTAAACACATGCAGATGTTACTGTCATTGATCAGGTCAAAAACAAAGTCTTCAGGAAACTCAGCCGTCCACGGAAACATCTGGCAGTGTTGTAGGGAAATATCTTAACTTACACAGGTGCACAGGACAAATAGTTGAGGTATAAAACTTCATCTCTAAAAACACACATTTCATCACATAAATAGACGACATTAATGTTACATACAATTGAATATTAGATTCGATTGAACTTTATTGTCATTATACAAGTACAGCACTAATGAAATGCAGTTAACATCTAACCAGAAGTGTTATTATTATACAGAATATAGTGTCATTATTATATAAATAAACATTATTTTCTGAAATCTGCTAAATATATTATGACCATAAAAAAACTTTACATCTGTTTTAGATTTTTCCCAAATTTAGTTTCTTTCATTTGAATTTTCTGTGTTAGTTTTTTCCATTTTTACTCTACAACAGTATTAAATTTGCCCACATGAAATAATACGCTAGTCTACTGTGGTATGTACTATAGTAAACTGCAGTAAAATTGATATAAATCTCTAGGTGTTATTGAACCTGATTATATTAAACAATAAAGTATAATATTTAGTACAGCTTAATTTACAATGATTACTACTACAGAACATCAGAATTAACCACGCAGTGATGTGACGTATGCATCATATCCTATTAGATATAGTTTTTCTTTCTGTAATGTTTTTTTCAACTAACAAAAGCCACTTCCTGGATGACATCATTCTTCAGGAAGTGATATCATTTTTGTTTAGAAAGGACAGCTCTTTCATCAGTAAGTAGTCATTATTTTGATCATTTTGTGATGTTTGTTTGTTTGTTTTACACTGTATCCTTGTTTGTTAATATTATATTTTGGTTATATAGCTAAAGAATGGTGAAAAAGAAAGAAAACAGTTCTCTTTTTATGTCTTTTATCTGTCTGTCTCCCTCTCTCTCAGGTCAAAGACACACATGATGATAGTTCATGCTGTACAATCAGACTGATGCATGTACACTGATGCTGTGGTTACCCTGGTAACGCTGATGTCACACACTGGGCTGTCCCACAGGTTAGTTTAAAGCAGGGATGGGCAAACTCGGTCCTGGAGGGCCGCTGTCCTGCAGAGTTTCGCTCCAACCCCAATTAAACACACCTGAACCAGCTAATCAAGGTCTAATCAGGCATACAAGAAACTCTGAAGCAGGTGTGTTGAGGCAAGCTGGAGCTAAACTCTGCAGGACAGCGGCCCTCCAGGACCGAGTTTGCCCATCCCTGCTTTAAAGGGACTGTGTGGTCTTTTGAACAGTATGACTATCATCAGATCAAACACTAGAAGGCGCTGTGTCTTTTATATTCTTACATGTTTGAGTCTGAATCAGATCCCCAGTCTTTAATGTGATCATGAAAGTTCTGATGATGAGTTACAGTAATGTACATGATGACAGATATCAGAAGAACACTGTAGATTACTGTACATGTGATCAACACACACAACTCTTACATCACTGAAGTTGTGAAGTGACATTGACACTAGATATCTTAATAAAACCATAGACGGGCAAAACTGCAGCTGTAGCAAGACTAAAAGAAGTAGTTGACAAATAGTTATTTGATTTTAGTTTTGTAACTGCTTCAATGTTTTGTGAAATATAAAACAGTTGAGCTAAACCATATGACAGATCATAGTTTGGATTTCAGACAAAACTCAGTTTTGTCCCTTACTTATTTTTCATCTTTTTCTTGATGGGAGACTGGGGAGTTAAAAGCTTTGTTTTTGCTTTTCCTGAAAACAAGCTTTACATTTCCACAGGTAGTTTATTTAATAATTATATATATAGCCTTTAATTATTATTTTCACTGTCTGAAAAGTGATTTGCAGTATACTGTATTGAGGGAGAATGAAATATACCACAAATCAAGATGATAAATGTCTGGGTGTTTGTAATTGGCTTTATGTTGTTTTCAGGATGTCTCAGTCTTGGAATCAGACGTGAATCAGCTCGTCAGAGAGGAAAATCTCATCTCCTCCTCCTGAAACTGCGCGGGGGTAAAGCGCACGCGCACGCGCACAGTATCCGACGCTCGCGCAACAGTCTCGCGGCGGAGGATGCGCACAATCCAGCGCATCTACAGCGAATCCACAGTCTGTTCTGTGCGTTCAGTCTGTCCTAAAAAAAGACTTTATTCATCCAGTCTGTCTTTTGATGCCGGTCAGATAATTTTTCTCGTTTATTCCGGATCAAACGTCCGGCGGAGACGCGCATTACAGGTGAGTGGCTCCAAATTCCGTCTGTCTGCGTCCATCATGAGCCGAAACACATACTGGCATTAAATGACACGAATGTTAATGCGTGTACAGTGTCTTATGGTGTTATCAGGAATGAGAGAGATTAAATACATGTATGGTGGCTTTACTCGAGCTGAGATCCATATTCAGGCGCATACGGTATATTCCGCTATTTTATATCTCGTTGCTTTAGACCTGGAGGAGAATGTGGCACAGCTGATGTGATGCTCTGATGAGATTCTGATAAACGGATCTAATAAAACCCGGAGAAGACGCAAATCTGGAGTCCATATGGAGAAGCGTCAGATCATTTGTTGGTAAATGAGGGTGAATGGAGATTTATGTGCAGAACAGCGCTTTTCTATTCGCCTGCCCGTTCAAATGGACCTCAGACAGATGTTTGTGTTAAACTGGGATTAAATCGAGCAGATTTCAGGGCACATGCGTTTATATTCGTGTTTGGGTCGGAACATTGTGCGCACATGGGTTTATTATGAGATTATCATAGACACACACACGGCTCATGAATAATGACCTCGATATGATATGGAAGGTGGTGTGTAATGTGGAAAAAATACGCTTGATATGACAAAGACAGAGATTTTGTTATTGATCACTGATCTGTTTGATCTATTTGGATCTCTGTCTGTGTTTACCTGTTTACCTGTATGTCTGACTTAAGATCTTCCATTAACAAATGCAAGACACATATTAAGACATTAAGAAATACATGTTGAAATCATTTATATTCGTAAAGGGATAATGATACCCAAAAATGAAAGCTAACTTATTCTCTCTCATGTCATTGTCAAACCTGTATGACTTTCTTTCTTCTGTGAAACACAAAAGAAGATATTTTGAAGAATGTTGAGAATCAAACAACATTGACCCTCATTGACTTCTCAACAAAAAATATCTTGTTTTGTGTTCCACTGAAGAAAGAGTCATATACAGGTTTATAAACCACATGAAAAGTGAATAAATGATGACTGAATTGTTTTCTTTTGGTGAACTATACCTTTAAGAAAATAAAAAACTTACATCTCTAACTGGACCATAATGGATCCTGATCTTTTGCATGTTTTACTTGTTATTCATTCATCAGTTCCCGAGAAAAAAATTGTGAAATGCAGAATTTGTCATATTTATTGCCGTAAATTAGAGCCGATGTAACAACAAAATGAATAATGTGAAACAGATTAAAGATCATGTGCAGTAACTTTATACATAAATGTTATTTGTTTTTGTCAGTTTTCTTTCCTGATATAATTTACTGTATGATTGAAATGTTGTTGTTATTTCAATAATGTTAATGCGTTTCATTTATTAAATGTCAAATAAAAGGTCACTGTAACGGTAGAATAACTCTCTCATGTTTCACACACATGATATTCATTACTTAGAGCAGTTTCATGTCTTTATCTCATTATATTCATTGGGGGATTGTTGGTATTTTTGTGTTATCTGTATATTTTGCCATTTCTGACTGTGCTTTGTGGTTTTTATACAGCATTTTAACAGAAGTCATGATGAGCGTGTGAATAGAGATTCTGGGAGAGATAAACTGGACATCAGGACCACACAAGATCCGTACAGAACCCTGTTATCTGATCATCTCACATCTGACCTTTCTGGATCATCTATTCTGAAGTAAAAGAGGGCTATCGTGAAGATCATGATTACTTCCAGAGCAGGATTATTACAGACTAATCTCATTTATTTAAGCAAACTGGATTACAGTGATAAATCACTCATGTGAGTGAAAGAGTCTCGCTGGAGGACGTGTGCTGACGCTGAAGTGTTTGTTCTGCTGTAACACAAGCGCTCATGACCCTGTGGATGGTCATGAACAGATAAACTCTCTTCTTCTGAACATTTCAGACTGCTTTCAAGAGCATTAGCGCTATCGGATTATTATTCTGCCGGCGTGAAGGATCTTTCGATGGCTCGACCCGGCTCTGGGGTTCTGGTGTCGATGGGAGGCGGGCTGGGATACTCTCCGAGCACGGCCAGGGTGGTGGTCTGGGAATGGATGAACGAACACGGCCGCTGGAGGCCGTACAGCGCCGCGGTCTGTCATCACATCGAGAACGTGCTGAAGGGCGATGCGCGTGGAACCGTCATACTGGGGCAGGTGGAGGCACAGCTCGCACCTTACGTCATAGACCTGCAGTCCATGCATCAGTTCAGACAAGACACAGGTGAGACGCTTCCGTGTGTTTGTGTCCCTCTCTGGATGTGTAATGTAGTTTGTGTTCATGCATTACGCTGATGAATCTGATGAAGGTCATATTGACATGGTTCAGCACTGTACTCATTACTATTAATGGAAAGAGAAAATGACCAGAACAGAATTCTTCATTCTTCTAGCCTTGTTTTATGTGGGATACATGTAAAGAAGAGTGTTTTCCTGATGTTGTGAGAGGATGCTGCGCCGTTGCTATGTGGTTGTTAGGGTGTTGAGAGTGGTTTTCTTGACACATCCTTTAAACAGTTGATCATTTACACAATTATAAAGAGTTTGTAATATTAACAGTGATGTATGATGTTTCATGTCTCTGGATGGTGTTTGATCTCTGGTCAGACTGAATTGATTTGTGTTCGTCTCTGGAGAGAGTCTGTGGTTTGATTGTTTCACAGTAAAGCTTCTTCTCTTACATGTTTGCACACGGACAGACAGATTTAAAGGAAGGTGATATATGATCCGGCACTCGAGCGCAGTAGAAACCATATGAAACTCTTATTAGCCTTTGTGAATACACATTTATACATGAATCTCCTGAGATTTAATATAGCTGATGTCTCTCATACACCTTAAGAACAGAACATTTGAATGAAAAATGACTTATTAATTAAGTGTAATTATAAAACACATATATTTTCTTTTCTTCTGTACTCTTTTGGTATTTATAGGCTCGTTCACAATGCCAGCAGACAGTCAGTTTCAGCATTTGGCACAGTATGTTTAGTTGAATCAGTGGATTTATCCTGCTGGTGTTTGCAGGGAAAGTGTGAAAATGACACTTATGTTTCCCATGATTTTACACTCAGTTTCCAGCTTCAGACTGTTAGAAATACTGGTGTATTCTGGCAAAGTGAAGCGTCTCTTTCTAATACATATAAAGATGTCAAACCGGGTTTAAATTGGATTGAATCACAGAAATGGCAATAATACGAACATATTGAAATACAAAAAGAAACATGTATTGTGAAGCTATAGATGTTTAATCCTGTTGGTTTAGCTGTTAACATGTGACCTGATCATGTGTTAATCTTTTTTTGATACGATGTTCTCACTTAATGTTTAGCTTTCTTGATTCCTTTCTTAATTTTCATTTTGTGATAAAAAGTTTATGTTTTTAATGAAAGGCATGTGCACCTTTTTTAATTTACCTACTGAAGTTTTAGCTAAACTCAACTTAAGTTTATTTGTATAGCGTTTGCAAAGTGTAAAAATACACTCCCATACATTTATATAACATTTACATTTATGCATTTCATCAAAAGTGACTCCATGACCTTGGTGTTGCTAGCAGAGCTGTTTTAATGGTTGTTATTGTGTAGAGTTATTTGTAGAATGTGTGTTTGTGTTGTGGTCTGGTTTGTGGCAGTGCAGATTTTTCACATCTCTGTTGAACCGTGAGAAACTTATCAGAGCTGATCTCTGTGAGCGTACGTGTGTGTGTGTGTGTGTGTGTGTTTTAAAGGCTCTTTACATGTGGTGTGTGTGTGGTCACAGATATGTGTGTGTGTGTGTTCTTACTGTATGCTTGCATGTGTTTTTTCTCTGGGAAGTTTACGTGTGCAAAGTCTCATACCTGTAGATGATTCACTGAACATGAAACTGATCTGATTATGTGTGTCACATCAGCAGTTTCCCAGTAAACACATACAGAGCCGTGGACATGACTCTCTCTCTCTCTCTCTCTCTCTCTCTCTCTCTCTCTCTCTCTCTCTCTCTCTCTCTCTCTCTCTCTCTCTCTCTCTCTCTGTCTCTCTCTCTCTCTCTCTCTCTCTCTCTCTCTCTCTCCTCTTTCTCTCTGTCTCTCTCTCTCTCTCTCTCTCTCTCTCTCTCTCTCTCTCTCTCTCTCTCTCTCTCTCTCTCTCTCTCTCTCTCTCTCTCTCTCTCTCTCTCTCTCTCTCTCTCTCTCTCTCTCTCTATATCTCTCTCTCTCTCTCTCTCTATCTCTCTCTCTCTCTCTCTCTCTCTCTCTCTCTCTCTCTCTCTCTCTCTCTCTCTCTCTCAGCACTCATCTCATCTCAACTGATAAAGTAAATAACATCAGCCAGATGCTCTTTGGCAGCAGGTGCCCATGCGGCCGATCCAAAACAGTGATGTGTTCGGCCACAGTTTCCTCTTTGCTCATTAGGAATGACAGCCAAAGGTGTTCTTACAGTGAAAGCGAGTCAGTGAAGCGAGTCTCCACTTTGTTTATTTGTTCTGCATATCAATAAAAAGATTTTTCTGAAGAAAAGATTTTCAGTGGCCTAATGTCAGGGTGTTGTGGGTGTTCATCCTCATGTAGAGAAGAGATGTCATGTTGTTTTTGATTAAAGATTATACGAACACATGAATTAAAAAATGATGTGCACTGATAGGCTAAATCATAAACACTGCAATCTTTATGAATACAGTTTTCAGGTTTGGATTGATCCACTGTATGAGAAAAGTGAAGGCGTTAATCTGTGTTGTGTTATCACGGGGGTTTCCACAGAATGTGTGTGTGTGTGTTGCAGAAACATACAGTGGTCTGCTTTGAAACCGCCGCTTTCTAGCAGTTCTAGTTAATGAGATGATGTGTGTGTGTTTGTGTGTAATGAGGTGTGTATTATTCACAGTGACGCTCACACACTGGGCTGTCGCTGGGGCAGCGGACACTTTGTGCACCAACTTCCTTTGGCACAGGACAGTCACGATGTGTGTGTGTGTGTGTGTGTGCGCATACGAGTGTGTGTGTGTGCGTGTGTGTGCATACAAGTGTGTGTGTGTGTGCGTGTGTGTGTGTGCGTGTGTGCGTGTGCGTGTGTGTGTGCATAAGAGTGTGTGTGTGCGTGTGTGTGTGTGCATACGAGTGTGTGTGTGTGCGTGTGTGTGCATACGAGTGTGTGTGTGCGTGTGTGTGCATACGAGTGTGTGTGTGTGTGCATACGAGTGTGTGTGTGCGTGTGCATACGAGTGTGTGTGTGTGTGTGTGTGTGTGCATACGAGTGTGTGTGTGTGTGTGTGCATACCAGTGTGTGTGTGTGTGTGTGCGTGTGTGCATACCAGTGTGTGTGTGTGTGTGCGTGTGTGCATATGAGTGTGTGTGTGTGTGTGCGTGTGTGCATACGAGTGTGTGTGTGTGTGCGTGTGTGCATATGAGTGTGTGTGTGTGTGTGTGTGTGCGTGTGTAACTCTGCTAACTAGCAACCCATCACAGTGCAGAACACACACACAGTATACTGTACATAAACACACACAAACACACACTGGATGACAGACAGATATGTATCTCAGATATGAGAGGAACCTGCAGGATGTGAAGTGTCACTGTGGGACATCCAGTCACTGTGTGTGTGTGTTGTGTGTGTGTTTATTAGCTGTAAAGTGTTGATCTTTGGCTCTTAGTGGAGGGTTCTGCTTGAGAACACAATGTCCTCATAGATAGTCCTGTTGACATCAGTCTCTCAAAAACTAATGAAATGAAAAAACAGCATTTTATGAATAAATATTTTCAAAATGCTTTGAAGAAATATTGATAATAATGTTTTAATTTAATTGATGAAATGATGTTTAACGGTGAGAAGTTCAGAGCTGAAGGTCAGTTGTGTTGTTTCTGCTGATGTTGCTTTGAGGTCATCTGTTGGCAGTCCTTCAGTGTGTGTGTGTGTGTGTGTGTGTGTGTGTGTGTGCATGTGTGTGTGTGTGTGTGTGTGCATGTGTGTGTGTGTGCATGTGTGTGTGTGTGTGTGTGTGTGTGTGTGTGTGTGTGTGTGTGTGTGTGTGTGTGTGTGTGTGTGTGTGCATGTGTGTGTGTGTGTGTGTGTGTGTGTGTGTGTGCGTGCGTGTGTGTGTGTGTGTGTGTGTGTGTGTGTCACTGTTGTTTAATGAGCTGTGGAACAGTGTCGCTCTCCTTCACCTCCATTCATCTTCCTCTCATCACGCCTCTGAGGTCACGCTGTGTGTTCTTCAGCTCTTCATCACTCGTGTGAGGAAATGACCATCTGTCTTCTCACTTTACTCTTCACTGAAACCATCAATTCAGTTCTTTCTGTGTTCACAGTGAAACCACGAGCAGATTATTTTCTGATGAAAATGTGAGTGTGGTTTTAATGTGAGCACACAGTCAGTGTTCAGTAGCATTAAAGATTAGATACTCATGATGTTTAACATGCCTCTTCTCTTTCTCTGTAGGCACCATGCGTCCCGTACAGCGTCATTTCTATGACCCGTCCTCAGCTCCAGGGAAAGGCATCGTGTGGGAATGGGAAAATGATTGTGGATCTTGGACGGCGTACGACATGGAGTTATGTGTCAGCATTCAGAACGCCTATGAGAAGCAGCACCCGTGGCTGGACCTGAGCTCCCTCGGCTTCGGTTACCTGGTGGACTTTGATGGAATGTCCCAGACCAACCGTCAGAGCCAGAGAAAACGGCGAATCCGTCGACGGATGGACCTCGCTTACCCGCTCATCGCCGGGTCCATCCCCAAATCGCAGTCGTGGCCGGTGGGCACAAACTCGGGCACTCCGTGCACGTGTCAGCAGTGCCTCCTGGTCCACAGCACGCGGGCCGCGTCCAACGCCATCCTGGCCCTGCAGCAGAGGAGGAAGTTATACGGGACGGAGGGCGGAGCCAATCAGACGGGAGCCGCGGTGAGACAGAGCAAAACCTTCGCCGGCACCTCCCTCTGGTCTCCAACCACGAATGTCGCTGGAGGTCATCATAACAACATGTCAGTAGGAGGAGGTGGGAAGGTGGACGTGAGTGGGGGAAATTTCCCACGTACCCCTGCGCTGGTGACCCTGCCGGCCAATCACTCGCTTACTATTAATGGACAGAATAATCTAAACCGACCGGGAACCCAGAGAATCACGGTGACGGCGAACCGAGGAACCATTCCAGCTGGGTAAGACACGCAATAATGTAAATATGACACTGTTGTGTGAAATAGTTCAAACGTATTTTACCTTTACTGATAAAATGCATCGAGAGTTTGGCCAAACTGGTAACAATGACATAAAAAGTACAATATACAAATTAAATTTCATTGATGCTAGAATAAAGTGTTTCATGTGAGATAAAACTTCAGACACTAGATAGTAAAGTACACAGCACATAGTGTAAGTTCATAGTGTGCAGTATGACATTGAAACACAACTACAGACTCATTAACATCAGTATGACAATTATCATCACTACACTGTCTATGACCCTCACATTTTACACATACGGTTGTAAAATCACTCTCTTATCTGTGAAAAACACAGAGCAGATCTACAGCTGAATGTGTGTAGAGATCAACATTCAACAGTTTTTACATGAATTGTTTGTTTTTGGTGTTTGTGTCATTTTATTCTGAGCTGGTTGTTGTTCTTTGTGTCACTCGATGTATCAGCGCTACTGTTTTCTTTCCTTTAGTTTTCAATGATGAATTGAGCAGTAAAATAATCAATAATCACACACACATGTATGTTCTTCTGTATGTGTGACTGTTGTTGCTTGTGTTGTATTGTGCGTGTGTGTGTGTGTGTGTGTGTGTGTGTGTGTGTGTGTGTGTGTGTGTGTGTGTGAATCATTTGGCTTTGATACACAGGAGAGAGATGAATAATAGATCACGGCAAACACACACACAGAGTAAAGCACTTGAGTAAAGAGTGTAAATCGTGGTAAAAGTGAGAATGTTCTCTGAAACCACACACACGATTGAAGCTGAAGATACACAAAGACACACACAGACACACAACAGCTGAAGGTGTTTAAAGAGAGAGAGAGAGACAGATGAGTTCAGTAGTTCCCAGGCGAGCGGTTCCACACACAGGATGATTGTGGTTAACACAGCAAACACAAACACACACACACACAGAAACACACACACACACATGTGCAGAAACACAAACACACACACACATGTGCAGAAACACAAACACACACACACACATGTGCAGAAACACAAACACACACACACATGTGCAGAAACACAAACACACACACACATGTGCAGAAACACAAACACACACACACATGTGCAGAAACACAAACACACACACACATGTGCAGAAACACAAACACACACACACATGTGCAGAAACACAAACACACACACATGTGCAGAAACACAAACACACACACACACATGTGCAGAAACACAAACACACACACACATGTGCAGAAACACAAACACACACACATGTGCAGAAACACAAACACACACACACACATGTGCAGAAACACACACACACACACACAAGTGCAGAAACACACACACACACACACACACACAGATGTGCAGAGAGAGAGAGAGACAGAGAGAGAGACAGAGAGAGAGAGAGAGAGAGAGAGAGAGAGAGAGAGAGAGAGAGAGAGAGAGAGAGAGAGAGAGAGAGAGAGAGAGAGAGAGAGAGAGAGAGAGAGAGACAGTGTTCTTTCTCTTCAGTCTCATCTACTGATGGTGTGATTTTAGCACCGCCACCAGAGGGCAGAATCTGACAGAAATATATCTGTACTTACATCACAACGAGAAATGACTGAATTAAATGAAAGAGAGGTGTTCTAGTGTTTTAAACTCTTCAGGAGGTTTTAGAGCTCGTCTTGATCTGTTTTCAGGTTTATTTCATGTGTTTGTGATGCGTGATGAGTGAATGTGTTCAGCGCTGAATGGTTCATGTGTAAATATCATGCAGCATGTGTATATTTCAGGAACTTCACATCATCTTTGTATCTTCCTGTTTGACTTCCTGTCATACTGTGTGTGTGGGGGGCTGTCGTGTGTGTGATCAGAAGAGGAAGTTTCTTCTGTGTTTAGTGTTTATTAAGAACAGGAGACGTTATGGAGAGTGATGGAGATGAAAATGAGACTGGACGGTAGGAATGATGTGTGTGTGTGTGTGAGAGAGAGAGAGAGAGAGATAATCTTTCTTTCTTAACTTTGTGGTTAACATCATATTATCTATCAAAGTACCATAATATTACAATCTACTGGATCCGTTTACCACGGTACTGTCACTGTACTTTCACAGTATTGTGTATATGTCTTATACAGAGCAGATGTTGTCTGATCCTGTCTCATCGTCATGTAATTGTAAGGTTCAGTTTGCTTGAGCTGATCTGTGAGTTTTAAGCAGGATTTGATCTGTTCAGATGGTCTGGTTTTGATCTTGTTGAAGTGGTTTGGACGGCTGGAGGTGTTTATTTAAATGACTGTTATTGTGTGTTTGATTTCAGTGTTCCTGCTCTTCCTGTGAAGAATCTCACCGGGTCAGGACCGGTCCATCCTGCATTAGCAGGTAATACATCACTCTTTACTTCCTGTTTGCTTTGACATCATGTTTTGGTTTTTGAACAACAATTTTATTTGTCAAAAGTGATCATACATTTCAACAATATTTTACATTTTACATTATAACTAGATAAAATAAAAGAAAAATAAATAAAACTACTAATAATGGTAAAAAAACCAGCAATAACAAATTTGTCTATATACTCTCAATGTCCATCAATTCCATCAATCTAGACTCTCCAAAAAGTCATAGAACACTTTCCAGATGGACCAAAAGGTATAAAGTTTGTTTTTTCAGAATCTTTTCTAAAGCAAGGTGTGAGGTCATCCCCTTTATCCATTGAGACACGCCAGGACTTTCTTCTTTTTTCCAAGTACACGCTATTACATGTTTAGCTTCTAGCAAACAGAGAATGAACAATAATCTTTCATGTTTGGTTTTGACATCATGTTTCTATTTGATCTCTGTGTGATTTTATTTGTAACGTGTGTTTCAGGTATGACCGGTATCCTGATGTGTGCCGCCGGACTCCCCGTGTGTTTGACTCGAGCACCTAAACCCATCCTGCACCCGCCGCCCATCAACAAGAGTGACCTGAAACCTGTACCTGGAATCAACAGCATCAGACGCAAGACTAAGAAAAAACACATACGCAGAGGTGTGTGTGAGCGTTTGTGTTGTTGCTGATCTTAGCAGAAGTTTGTTCATCATTAATGCAGTAAAGGTCACAGGATTAAAGACGCCGCGTTCTGTGTGTCTGTCAGGTAAAAATCCAGAGGATGTGGTTCGGCGCTACACAGAGAAGATCAAAACTCTTCCAGATGAGGTGAATGTCATTGATGAGTGTGATGTGATGATGTGTGGAGCGTTCAGTGATTTCCTGTGGGTCTGTGTGATAGGACTGCACCATCTGTATGGAGAGACTCAGCACAGCGTCTGGATACGAGGGGCTTCTCAGCTTTAAAGGAATCAAAGCTGAAGTGGTGGGCAGACTGGGCAAATGTGGACACGTGTATCATCTCCTGTGTCTGGTGGCCATGTACAACAATGGAAATAAGGTTTAAATAGAAACGATGAAGTCTCACAATGGCTGTCTGGTTAGTGTTGTTGTCGTTTAATGTCGATTGTTGTCGTGTCAGGACGGGAGTCTTCAGTGTCCCACCTGTAAAGCCATTTACGGAGAGAAGACGGGCACACAGCCGCCTGGGAAGATGGAATATCATGTTATTCCTCATTGTCTACCCGGATACACCGATACAAAGACCATCCGAATTGTCTATGACATCCCCGCAGGAATACAGGTACAGTTCAACATGAGTTTGGATTGTTGTGTTGGCTCTCGTTTCTAGAGAAATATACTTTGGTGATGCAGAATGACTCTTATTGGTCCGCGTGTCAGACAGGAAGTGGTTGTGTGGGGATTTCCTGTTCATTCTGGGTCACATACATGATGCGCACTCATTTTCACTGTTTTTCTTTTCCGTTTCATCATCGTCAGGGCAGGAAGGGAACATTTAAAGAGGTCAGATTTTCATGTCAGGGTTTCAGTCACTGTTAGTGTCCAAAATACTGATCCTGTCTAAACACTCCATCCATCTATCGAGCAAACAGATAGTCCCACCAAACCCATGCTATGCCATATTTATTCCTTTAGAAAACGCTTATATTTTGTCTAAATAGATTGGAGTAATGTCTGATTCATTATAAATCCTGCTAAAGACTCTGAATCTGCTCGTGTGACTCTATGAAGATGAAAGAGAGATTGAGCTTCATTAATCTGTCTTCACTGGAACGGCTGTTTTGATCTGTGTGTCTCAGCAGGAAAGATGTTGTTCATGTTTATTATGTTTCTCTTTGATGATGTTCATCTGAATAACAGTACAGTAATAAAGCCCAGCGGACTTTTCTCTGCGATGGGTTAATGAGAAGTGTGTGTTTGTGTTTTATATCCAGACCAGTGAGCATCCAAACCCCGGCAAGAAGTTCAGCGCACGAGGCTTTCCACGACACTGCTACCTGCCGGACAATGAACACGGCAGACGGGTCAGATTCAGATACATTTCTTATTAACGTAGACATGATGTTTTAAACATCACAGCAATAATTCACTCTTTGATTTTTCTTATTATCAGTTGATGCTTGTGAAATTCTGTATAAATATAATGAAATACTTTTCATTGTCTCTTCTTTAAGGTGTTGAAGTTACTCATCATGGCATGGGATCGCCGCTTGATCTTTACTATCGGGACGTCCAGCACCACGGGAGACCGATACGGTCGTGTGGAACGAGATTCATCATAAAACCGAGTTCGGCTCGAACCTCACGGGTCACGGATACCCCGATCCCAACTATCTGGACAACGTGATGAGAGAACTGGCGGCGCAGGGTGTGTGCGAGGACAACCTGAAGGACTGACGTCCGCTCTGGACTGATGTGGGTCATATAGAACTGTCCTCACTGATGTCCAGCTCATGTGAGAGAACAGAACAGGTGGATGAAATGACTGTCAGCTTTTTCTCAGCGTTACCCAGAATGCCGTTGGGTTGAGAGCGCTGCGTGTGACGCTCAGACGTCTCTGATTCATGATTGATCAGTTTGGTTTCTCTTCTGGAGACCAGCGTGCCCATAATGATGACATGCTCATAAACATGTTGAAATGGGAGGAATAGTTACTCACAATGTATTGAAAAATAGTTGATGATATTTTGAAAAATTCTTGGTAGATTATGAGGTGACGTGCGTTTCATCACCCGATAATGACAATTTTCTGTTAGTAAACTCACCTTCAATCCTTTCAGTCCTTTCAGTAAAGAAGATTTTTAGCTGAAGATCTTTGGTGATTTATAAAATGAAAGTCATCAGGTTTAAAAGTTTAAAAGTCAGATACAGGCAAAACAGAAGTAATCCTCACAGTGTTTTATAAAGCGAAACCGATTAATCTGGACAAGAAACTAAACATTATTTCCAACATTATCACCAGAATTAACCATCAGATGCTGATAATCTTCAAACATGGTCTGGATGATCTGCCTGTCTGATATTGTTTTATGATATTTACTGATGTTTATATTTGTTGATTGTGTAGGGCAGCAGAGATGCTTCGTTTCCCTGCTGATTTCAAATGAATCATTGATAATTGACATGTTTAATGTCTGGATTTCCGCTTGATCTCAGGCTTTAGTTTGCATGAGATTCTTCTAGACGGCATCAGTGAGCAGATTTTTTTGAGGCTGTTTTTGATGTTTTTTCAACTTCTGCACTTCAAAACATTCAGATCTTTGGCTCGTTTTGAACTTCAGACCAATTAGTGAATGTGAGAGTAAACAGATGAGATCTGAGCGTCTGCTCCACTTTCTCCAACAAACTTTAACTATTTACGATGAAGATGAATCAGATCTTCGTGAAATATGCAATGCTTCATATTCTGTCTTTATTTCTTGTGTTTTGTCATTGAGATTGTTGACTGCGGTGCAGATCTCTCGCTTGTGTTCAGAATATCTAAAGTCTTCATCCTGTCACAATCTCTTAACCATAAAGCTTATTTTACTGGACCTTATTACATTTACCTCTATAAGGAACTTATTAACAGTTTTTAAACTAATAAAGATCTTGGCTGATGGAACTTCATTCATCACATTGGAGGTAGAAGAACAGACTGAACTGCATTGTGTATTTGTGTCATGCTCTCTGGTTATATTCTGCACGTGTCACGCAGGTATATGCACACTGTATAGTGCAGAAGTACTAAGATTAGTATGTTATTCTGAACACAACTCTTGCGTTTGTTGAAGACGGCCTGTGATAAATCAAAGCTGGTCTTTTCTCAAGGTTAAAATCTGCTGCAGTTTTAACAGAGAAACCCGCTCTCATTACGCGGCCCGTGGAGACGAGAGCAGACCGCAGATCATCCATCACCGCGCGCGTCTCGAGCGTGTGCTGATGTCACATGTCTCTCAGGGTTTGTGATGTCACAGACCCGCGTCTCTCTGGGTCATCGGTGACTGATGGTTGAAATGTAATTTTTCTTCTCTGTATGTATATACAGTATCTTCAGTCATGAGTGTAGCGTTTCATCTGAATGCCAAAGACTGAACGTGGCCTGAGCCTTTCACATGACTCACATGTAACTATTATAAGTTTGGACAGATCTGATGACACATGTGATGTCTGATTCAAGACATTCCTGAACTTAAATCCATCATCAGCATCGGGAAGAGAGCTCATGAATATTTACACATCCCTGTTGTGCTCATGAAACGGATGTAGCCTGACGCTGTCGGCAGTGTTTTACATGTGAAGGTGTGATGTGAATCATGTGAAAGGGTTTGTTATGGATGCTGTAGAAAGCATCAGATCTGCTGTCTTCCTCCGTCCAGAAATGCTGCTGCTGTCTTTAAGCAGTCTTATGATTTCTTCAGTCTTGTAATGCTTTAAAAGAAGTGTGTAAACTATACAAAAAGACATATATTCACATTTAAAAGTGTTCTATATATTTAAAGTGTATGTTTAAATTATTTTTATACTTGCATATGGCATACATGTACATCCACACATATACTCACACACACACATATTTGATACATATTTTATTCTGACAGTTTGTCAGTAACGTCAGGGATTGTTAACATGTGTTTTGAGTACGCAGTGAACTCAAGCATTGATGTCGTGTTCATGTCACGGTCATGTACCGCTCTATATCTGCAGGGAATATTTCAGAAAACATTATCTTTAACATGACCAATCATCACATGCTGAAGAAAGTCATCTGATGATCAGAAGAAATGATGTTTGTTAAGTCTGACGTCGTGCAGCATCACGTCCAAACGCTTTATCGGACTTTAACGACAAATAATCCTAATATACACTCGTGCTGTAAAAACCACAAAACTAACCTTTATCTCCACAACAAAACTCCAGATGGCCGTTTATAATTAAAGTTTATTAAAATATGTGATGTGTTTAAAAGCAGCTTCACTTGATAATAGTAAAGCACTGATGCTGGAAACAGTGACATCATGACTTAACAAGCAGATCTTCAGATGATGGAGAGTAGTCAAATAACATGGACATGAAGTTTTGTTGAGCTTGAATTTTATATGAATGTTTTATTATTATATTAGTGTATTTATTCTATGAATGTGTTTATTTTTCATCTTCAGTAGTTTGTGCAGTGTGACATTAATACTTCTGTGTAATGAATATGAGCTGATAGAAACCTGCATGTTTATATATTAGATGAATGAGAGAAATATTTTTAGTTGGAGTCGCACTGCAGGACAAATATAAACGTTTAATATTGATCTAAACCGTAAGCAAAAACCTTTGAAATGAATATGGAAATGTATGTGAATTATAAAGTGGAAATGTTTTTAGTTTATTGACTGCTGGAATATGATGCTGATATTCTACTTTATGAGAGGTTTGGTCTGATTATGCAGTTCATTGAGTTGTTGTGTTTGTGATGGATGTTTGGAGCTGAACATCAGATGTCGGCGATTAATAAGCTTCTCCTCATTAGGCTGAATTACATCATTTATCACCTGTCCACATGGATACACAAAAATAAGCGTTCTGTATACGCTCAGTATTCTCAGATTTACAGTGATGTTGTATTTGAGGAGACGTGCTTTAAGTGCATGTTGGCTTGTAAAGAAATGTGTTTTGGATATGAAGAGGTGGAAAGTTTGTGTGTGTTTTCTGGCTGGATCATACAGTAAAAGACCAACAGATCCGGTGAGATCAGAACATATGGTGATAAAAGACCTGCTGATAAACCTTCAGGCCGAGCCAAGATAAAGAAATCATCTCACTTTCACTAGTGTTTTATCAAAGGACAGAACTGAAAATAGTGTTTTAGAAGCGTGAGAACATGAGGAGATACTGCTGACACACATTTAATAATTGATGAAAGTGATATTAAGTGTTTGGATATCAGCTGTTTTTTTGGGTTGGGGAGATGCTGATCTGTTCATCTGTTGATGTCAGATAGACTTCATTTCTTTCTTTCATTATTTCACATCACAGAACTCTGACAGGCAATAGAATTAACATTGAGAATTTATTTCAACTATCAGACGAATTGTTGTTTGATGACACACAAAACTAAGGGCTTTTATGATACTGTATGTGTCTTAATGAATCTGTTTTGATCTTGTTGCATGTCTGTGTTTCTTGTGAAATAAATCCCTTTCCTTCAGCAAACAGAGAATGATCAGACCCGTCTGTTCGTGTTTCTTTCTGATCTTTTCATTATTAATGTGCCGGGATTGGCTGGAAAGCTGTTGTGTTGTTTTGTTAATTATTTGAATATGAATCAGGATCAGGAGGGTAGAATTGTATTTCTCTCATATTTTACAGCCAAACTAAATTACACCAAAACATGTTTTGACTTTCAGTGTAGACGGACACATCATCATCTTCATCATCATCATCATCTTCATCATCATCATCATCATCATCATCATCATCATCATCATCATGACGCTGCAAATCAGTCGTGTTCTGTGAGTTTATATTTATAACTTAAGCAGCAGGAAACATTTGCTGTTAATTTATTATTTTGTCATCTTGTTATGGAAATATTTAACAGATAACACAGAACTTATGGTAAATATTACAGCTTTGCTTTCAGTAATCCCTTTCAAAAAGCAATTGTACTTCAAGTTCAAATATATGTTTGTGTATACTGTATTCTACATCTCATATGTGTGTGTTAGATTATAATACTACTCATGATTAAATTGGCCCATATTTAGTGTATAATTATGTACTTTTCAGTATATTTTAAAACCAGTAAGTAAAACGCAGACTGTTAGTATACTGGCTTAGTTTTAATAGAGTATACTAATAACACACTTACATATACTCCTTTTTATAAAGGATGGTAATATAATATCTGTATGTATGAAATATTCAATGTCAAACTGTCTTATCCCGAATTGTGTGAAAGAAAGCAGTGAGATTTTACAGTTTTGTGTAAATAGTTTTAATAAACCAACACATCATACCATCATACCACACAGCACATACTGCACATGTTTTAAACAATATCAGTTGGCAAACAAGGTTAAAATATCTCTATTCCAATACACACATGCTCATATACTGTAATCCCAAAACTCAATTTGGCAAATTGCAAAGCCCTACTTAAGATATTTCACAGCCATTAACAAACTACAACATCTAAACTAGCCACAAACATCATCATCATCATCATCATCATCATCATGATGAACTGGTGTTCAGCGACTGTAAAACTGCAGATATAAGCACTGATCTCAGTTTTACTTTTACACTATTAACCTGAATAACATCCTGGAACATGGCTGCGAATTTTACCCTTAAGATAAATGCAAACGTTTAGTCCTTAAAATAAACACAATAAATCAATCAAACGCTGATATTACAGGATATATAAATATCTCTTTTATATCTTAAATTCTGTCAAATATAAAAATATTACAATTACAACACAACGTTCATTCTGTCAAAAACTACTTCACACCTGTGTGGAAGAAATCAAAAACACAAATAGATTGTAGTGTGTAGTAACAATAACTCTGTGTGTGTTTTAAACATTTAGAAAATGCCATGCAGACCGCAAGATAGACACGCACACGCTTAAAAAGCTACAGTGTGGCATCAGTTCAAAATTCACCATCAAGAATAAAAACATGAATGTAAAAATACATAAAAATAATTCATCGGGACATTCATGGATAGGGTTATAAACACTGTTCATTAAAGTTGCATAAGTTTAATATTACAGTCGTGTGTGTTTGTTTTGATCTCTATGAGCTCATTATGAGTGAACTGCTCTCATCTGTTTCTCGACTCTTGAAGGATAAATGAGCTTCTTCTAAATCCAACACAACATCCAACAGACGAGAGGTGACGGCACGTGCACGCTCACAGCGACTCTGTGCACACACTAACACACACACATATATATAACACTGTGAGAAATACACACTGTTCTGAAGAAATGTCATTTATATTTATGAAAAACTTTATTCATAAGAGTCATTTATTATATATCATAAATGCATGCTTTTATTTTGTGTCTGTGAAATTACACATGGAAAGTACTTTATCTCGTTTGACTTTAATCCAATAATTGTGTGTGTGTGTTAATGTCCTGGTGTGTGTCTGACCTGATGACGTTTGATTGGTCTTTACTGAAGTCACTTCCTGTTCTGCTGTCTCCATTTCCTGTGTGTCTAGGTATTTCTTCCTGCATCACACACACACAGATGCTTTACCACGATAACTCTTGTTTCATTTGAGTGTCTGTGCTTTCTGAAGCTTTAACATTAGATTTTTCATAACAAATCTTTGTGTTGAACTGAAGTCGTGTACATCTGGGATGACATGAGGGTGAGTACAGTAATTATTACAGCTTTTCTTCTTTCAGTATAACAGTGACACCTGCTGGAGGTTTGCAGTTCACAAAGATCAAGAGCTTCATGTGTAAGACATTTGTGTACATTTCATCCTTCATATATTCTGATATGTATGTGGAGAGTTGTGCTTGAACATT